>OZ035954.1:18595370-19195370 GCA_964034955.1 Orchesella flavescens
TGATGAGATTTTCATCCAAAGTAAAAACGACTCTTTCCCATTTTCCGGTATCAATGGAGAAAAGTCTCACACATCCGTCCGTACATCCATAAACATGCAAACCTTACTTTTTTTTGCAACAATGTGACATTTAAGTACACCATCATTGGGTTCATACATAATAACAAAGAGGCTAATGATTCTTGCTCCTGTTTAGAAATGAAAGCTAAAGAGAAGGAAGGACCTTACAACCTATGTATAAGCACACAAGTAGCAAAGATGTTGGGATCAGATATTTTTGGGACTTGGGAGCTACTGCTGGAAGACTGTGTGGTACACATGTAAGTATGTAATATGGTTAAGTGAAAGAGGAGAAAGCATTTGAATGTAAACAAGGGACCGTCAGTGGACCGTGAAGATTTCAGTTCGACTTGGCCTAGCCTACGAGAAGCCTCCGAATACGAAGCTATAGCTATGAACAGGAGCGAAAAGCAAGATACCAATTAATGTCATTAATCCCATCCCATTCTCTACTTCCTCCTCTCTCCAAGTTATCAAACGGCGTTTGTGTAAATATCATGATGATGATCATCATCATCATGAAGAAAAGTGAGCATGTTGTATATACACAAATTACACACGTTTATAGCTACTCTTTTTTTCTCCTGCCCAAACGGAACATTTTCCGCAAAAGCGGATGAGGATGAGGAAATGGGCCAGGCCAGCCTATATTTTGGGGAAGCTTTTGTACTCAAATGACAATCAAGTAGGTAAAGAGAGAGAGAAAGAAAGAAATCTGCTCCTCTCGCTTGTCGTAGTTGATGGCGTGGCGGAGAAAACTCTTATCTGCCATGTACATTGTCCACGTCCTATTAAAAGATATTGAAAGAATGTTTGGTGTATGTAACGTTAACGTAACATGGAGTAAAAAGCCGCATTGCTGCATAACGAGGCATTCTATTACTGTCGCCATTATCATTATCAACGATACCGAAATATTAGAATGACTCTTGCAAAAGGGAACAAAACTTGTATGCCAAGCTGCTCCCTGTGAGTTTTTTAGTGTGTGTGTGCCAGTGCCACTGCTATTTTACATTTTTTGAATATTCACGATGATACAACACCAAAAAACTGAGAAGGTTAAAAACGCGATGCTATAATACTATGTACCCTCCCTCCTTGTGTGGAAGTGAAATGGCAGGGTTCGTCTCATAACAAAAGATTGCAAATCATAATGACCTCCATTTTTATGATGAGTACCACATGCAAACAGTAAAACAACAAAGATAATAAGCAGCATCAGTCTCATATATTGTTGCTTTAATAGCCAAACTGATGGGAGTCAGTTATCATTATCTTGCATAACACAAATGGGTTAGAAAGTCTTCCATGTGGGATCCTCATCGGTGCTTGTTTTGGATTAGAGATTTTTAAAATGAGAAATAGGCACCACTTAAAGCATAATATTTCTTAGTGATTGCCAACATTTTGTTGACAAGAATCAACACTTTATGGGAATATTATTTAAACGCTAATGTCCATATCTAGCACATCTCCAGAATTCTACAGGGGTTTCTTTGAAAACATCCCCTTTGAATATCGCCCATGTTAACTTCACCCGCAGAATTAACCAATATGACCCTTAAAGGTAAGTGGTCGTCTTGGTTCTGTCAACTGCACCTGCCTCGTAAAAAATGTTGAATAGTAAGAGTCCTTCATTTTTACCAGAAGGAAAATGAGCCAACTCAACCGATCTTCAATGGTTCTATTTTTAAGTCATCATTTTCATCTTAATTTTAAACTATACTAAAATGAGCGACCCAAAGAAAACAGAGGGTGGTGAAATACCAAAGCCGAGCAACCATCTCATTGTTATCACAGAGGAATTGACGGAATTGTCGGCTTCACGACTCCCTTCTTTAGTAGTTCAGCCCGCTGGAACACCTTTCATAACAGAAGACTACACAAAGTTTCCAGATACCGATGCTCCTTCAAATGCTTTCATCGCTTTTACCCCGAGCGCGAGCTCAAACACTTCAAGCGAATTCGCCATCAGCTCAATTGAGAGACTCTCAACGAACGATGACCAACTCTCGCGTCAATCTCCCATGTTCAACATTGCTCGCCACTATGATGACGACTCCGCTCCATATAACTCCACGCGAGGTTCTCTCTTTGATCCATTTGATTATTCAGAGGTTGACGAGCCTCCGGTCATCACTCTTTTCAGAACTGGCAACAGCTTCGATTACGAAGATGAGTCAAAGTTTAGCTTTAATATTCCATCTCATTCCCCCCCTCGCTCACTCCTTGTCCCAACACCATTGCATCAGCCAGGAAAAGGTGGGCGATCGTCATCTCATTGGAGTGACACTATGAGACTGCTTCACGCATCAGCAACAAAAGGGGAGAGGAATATGGCAAGAACATTCAAAATATATTTGAATGACAGTCCTCCAGATTCATCAGACAGTGGTGGTGGTGAAGCTGCATTCGAAAGGGGTTCACACTTGGGCTCAAATGCAACTTTAATGCAGCGACTATTAAGCAGTACCCCTGGCTCAAGTTCCATGTCCACAAAATTATATCTTGCTCCAAACTGCCCATTTTATTATATGTACCGTCCATTCCGGAAGCCCAATTTGGCACCTGTTAATCCAGATCCGGTGCTCACTTCCAGCAATCATGAGCTACCAGATAGTTATCCTTATAGCTTTTCACCTGTCAATGTGGGGTCGTATGATTGGATAAATATTCCGAGACAAAGTGAAACATTTGTTGCTGTAAAACAATGGACTTACCCTGAACCAACGCGGACTGATGCTCTACTTCCTGCTGATGCTGACCCATTGGTCAGGTACCAAATGGAAAGAGTTGGAGATACTGGAGACCAAATCAATATGAAAGAATTGGAACACATTCAAAAGAATATTGCACTTGGTCAAACCCCCAGTGGAAGAAAAATTAATGGTTATGAAAGTAGTGGAGAAGAGTGGATTTTTACAAGGGTGCGGTGCAAAGATGAGCCTGATTTTGATCTTGTAATTTGATATTTACTAAAATAATACTTATCTTCATCTCTGCCAATTCAACATTCAATGTACAATAAAGTTTCTGCCTAAATTCAGTTTCACCACCTTGATTTGGGCCAACAAGGAAAATGGCCAAATCCTTACTACTTTTACTGGAACTGGAAAAAGTTGGAAGAAGGGGTTGATGAGCATTACAAGAAACAGGCTAACATGCTCAACACCACCAGAAACAATATAGTCCAAGAACTTGAGAAAAATCCAAATATAATCCCATACTACAGACTCAACGCCAACGACACTGATACCTCTGACCCAGAAGATCCCAGAGTGCCCCACGTCACAGATCCTGACAATCCATACAGCCTTCGGTGGAAGTTTAATGAAGTACGGGAGCCAGTCACTGACCCCGTCGACCGAAGATATCCTTACCTTTATCTCCACCTGCAAGGCAAGAACTATAACAGGTATTACAAGTATGGGAAGAATATTCGAGCTCGAAAGCGTCGGTGGTATGCCTCAGTTGTAGATTTTTGGAACCGGCATCGGACCCCTTGGGTGCCTTATCCTCTTTGGTACATCGTGTGGAAATCTGCAATTAGACCTATTGTACAGAGAGTACCGAGGAGCTGCAAGTTTCCCAATCAGAAGAATTCCGATACCATATTTTATGGGACAATGGCTTCTTTGTATCAAACTCAATATATTGCAGAATATGACGTTTTGCCAAACATGGATGATCCTGTGAATATGTCCCAAATTGCGTTGGAAAAAGCGTTGAAGTAAGAACGTTAATAAGGATGTTAATTAAAAAGATTAACTTTTGGAAGTGAAAATAGTTAGGTTAAAGAAGTGATTCAGCATTTTTTTTCAATTCCAGAATTAAGGAAAAATTTCTTTCTTATCGTGATGATGGTATGGTGTTTGTAGACTACCTGAAAATGCAAAAAAGTAAAACATATGAAAAGTATTTGGAGTCGATTGGCCTTTTGTGCAGATATCAGCCTAATAAAATGTCGCCGCGAGTTAGAAAAGTGTTTTTCCTAAGTAAGAAATAAGAATGCCTTATCGAGTTGAAAAATTGAATTCTTATATGCCTTCTGAACTTCTATTAAAAATGTTTAATAAAACAACTTTTTAGATTTTTTCAACGTTTTGTCCATACAAACGCAGATTTGGAGAATACCAGAAATTGAAAACATGGAATATTTGTGGGAAATGAATAACTTTTGGCAAAAGACTAAAGGGCTATCTGGATATATTGAACTGAACCTGGAGGAAATTTATCATGGAATTTTACGCTGTAATAAAAGATTAAAAGAATCAATATATGTATGCACGTGTAGGATTGCATAGAATAACCACAAAGTAAATCACATTAATACCTTGTAAATCTGTCAGGTAACAGACCACATCCAGTGAAGCTAGCACCAGTTTTAGATGATAATGATCAGACGCGAGGTTATCCAAGGGAGTTTTTAGCTACGACCTTGAGTTTGGAACATTTGGATCCCAGAATTCATTTTGGTTTAAACATCGGCTGCAAGGTCATTACTATTCGTATTTTCCATTCGAATTATTCTCATGAAATTTTATTGCATTCAATTAATGTGGTGAGATGTTTTGCAATTCGAATTCCAGTCATGTCCACCAATTAAAATATTCTCATTATATGATCAAGAGTGTGAGTTGGACGAGGTAGCAAAAACGTATATAAGAAGTCGATTGAAAATCAATGTTAAACTTCGCGTTGTAAAGCTTCCAATTTTGTTTATGTGGTATGAAAAGGATTTTGGTAGCAATCAACGTGTATTGCTTTGGTATGATGATATTTTAACATGAATTTTTAAACCTTTTTACTTCAAGAAAGCAACTTGATTCCAGTTGTGCTGGTTTTGGTTAGTGGTATAGCTTTTTTCCAGACTGGTTGTGACACTACAAAGATTTATTTCCTTTGTGTGACTGCAGGTACCTTAAACGCTTTCTGCTGGCCAAGGACGCCCTGAAAATTCGTAAACTGGTGACTTCCAAAAGGTATATATATTTTCGGTATGAAAGTTTTGATTACACACTGGAGCCGTTTGTTCGCAGGCATCCAGCAACCAACTGCGCTGACAGTGATATTTATCGAAAGAAAGTGCCTCTCTATTGGGGATGCAAGTTTTAGTATCTTCAATAATGGTATAGTTAAATGTTTAAATACATACTATTTGTTTACGGCTTATGTTCATAGAATTAAATATTTAAACATATATTGTATGTACGTATCTGTGCTTATGTTTCATGGAAATTAAAATATCCACAGCAATAACATAACAAGGCACTCTTTTATAAAAGGTTTCAAAGTAAAATCAGATTGAAAACTCAGTCTACTATATTTGTTTGTAAATATACACACAAAACCCTTGAACATCTTATAGTGGAAATTGGAAACAAACTGCTTTAGCCTCTTTGATAATGCTTTATGCAATAGCTTGCATTTACATCCGTTGATACTTTTTACAAATTGTGGCCATTTGTGTGTAGCCCCTGAGATGTGAATCCTTTAAATATGTTCACCAAATCACACGTGGAAACATAATCTGCCAATAACTGCACTCGAGGTCAAGCTTTATTCAATAAAAGAACAAAACCATAATCCTACAATTTCAAACTAAACAAGCCTTTTATTTGCAGAAAATACAGAGAAACAACGCTGATTTTTATCAACTTCTGAGACCACTTCATGAAAACGAAACCACGGATTTTGATACTTAAAAAGTTTCATGAGAAATCCTTGTGCCAGTTTGTACGAAAGCTTAACTGTGTGCTTACTCACATTAAAAATACAATTCAATGCTTGAAAGCATATTTCTCGTTGAGCTTGATGACATTCAGAGACACGCTCTTTGGTTCTCGGATGCTTCGGATCAAGGACCTCTGAAATGAATCTATATTTCAACAGCTTACATGTAATTTGTAAACAATATCATTATTTATTTGTCAACTCAACAAAAACCAAAAAAAAACATAACACATTATATGAACATTATAAAACGCTATACATTAGATTACAAAGCGATGTCATGTAAGACACATTAAAAGAGCACATTTCATGTTCTTCCTCATAATCCTTCATATCAAATTTCAACTGGATTATTATTAAATCAGAGCAATGGCTAAAGAGAGGCTAATTGGGCATTGATTTCGAGTTCGATGTGCTCTTCTTTATATTTTGTTACGAAACCCAATTTTGTTTAGTAAGGTTGAGCAGTCGGCTTCAACCAGTACGCGTTGCCCGTAACCGTATCAATAATTTGTCCCGTTTTGCTATCCAAAACCAACATTGGCGCTTCTCTAGCTTCAGCCGGCTTGCTGTCAGCAGCAGTTTCCATTGGTTTTGCAGAAATTCTTTTGGAACCTGCCCCATCCCCATTTCTATTCTTGTTGTCACTCTGTCTCTTATGAATCATTGCAACTTTGTTCTTGTTGTTGCTGGAATTTGGCTGGTTCTCATAGGTAGGGACTGGCTCACTGTAATGACCCTGGAAAGAAAAGTTAAATCAATAGATTCTTGTCACAACTGGGATATGCTGAAGGGATAAAGTGAAAATGAGATTCAGTTTATAAGCTTACATGTCCATGACCGCCATCATCGTGTCCTGATCCAGCATGCTATAAAATGCAATTCGTTGTCATCATCATCATCATCATGATTACAAATGCCACTCATGCTACTCAACACTTCTAAACATTCCAAATATTTTTGTGCATAATATCTTGAAATATAATACTATATAGGCCTTACGTTATAATCCCAATAATGTTCTCCATATCCTCCATACTTATCCCCCCATTTTACCTACAAAGAATCAATCGTATTCATCATCATGTTTTACTATTGGAAAAGGCTTCGTAAGAATTGAGAATGACAACCATCCGCCAGGGAAGATATTTTATAATACTGTGCTTTGTTATATATCATGTAACTGTTTGTTGCAAGCAAAAGACCTTTTGTGATTGTGACTTACTTTCGTTTTGAAGTTCCAATATGGCCCGTATTTTTCATACCTTTCCTGGAAATGGTAGTCATTCCCCCTTCTGTACCCATATTCATATTCATCATAGCCGGGATTGTGAGCATACCTGAGAAAAGATTAATAAAAAAAGCAAAGCCTACATTAGAAAAGTCACATTCCTTCCTACCTTCCCTTGTTTCGTTTTCCCATCCACCCTTTCATATCGAACCTCCCAACCTTTTGGGGTCTCTTCAACATGACCTGCCTCATATTTCCCAGGTCCGTGTTTTACAAGGTATGCATCCATTTTCCTAAATTAATTTTTGTCCCATTGTCTCAACATTTCATTAGCACAACTCTCAACTCAGTCCGAACCAAGACCACCGTAGTTTTCATGGAAAATGTAGTTCATGTATTGTGAATAAATGAATGAATGAATGCCAACAAAAGTAAGTGTATTGAAAAAGCGGGGTTGTGAACTTACTGAAAATATTTTCCATCACCGTGATGATGATGGTGGTGGCCGCCTATGCCATGGTGGTGGTCACCAACAAAGCCGTGATGGCCATGATGGTGATGAGTTCCCGCAGACTGGTGATCCGTGTTGGATGCGACCGTCGATCCAACAGACATCCCCACTTGTTTAGGAACTCTCCTACCTGTGGTCATCTGTGATTCGGGTGCGGTTGGACTGCTGCTCAACATTGGTGTTGGAACAGAGGATGGAATTCCAGACACAACCACAGCGAAAATATTGACTAGAACTGCTGCCGTCGTGACTAGGAAACCTTGGGGGTTTCCGTCCCATTTTAATAACATTCTGAACAAAAATATATATGGTTTTCACCAAATTCCTCCTAAATAATACTAGCGCTATTGTACTTGGGTATTGATCTCTTATCAAAGGATGAAATCTGAGTGAAGTTACTTCCATTATGAAATGAGCTTTTTATAATAATAGCTATGATACGGTTGATTGCTTACATACTCTTGAGAAGTGAGCCCTACACATCATGACACCGACATAATACTATCCCAGCCCTATCCCTATAAGAATGTTTCTATTTGCCTAAAATCTCTCGCTTTGGGTGAGCTTTTAGTAGTACATAGTAGTCGAGAGATTCGAGCTTCTAGGATGAAATGCAGTTTTGTGTATGAAAATTCCTAAGATATTTTGAATAAATGTTATCTACTAAAGTATTTTGCAGTTGGCTGGCCTGGCAGTATACATACATAATTATTTTAGCTTTACTATGAAATAATCTTCACAATATGCTTCTCAATCATGATGATAGTGAGAGTGAGTGAGTGTCGTTGTCTTTTGCTCGCTCGTGACGTTTTCCTTAGCAAACAAGACTTCATAATCAGTTATTGTAGATTGGAGCGTCACTCTATTTTTGCTTTGCAGTCATCCATTAATCTATAGTGCAACATGTTAAATACGGTTTAAGGTGGTGTGGTGTTGGTGTGCTATAAGAGCGCTAGCGCAGTGTCAAGAACCAAGCACAACTTCATCGAACCGTGTCATCATCATGCACTAAAAGAATCAATCGTGTGAAACCGCTTGTTTTTTTTTGCAAACATTTACTCACCTAAACATTTTATAATGCCTTTGCTCTGCACAAAAGTTTCTTTTTTCACTGTCCCTAGTTTTTTCAGCTAGGTGGAAGAATCGTATTATGATGATGATGATCATCATCACAGTCTCATGATAATGATGATGAATTTAATGAAAGTTTTCCCCAATACTTATTCTTTGGTTGAAATTTTTCAATTTTGTTTGAATGAATAAAGCATAAAAATATATTATGTACACAAACTGTTTATATGTACATACACACTAAACAATTCTTGATTTCATAATATAATGACTCTATGCTGAGCCTCTTTCTTACTGGCGTGGTAAGTAAATAAGTATTTTAGATGAAAATCATAAAAAATGACAAACTCAGAGTTATATTTTTTACAGATGGATTTTGTTTTCTGAGGTCGACGACTTCCACTCACGTATTGTAGTTTGAAATTTGCATTTCCATTTACGTGACCACGTATATATGCAGTTATTATAGAGGATGATGATGATATAATACAAAATTGTCAATTTCCCTTTTTCTTGTGGATGAATTGAAACATGCTCGACCGTGTCAGACAAAATGCGCTATTTAGAGTGAATGCAGTAGGTTAGCAGGTATGCTGCAAGTGAAATCAGAAATAATGATTTTTTTGCACATTCACAAACAAATCAATGCATAACATGTGCATAGCAGCAGCACAAGCACAGGTATGAAAATCTAGAAATGGATTTTTAATATTTGGAGCATAGTGCAGATTTTGCTGCCTTTCATGCATCCGACAGCTAATTTGACATTTTTGTACATGCTCAGAATATGAATTTTTGTAGGTCATCTTATCCAGTGTGAAAAAAATTAACCAGGAATTCACGTGTGTAACTTTGAATTCTATATATCCATCGCATTTAATAATAGTGATTTTAACTACAGAATACCTTACCTCTATAATGTATAAGTACAACTGTACAACTTCGTCGAAACAACCCTATTATTAAAAAAGTGGTGAGAGACCAGCCAAAATGTAAGCCAACTGAAACCGACCAACCATAACCATATGCAACAACATGAATGCATTCGTATGTGTAAATAGGCTTTAAAATAAATGCTTCTAACCCAAAAAAAATGTGGATAAAAGCATTATTTACAGGATTGAAGAATTATGTGTTGAAACAAGAACATAAATCAAGTACAGATGGACGGACAAGACATTAGAAACTCTGCCATCCATGTTCCGAGAAAACTAAAAGACCTTGACTGACTTGCTGCTAGCAGCAGTCCTTTTTATCCTATTCTTCCTTTAAACTAGCCTGGGAAATCAGGCTTGTTTATCAGGTAAACTTGAAATTCATGCTTTTGGGAGGCACGAATAGCCATATGCTTAGTAATAATTATATACCTAAAGGCATAAAATGTATTTAAGTATGTGCATACATACATTTTTCAGCAAGCATCGTCAAGAGTACAATACTATCGCGTGTACATTCATTCTGTAGTTTTATGTCCATGTGAAACTTGTAAATGCACTTTCCTTCCTTTTTTCAGTGTTGCTGCTGGAGGCAAACACCCTTTTCTGCAGTAATGGCTACATCCTGACAACGTGGGCATGTGACCATATCGTTCCCCTTGTGCTGCATGAATATTTGTGAGAAAAGTTGGAGAGTGAAATAATACCAAGTGTTTAAGACCATTTTACTCCTCCTGGAAAAGGAAGTGATGCCAATGTTGACACAAAGGGAAAAACCATGAATCCTACAATTTTCCTTTTCTTTCTTGAGGAGAAAGAAGAAAGAAAAGGTAAGGAAAGAAGAAAAGGAAGCTTGAAAAGAAGAGCCACTGAAGCAAAAAGACGGACACGTATATATATATGCACATATTTACACAATATTTTCCAGTGAAAACTCTGAAACATAAAAGCATATTATTCTATATCTAGAATAGCTAAAAGCCTTGTACATTTTGTTCCAGAAGTGGCCATGAATCCCGAGCATGTGATATGATATATCCAAGGCTCCTGCTTCTTATATGAGCTACGGTCTACGATTTTGCTGGAAGGAGCATGAGGAAAGGGTATCTAGCTTGTAAATCTTATAATTGATCACGCCTGTCTCCGACTTTAATGAAACTGTCCAATTGTGAAAATTCCCTTAAGGTTTTTACCCTCTAAAACACTTTGTTCCTTTCTCATTTCCAACACTGCTTTTGTAGCATATATATCCGCATCCACATTATATGTTTGTACTTTGTACGTGTAGTGTAGCAGAATGAAAAGGAAAAACCTTAAAGACAGCGTGCTGGAAGCCAGGAAGGATTTTTTGGAGAGAAACCCAACTCCAAAAGTTGGATTTTGTGAAATTTTATAGAATAAAATGTGCAGGAGAATAGCAGTCCCGCACTCTTTTCTCAGCCAAAGCTATACTATATGTGTGTGTACGATACATTCACATTCTAGAAAAACATGGGAATTCTTGACTAAAAAAAATACACAAAGAAGTCTTACGGTACGATAATAAGGAAAAAGTTAGCGGAAAGGCCAATACTATATTCAACAATGCTGCTGATAATATTAGATGGGATATCGAAGCTAAAAATGAATTCAATGTTTATTTTGGAAATCCTCTTATCTTACACACTTCCTTGAGCCTTCCAAGAAAAGATTTTTCTGGGAGGAAGAGGAAACTTTGGAGAATTGTTTTGGAAAACTTTTAGCTCCGGTGAGATAATAGCGGACTACTGATAAATGATTCGGATCCCTCATTTACTTTCTCTCCGATACACACACACACACATATGTATGCATCCTTCCTTAGTATGGATCCCTTAGCTCCAATGTTGCACTTGTGCCGGACGTACTACTGCTTTGTTACTTACTCTTTTAGTACATGCTCGTTACAGATTTTTTTCTGGATAGATTGATTTAAACCGAATGCAGTTTGCTACAGATGGTACCTACATTTATTTCATGTAACTGTTTGGTTGAGTGTGTGTGGGTGGTTTCGTTGTGCTGCATTCCCTAAAAATATCCTATTATGTATACTTACTGTCCTCCACAGAAGTTTGATTCTGCTCATGTTCCCAAATAGTTTACGATTGCCCATTGTCCCGTATTCTTAAAACTTCTTAACGTCTCACAAGCAGAACTGGTAAGTAGGCATTCATATACTGCTCCTAATCGACGAGGTGAACTATAATGTGCCAAGGTGAAAATCGCCAATATAGGCTGACATTTGTGTGTGGATTATGTATGAATGTCCCACCATTACAACTTATTCCAGACCAATTCACAACCAGGACAGCGTACCCGAAATATGCGAACACAAAAGTTTGCAAACATGAAATTAGTTTTTTTTTGTCAAATGCAATTTGAGAAATCGCAAACTAGAAAAGGTAAAAACTGGGATGAGAACTGGATTAAATGGAAAGCGAAGAAGTGGTGTAAATTGTAATTGCGTGGTGAAACTTTTTAACGTGTTACGTATTACAAAACTTGAAATTGAAACACTCTCTTCTTCATCCACTTTTTTTAAAAGTAATCTCATCCACACACATATGAAACTAAAAGATTTTTAAAAACTTTCGCATCCAATCTCGCTCTTCACATTTTAAAGTGTACACGTGCGTATATAACAATTCTTTTAGCAATGCGGAAACAAAAGCTTTGGCCAAGGACCATGAACATGAACACCATTTATATGACATTCATAAAAAAGGCTACAAATACTATATATGCATAGCTTTGAAAGCAGAAGTGAGTGAACATAATATGCATAAAATCCACATCCTGCAAAAATAAATTACAAGGGTAAATTGTTACGAACTCATACTTTGCAAATGCAAAAAAGTAGGTACTTTAAATTGAATGCTTAATAAAAATAAGGAAAAGTTTTGCGTAAAATAATTTTAATTTACGTAAAAGTATAACTTTCTAGACTAGAGCATTGTAATTGTAACAAACAAAAATATGAAGTAAAAACTACCAGACAAAGTTGCATGGATATTGGACGCTCAGTAGTACCCCATTTATAGTACATAATGTGTGCTTATGTATCTAAAATAGTTGTTGGTGGATTTCATGAATGAAGATGGTTGCGAAAATGTTTCCATTTTGTATCAAACTAATGGTATTCTTCCAAAATATTGTAATTTATAAACCCATTCTTTACCCACGTTTCATATTTACAGTACAACCCAACAACATACGATGATCCACCTAACTACAGTAGCGCAAGACCAAAATATAAGTTCATTTTGCGCTCATACCATTAATAACAATTTACCGCAAGAGTTTTTACGGGAGTATTACTTTCAACATAATGCTTGAGCACTAAAGAAAAAATATATTTAGCCCATAATCGTATGCAATATTTTGTGAGGAAAAAGGGAACAGAGTAACAGACCCACTTGCAAATTTTATGGAAACTCGCCAAGCCAAGAACTACACCACACCATTTTGTTTATTGTGTTGTATTTGGTTGAATGGAATGGGATATATGGGATGCATTCTCATTCTTTGATAAACGGGAAATGGTCATACACAAGCTCGAAAAGAAAAGAAGGAGGTGAGATGTGATAATAAGGAACGCAATATTATGTATTATGTATATATATATGGGGAACGCTAAGAGATTCACAAAAATGCTCCAATAATAAAGTATCCTCGTATGTCATCGCTTCAGTTTTTAATGCATGGGTGGTTTTTTCCATTCGTCTTTTAACAAGCTTCTTCTTCCTTATGGTGTATGGTTTAGAATGGATTCCTAAGAAAATTATTGTTAGTCAGGTGGGCTTTCAGGATGAAAAGTTGTTTTTTACAGATATTATTCCGTGCAGGTGAGCGTATTTTGAAATTTCGTAGAATTTTGGCAATAATAAAGTTGTCAGAAGGTTCAAATATTTTACACAGAAAGAAGTAGCAAGGAAGGAAGCACACTTCTTGCTCATCCTGCACAAACCTGAAAAAGTTCTTTTAATCGCGATATCTGAATTTCGAATGTAAGTTAACCCACACACCTTTATGTGTACATGTTACGTTAAGCGTAATTTTGCATTGTTAAGCATATAATATTCAAGCAGTTCTGACTGACAGCAGAAAATCTCGAACCTTATCTGGGTGTAGATATTGTAATTTCTCAGAAAAATATTAGTAACTTTTATTTTAAAAAAACATTCCATATATAGGTTTGCTTAAACAAACAAGCTTGATATAATTTGGAAGATATTTTGAAATCGAATATGATATATTTTTATTTAATAACGCAAACTTTGAATGAATGCGAGAATCATCTCATTTCATCAGAGATTCATTTTTACTAGGGAGAATGGGATTACATGACAGTTCTCATTTGCATTCATCCTTGAGTAGCAATTTCATTTTTTTCTTTCTCGTTTTATAACAGAGTTTTATATACCTCTTCAACAACTCAGAACTTGAGATGAGTGAAAATGATTCAAAGGATTTTTCACATGTATACATGCATAGCATAGATACTTTTACACATATAGTAATATATTATGTAGTATGTTGCTCCGGATCGAACCACATTTTTGTTCATCACCTTCTCTCATCTTATTATCAAGAAAGAAGATTCACGATGAACATGGAAACTAATTTTGCATTTTGTAAGAAATGAACTCAGCGTGGAGAAGGAAAGGTAATGTCTAACAATTCATCTATTTGTAACCTTACGAAACTACCACACCATTCATCCCTCCTACTCCTTTCCATCAAATATGACAAAGTCATTCATTCTTTCAAGCTTATCGCTTGCTCATGCTGAAAACAGAGTGCATTTTACATTGCAACCAATCCAAAGAACGAACATAATAACATGAGATGTAAAAGTGTTTCAGTAGAAAAACTTCAAACACAAAAGCAAGCAAGCAAGCACGTACCTACTACCTACACACTTTTTTACGAGGACAGCCAAACCTCCCCAATAAATGGATAACTTACCCGTCTTGATATCTTAAAATATCATCATCATTACCACCGACCACCAATGCTTCCCTAACAATGAGAGTTTATATAACCCATACAGGATATCTATAAAAGATATGATCTCATCTTCTTTCCCGTCCATTGCGTAACATGAGCACTTTTCCTCTTATTTCCGCCAGCCTCAACCAAAGAATACGGTCTTGCTGTACCTTTTCTCCTTGCTCATTCCTTAGAAGAATCAGTGGGGGAAGGAGAAACTGGAAAAGAGTAAGAAAAAATGTTATTTTTTGATCCATCCAACTTTTTTTCTGACGGCTAGAGATTTCTCTTCGGTGAAAGTGACTTATCATCATCATGATATCCACAAAAGTTGGTCTTCATTCACACAAAATATGAAGAAAGGACGAGAGAGAGAGAAAGCGGTTCTATAATGCCTATGTACCTTGCAAGAAAACTTGAGTTCATTTGTAAAGCTGTGCATCGAAAAAAGACGATGTCTAAATGAGAAAGAAATGTTGTTTTCCTGTTACCTCTTCTTCAGCACAAGTTTTTTTTACTTGTTCCACACGGCAAGGAAAAGCCATTCATCTATTTCAGAAAATAGTTGATTCAAAAAAAAGGGAGCAAAGGAAGAAGATGGAGAGAGAGAGAGAGGAAAAAATAGAGAATGGGATCCTGCTGCTTATGCCAGTTATGTTCCTCAAAAGAAAAGAAGAAAGAAGAATGTTCAGCGGAGACTCGACTCGAGACAGGAGCATGGCATCGGCATTCAATCTGTATTTCATGATAGGGCATTAAAGATGAAATGAAAAGGCTATTCTCAAAATATTAGGGATTGAGATGCACAAAAAATTTTGTTCATTCTTTGTAACCCATGAAATTACATACATGCATGCTCATAGTTCTTGGTTGAAGACGAAGAGATTTGTGCATAAATCGATGTAGATGTAGTAGAAACGTGTACAACAACAATAATACATTCGATTATGTTTTGGGGGGTATGGCTCTTGAACTTTTGGGATCAATTTATCACAAGCAAAAAAATACACTTTTATTTTCATTTTTGAATTATTGAAAAGTGTTTTTTTCTCAATGTGTTGCTTCTGGAATAAATGATGAACTCGACGTGAGTCCTCTGTGTACTTGTAAGTACTTGGAAATATGAAGCTTTTATGAGTTTCTCATCCACAATTTTTTATACCACAGTTTTTTCATACTTGAGACTTTTCTAAAGCTCGCAACATGAGTAATATTGTGCTATGCAAATTTTTATCGGTGCAAAAAATGAGAAACTTTTTTCAGACACTTGCATAAAGTATCATGTTCTCAATCTCAATTTCATGAAGTTTTATGTGCGAATGATAAAAAAACTGATTGAAAAAAGTGATTTCTCAATGAATAAATAATGATGGTAAATGCCTATACTTACAGATTTAATATAAATTCCCATGAACTTATTTGCAAACTTTGACATAAGGTATTCTCAACGTGTTTGACCTTCAGAGCCCATTGGAAGCAGGTAATTTAAATCCTGCTACAATAAGTTTTTGAGAGCGTATGAATAATTTATTGCCTCAATTCCCAACTCCAGTCATCTTGGCATATTCTTACTCATGTTGCAAGTAAGTTTGTGAATAACGAATACGGTAATTTATATAGAATATTATTTGTAATGTTAAAGTTCTTTATATTTAATGGGACTTTCCTGAGTGCATGTCTATGATTCAAAATGTTAAAGGTCAGCGTGAGATGAGTTATAGATGAAAAATGTACTCCTTAAAAAGGCAAAATAATATATAAGTTACTTATTCCATCAGTGTGAAATTATATTTTAGTGAAAGCATATTAATATATTCAAATTTCTTCTCCGCAATATTTGTTCAATTACATAATACAAAAGTTAATTGGTGGAATATACTTTTTGGCATTTTTGGGTAATAAAATAAAATGACTTTCACTGTCAGGAAGCTCTTGCTTTGGCTCTCTCACTTTTGATTTTTATTCCTTAATTTCGAAAGGACATGAATATGTGTGCAAATACTCAATGCATCAAAGGTGCCTTGTAATAACATTTCACTATAGTAGTATATAGTTTCGTTACACACCAAGCGTATACTAATTTTATGGCATCGTGATCCTGACTCGTACGTCCTCCACAAGTCAAATTATTTAGTCAAGTCCTTTTGCAGTCTTCAGTACCGTACATAATACACTTCTAGATCATCGAAATCAGCCATCATCATGTCATTTTGACTTTTACTTTCTGACTCCCCGTACAATACACACACACTCCACTGCATTCTTATAGTTTTCGAGGAGTTTACACAAAAACAAAAAAGTCAACCAATTCCCTACCCAATTCAATGACAACAATCAAGTAGCTATATACGTAGTTCTCTATCTCTCTTTCCCTCTCTCTCTCTTGTACACATCCGTCAAGTCACGCAGTCACTCAGAGATGAAGGAAAGCGGAGGACAATGACTTCAGAATTGGAAAAGTTGCTGCCACGCACATAAAACGCATATACATGTATTTTATTATAGAGTACATCAACCAAAGCCATATACATAATAATATAGACACACACACTTTCATTCCCAAAGACAATTCCCGCTTTGAACAAAAAAGTTGGAAAGTTTTTCCTACTCTTCGGCATCTCCTCGCTTCCTTTTCCTTCTCCAGCTTCCTTATGTTCAAAGTAAAGTACGAATATTCCTCCAACTACTTTTCCATCGCCATCAACTTCATCAAGCGATGAAGAACAAAAAGAATAGAAAAAGTACATCGGACTAATCAAACAACTTTCTGGCTTGTTGTTACAATTTCCCTTTGCTACTGGTCATGAATAAAAACCAATATAAATATCTGTGCTATCTATCCAATATAACGCGAAAAGGAGATGGTTGGAAGGAAATACTTGTGTAGAGCACGCGACGCAATAAAAACAAGTCTTAGCACAAACTGCATTTTGACTCTGAGCAAGTTGATTAGAAGGACAAAAGTATAATCGTAATGACTGGAAGTAGTATAAATATAGTAACAAACGAGCTCTAGAAAAACTGGTCGAAATTACTGCATTTGTATTCATGCACTGGCATTGTTCCCAGTGTAAAAAAAGATAAGGTGTTGTCGTTGTCTGAACCTCTCCGTTTTGTCTTCATTTATCAACCTTTTTACGCCACCACGCACGCCGTGCCTATGCCCAATTCCATCCGTACTCCTCGCCCATTCAATACAGAACAAAAGAAGTGCGTACGTGTGTACATTGTGGGTATATATGTATATATACATATTGAAGAGTTCAAGTCCTTTCTTGCCAATTTTACTTAGGAGTTTCCCTAAAACACACAGCTTCCGATCCTACACCAACTTCCTCTTTCAAGTTTTTCTTTCTTTCTTTCTTTTTTAACTCAAGCAAAGCCATTATTCAACTTTTCCTTCCGTTTTCTTTCTCTGATTTTAGGATCTGACTTTCGAGCACTCCTTGCCAATAATTACTAACGAGATGAGCAAAAGGGAGAGTAGAAAAGAGGCGCACGTGTTGCAGTATAATGGATGCGCATTAGTGCACTGCACTAATGCCACCACACCACCACACATACATCTACACCTAAATGAATGAAAGTGGTGAAGGGCAAGTACAGAGCAATCAAAGTAATAACGGACCAAATACACAAAACCTGGGAGAGGCTCAGCTGCATTAGAACTAGCTATTGCCTCATATTCTACTTGTTGTCTTCGATAGCTGAAAAAAGATCCTTTCTCTCTGATTGCTTTTCAGCAAAAACACGAGGCTCTTCCTTTTCTCTTATTTTCTTCCATCGATTCCATTCTGATTGTAAGCTCTGACTTGTCCGTGAGTAGATTTGTTCAAAAAATAATCCTATTACAGACATTCTCAGAAAATGACTTGATTTTCTCCTGAACGAGAAACATCTGTGGCTGGCTACTTGATTTTTACGATTGTAATGCAATACATTATAAAGCATTGTAGCTTCACAAGTATGTATATTGTGAATGAAATCATGTGTTGCAATTCTAGGTTTTGTGTGTTTCTAAAAACCAAAAATCATATTCTTTTTTAAACTTGCTTTTTCATTCGATTAAGGTGTCCTTTTCAAGAAAAAAAATGGTTGTACGTCTAAAACTGCAACCAAAAACTTTCATTTCTTTACCAACGTGATGTACGCCCACATTTTATACCAAAGAACGTTAAGGGAACGAGGGGGAAAGTGTTTCGGATTGGTGTGCTAATGGTGCTCAGGTGAGCCATAAAAGTTAAGGCAATTCTCATTCCTTAGATTTTCTCATTGCATACAACACAAGTAGCAGTAATAGGGCCCTTAAGCTGGCCTTGCGCTGCTCCTGCATTTTGTTTCCTGAAACATTTTCCCTTTAATTCTGCGTCTGAAGGAGAGAGTACTTTAGTACCAGCGTGTCGACTCGAATCTGCGTACAATGCAGTAAAAATGTGTAGGTTTGCGTAAGTGATGCATAATATGGTCGTTTGCCAAGAATAACGAAAATGAAATAAGCCTCAAGGTGCTAGAAACATTGTTGAGAATACTAGTTAAAAGTAAAGTTTAATTCGCTCTCCATAATAGTTTTACTTGCAAGAGCTTTCTTTGCCAACCTAGTACATGCTTTTAGTTAGTACGAGTGGATATAAGAAACGGTAGCATTCTTTTTCTTGATTAATGCTGATTACGGGTATCTTCACAAGCACTTCTTTCCTTATTACATCACGCTAACTATCATTATCAAGGGGTGCGACAAAAAGCTGGGAGTAGTTTCTTGTGTTGTTTCCGCAATATTACATGATGGCTATGCATAATTTTTGGATGTGACAAGCACAGGCACTGTCTTTCTCCTTCTACAGAAAAAGTTGCACAGTGTATTATTATGCTTGTTGGCCCGTGTACTCATTGTTCATACACCAATGGGAAATGCCGTCGGGTTTTTCTTTTTGCAGTGAAAAAAATATCTAAAAGAGGTGACATAAGAATATATATTACCCGACATCATGGGGGCACTTTGGCATGGTCATCCTGTATAATCTGTGAGTATGACGATGGTTTGGTTATAGCAGGAGTCAAATTATGCGTGTTTATGGGGGCCGAAAGTGGTTGGCCTGCAAATGACATCTTCTATTGCCTACACTTGAGACAAAAAATGTAATCTCAGTTCAAGTTCGGGGTTATATTATCTGAAATGGTTTTTTGCAACTTGTAATTAAACTCGGTGGGTATGCTCCCTTTTAGTGATGTGTGGCAAAGCAGACCAAAGCAGTTTTTTTTTGGAGAGGTTGGAAAATGAGTTTGTGATGATGACTGACACATCAGCAGAGAATACAAACTGAACATGCATCACTGACTATTGTTAATACTACGTTTTACCCTGAAACAGACCTGTGGCTTTTGAGTTGATTAGCGGTTTTTTGTTAGCCCATTTTCCTCTCCTGTAAAATAATTTTCTGGAATTTCCAAAAATAGTCGAAACTTATCATACATGAGTCAGGTATTACTAAATCATGGATGCTGGCCGTACTCAAAACATGTTATAAGCGCAATAAAGTGAAACGCATGATACGCGAAACCTTGTAACTCTACCACTGTAAAATGGAAAAATGCATTATGCTAGAGTGCAAAATACCTACAAAATTTAAATAAATTGTTGCTCCAATAAGTGCTCTTTATAAATAAAATGGATGCTGCTAATGTATAAAGGAGCAGTACTATAAAACATCCAATCGCATTGATATGCTTATGTTGCAAAATATATATACTATTCCCATACGGTTTTCCCTTTCACTTTACAAGGTTTGACACCAGAGAAAGTAAATGTATTGATGAAAGCACATGTGTCACATTTACCTTGTGAGTGTCTACTTTTCAACGAAAAAAAGTAAATCTTGTTTGAAATTGACTTTGAATTGCTATTTTTGAATGTTTTCCTCTATACCACTTTCTCTGCCGTTAATGCAGTTACATTTTAGTTTCTGCGTGTGCGACATCATATACCATCAGCATGCATTCATTCACTTTGCGGTTTTTATGTATACGACCTCTTCTGCTTATACACACACACACACACGTGTAGTATGTTTTCGGGTAAACAGAGATCCTTGTATCTAATGTGCAGCCATTAATTTAAAATTCCAAGGTTTTATATTTGTTCTGAACGTTGAAAGTATATAGGTATGCAGTTTGCACTTACAAAGAAAACACACAATTTGAATAAACATTTGAAACGACCACAGTTGGTCTCATGAAGGTTCTCCCTTTTCAACGAAAATGCTAAACAAAGTGTGAGAAAAATTGAGTACTCACATCACATCACACCAAGTTTCACAACACATCGTCAGCACCGAAACATCAACTAGACACACTTTCTTCACCAAAGCAAGGAAAACGAGAATGGTGTGGTGACACGGTGTAATGTATTTGGCTCTGGTTTACCATTCTCATGACATAGTAATGGCATCTCCCATTTAGAAACATTTTCCATCTTGCCTTAATTCAAGGAACCATTTTACATTGTCACAGTCGAAGGAATCTCTCCACCTCATACAAGTCTGTTGTAATAAATGAGCAAGGTGATGCAAAGGAATGCAAGGGAAATGTAAAATCCATACAATATTCAACAGAAGGTAAAAGTTATGCTTTGCTTGTTATGGGACAGCACTCGTGAAACATTTGGGAAACATTTTGACTTGTTTGTGAGACATTGCAAACTGTAAAACTAGGTACGTACTCAAAAACATTTTCTTCAAGTGTCTTGTCCATACAAACAAGTAACTATATATAGCCTCGATCTCCATCCATGTCAAACAAACAAAGTATATATATATATGTTGCTTGTAACAGTTGAGAAGGCAATGTCAGGAGGATGGATTGTTGTACATTTTTGGAACAACTTCAAGCACAAAACTTGCCAAAAGATATTGAAACTTTGAAAAAAAACTGATATTATGATGGCAACGACAACACTCTTTTCATACAATGTTGGGAACAAAGTTTCTTTTTCGACTTGTGTGTGTGCCGTTCTTCCTCATTTGGTTGAGGTGGGAGCAAGCAATAATACATTCTGTAGAAATTCATATTGAGGAAATAATGCAGAAACAAATTTGTTTTGGGACGACACAACGACATACTAGCTACTAGCTACTATAATGTAAGTAACCATTTTTAAAGCACTCATGCACCGCATTTCTATACGATGTTCGTGGAAAAGGACAAAAAGCAGGAGGACTTGTACCTATAGGCCATACACCAGCTCGCTGCTACCTCTTGGATAGGATGTTAAGCTGATCCAATAAAACAAACATTTCCCTTCGCTTAAAAATACAATGGAGAGAGCAAGCCAGCAACAATCTGATTTTCATCCTGAAATGTTTTTCTTGTTATTTTCACGCAAAAGTTAGCGTAAGTAGATATATTGAGCTAACAAATCTCTGAGTAAAGAATGCCACTTGTACTTGTCTCCTTTCAGGGGAAGATGTTCTCTTGTACCCTGCTCTGCTCTGCTATTTCTTTTCTTACTACCAGCTTTTACCAGCCAACTCTGTTCCGTTGTGAGTTTGTATGCATGCATGTAACTGCATGTGATTCGATGATGGGATGTCGTCATTTCTCCATGTCTCACTCTGCATGTGTTTACTCTGTGTCGGGAATCAAGAACTGTGAAGGAAGCTTGATGTAAAATGCATTTTCTTCCACGGTCCCGAGAAGAAAATTGCATCACTCTTGTCATTTCCATTTTGATGGTGCAGTCATGCATTTCCTACCTCAAGTGATATGGTTGACAGTGGATGGTGGTGGTGGTGGGAAAAGAAAAAAGAATTCCAATAAAGTGGCTGGTTTGATGGACTTGGGTCAATTCAAGTGTGAATTACCTTCATTTCCCTTGAGAAAATGGTGGGCAACATTGAAAGTTTTTCTTTCTTTTTTTATAACTGCACTAAACCCAATGCAATTCCTGAAGGCTATATCCTTTAACTCAAAGTGTTTTCATCTTAGCGGCTCAGTCGTTCCCTAACTTTTGAAGACTTGAGCTTCAAACTATTTTACTGATCATGAGCTTTTGTTTCTTCGAATAATAAATAACGTGTCTAGATGTACGCAAAAACTCCGAATTTGTTAAACATGAAGCAAGCCCTGCTGCTTGTACTCATTTAATGTCAAAATAATAAGATGGTTTCAATTTCTATTTTGATCAACGAAATGTTCATGTACCATATTGAAGTAAATAATATTCTCATAATATATGGATTACTTATAAAAATGTCGGTTCTTAACAATCTGAACTTATACTGCTGCTGCTGGTATAGACCTTTCTGTTGTATATTATCATCTCCACGTGATTTCAGTAAATGAGTGCGATGTGGTGAAAAAAACACAGTGTTCGTTTGAGATTTCGGTGGATTCAAAAGCAATTATAGTATATACATCGTGCGGCTACTTTATAATGTGAATACCATGTGGGATTTTCTAATGATATTCTAAACTGCTTTTTGGTGGAATTGCCACTGCCATGCCTTTCCATCTCCTTACTGTATAACATTGCACTTGCATCGTAAGGTATACAAATATTAAGTGTATGTAGAATTTCCTATCTGTCTGTGCCTTTCTCTACACAGAGAATTTTAACTGTTTCTACATCATCAATGCTAAACTATGTGAAGGAAAGCGAACAATAAATGATATCGGTCGTTTGAAAGCATATATGAGAATATATAAGGTTTTGCACTTGGTTTTTAATTGCTCCAACAGCAATTTCCCAGCTGCTCACCATTCCAAAAAGCACGCAAAACCATACGGTGTAAGGAAGTATGCATGTATGTAAGCTATAAACGGGGGTGTGCCTTTTTCTCATCTCTTCTTACGCGATGGGAAAATGGGTGCAATCTTTAATGGCAATCTTCCTTGTATCACAATTCTCATTTTCATATTATTATAATCCTTTTAAGTCATACCAGTTGTTCATCGCCATATTATGAGAAAAAATCCTATCTGTAAAACCTCTAAACATTCTGCTTTATAAATGAATTCTTAAAAATGTTTGTTTCATAGTAAAGTACCAAAAAACCAAGCAGGAATTTCGAAGCACACAATTGCGCGCATACCGCCAGTCTTTACTTTGAGCAGAATAAAGCTTTTTTGGGGAGGGTATATTGCCTACATCTTGTGTAGCAGCAAAAATGGGCCCTTTTGGTTTTATTTCATACTCCTTTCCTTTGAGAATGAAACACTTAAAAAAATTGAACCTGCTGTCCCAACCATTTTCTAGCAGAAGAGAAAGAACAATGACTAAAATAATATCGACAAGGGTGTCCTTCTACCGAGTTTGATCTCAAGTAAAAACCGACTTCTTGAACATCGTGACATAGAGCATATATACTGCATGTATATCTCTGTCTATAATGCACATTAACAATGACCAAGTATCAGATTGGTGTTGGGCTAAGGGATAGACAGCCATAACATAACTACTTCTTAAACAAGCAAAAAGTCACATACTACTACACTTCGCCTTCATTTTAAGTAGTCTTCCTTCTCTCAACACCCTAAGCTTTTCTGTGGCTTGCTGTGCCTTCCGTTCCGTTATTATAAAAGTTGGAGAGTAGAGTTCATCGGTCATGCTTAATGGCTACATTGGCCCCTGATGCCATTGATGGGTTTGAGGAAAGAAGGGAAACAGTCGAAAAAATTACTTTCCTTGCAAATGTGAGTCTCTCTAAGTAAAATGATGAAGAAGAGGCAGAAAACTACTTATTGCCACAACCCTTTTTTGGTTACTCTTGTTCCAAAAGCTTCATCGTCAAGGAATGCGGTTGGAAAATGGAGAGCACATTATCCTTATAATCCAAATGAAAGGGATATCTTCCCAAGAAGTGGCATCCTCCAACATCAAAAGCTACGAATTTACAGCTTGGAAGATTTTTTTGTACTTGCCCCCAGCTTTTGCGTTTGTCACCACCACCATGCCCATCAAAATCGTAACGACTCTCTTTCTGGAAGACACATTTTTTTGGTGAAATCTCTGGAAAGTAATGTCAGAAAGATGTCAAGTACGACAGGCGAGAAGATATGTCAATGTGGTTCCAGTTTTGCGGTCTGCCTGATCTTTGAAAGTATCATGAACCCACAAGATGACATGGATTCGCTTATTCTTATCGGTTTCAATATCACAAATATATATGTATATATAGTATATCAAACCCATCAAAGTTCATATTTGAAGTGCAAAAAAGATGAAGATCACTATCATGGTTATTCTTTTACTATCCTTCTTCTTCTCACGTACACACATTAAAAGTAGCCCTGTAAAAGGGGTGTTTCTTGTACAGTTTAAAGATAAAAGAAAAAGTTCCATACTTGGAATAGGAAACATGATTTTTCACCGAATTTTCTCGTGGTCGTAGTGTAGTCATCCCCAAGTATATTCCACGTTTTTTACGACCTTGTTCACACGATCGTACACAAACCATGATGATCAGCTCGAGTAAGAGGTCACATATGACGATGGGTGCATACCACCACTTTTACTATTTTTTTTTTGGCTCAAAGATAGTTTCTCTCTGGACATGTATATCGCATGGCACATTCCCTTCAAAAGTAGGAAAATGATGGTTACACAAACCATTAAAAGTGTCACAAGAATTTACATGATATCATCGTCATCGTCTCCTCTTTATTTCCTCTACTGTGTTTTTATACTCATAGTATGTTTTGTCATCGTTTCTCATTCAAATATAGTCTATATTCCTTCTTCCTCTACCGAAATACTTATCTTAGCACGCACAGCAGAGTAAGCGTGAATATTTTATCATTTTCCATCAGCGAAAAAGTACTAGGCATCCGTATTTAGTTCAAAGTAAGGTACTTCATCTACCACTCTACTCTATACTCCGGAGTGAAGCAGAGAGGGTATCACATCATGTCGTCGTAAGTAGTAGGTTACATAAAATGCAATAATCCTTTATATGGCAGCACAATAATAGCTCCATAAAGAGTGAAAACCATGCCATAGCTCATGCATGAACATGACATGTCAAAGGATATATATCTTTCAGCCAACCTTGAGAAGAAGAAAAAAATTGCAAAAAATTCTACGTTTATTTTTAATATTTCCCCTCCACTTTTTACTAAAACGACAATGATCTTTACTTTTTTTGCTCTTCACATTTCTTTATTCCCTAGAGAAAGTAAGAGAACAAGAGAAAGATCAGATTGCAAATCTTTTCGATGCCACACTATATATACTATCGTCTGGTGGTAGTAGTAGTAGGAGCATGAGCTCACTTTTCATTCTTCTGTGAGTTTTCTCAAAACGGAACGCAACGATATGTGCTCTCATTTACTTAGAGGAGTAAGAGAGAGTAAGTGCAGTGTTGTGCAAGACAAGAGAAAGAGTACGCTTCTTCCAAGTGAAATAATGGCAACCTGGAGGCTATTACTGGAGTAGTTGGGAAACGACATTGGCTGCTTGGTAGTTGTATTCTTCTTAGAACATGCCAAACTTAAGTCCACCAAGAAGAGAGTGAGTGTATATATATGGTAGAAGAAAGAGACTGTCCAGGAAAAAAAGTTTTGCAAGAGCAATTCCACAGTCATAAAATCACTTCACACCCTTTTCTCTTAGATGCTGCTGCTGCTGCAACTTGCGTGCATATCTACATTTAAGTTTGGTTGATGTGCTACGTTCCTTTCCATCGAAAAACATTATTTAAGGAAAGGCTTCCTTTTTCTGGTGTGGACTTGGTTCCAAAGTCTACTTAGTTTTCGACTCTGGTTGCTGACGCTGCATATTGTGCCCGATGCTTGAAATTGTATGAGCTTGCCTGCCGGCATGACATGAGCAAACGTTAGTCGGTTTCACTCATAAAGTAAAAGCTGTTTCATCCTTAAGTTTGTGGTAAAAAGATGACAGTTTTCCGTACATACATCATCCAAAACCATTGTGGTTTTTACTGCTAAGAAGCCATACATTCTATATGAGTAGTGGTGCAGCAGGCAGTCTCAAGTATTTTTTTTTTTTGGAATTCGAGAATTATTAATATTATTTCGTCTTTTCTTTTGTCCATTAGTTTAATAAAAAGATGCATATAACGTATGTATAACATATAATAATATGGCTTTAAGAGCAGGGGACTTTTGCTTGTTCAAGTCATTTGGAACAATTGGTGACTTTTGCACATCTCTGGCGTCTTAGAATTTCGGAACCTCAGCCAAAGAACTTTTTTTTTCTTCTTTCTGTCTTGTGTATAGCCATCTTCGCAAAGTCGCTTAGTTGTCCACCGTCATTCATTCTCTTCTTTTTCACACACAACTGGCTGGGCTGAGGTATATTTCAAAACGGCTTTGTTGCTAGCAAACTTAAATGCGTACATCTGCCAAACCCTGCGCTCCCTATTCTTTACGGTTCATTCGTGTTTTCCACTGGTTCTTTCGCAATTTTCATCTTTTCTTACTTTATGGGGTTTGCCTATTGTATGGACATTGAAACGAAATCTGTATGTGTACTTGGATGGAGCCAAACGTGAAAAGGTCATTTTTCTTCTTCAAGAATAAGAGACTCCCTGGTGGTAATAAGAATTTCTCTCTTCTGCTAAATATTTCACTTACGTGCATATACACGAAACAGGATAATTCCTAAGTCCGTTTCCTAACGATTCAATGAACATCAACCTGAAATTTTGACGAAAACAGGTCGGAGAAAGAATCTATAGTAGAATGGTTTGCATGTACCACGCTTACTTTCATGTGGTACATTTGTATGTTCGCGTATATTATACAGAAGATTGCATTGTAAATAGAACATAATATTGTTACTATTTTTTATATATGCTACGGAAAAGTAATTCAAGAATTCATTACTTTACTAATTGTATTACTTATACGTACTACGCATCGATGCATTCATTACAATTGTCATTTTTAATAGTAGTTAGATAGAATCAAACATGCTTGTTATCTCTGCGTTGACAACTACCGACAAAACATTTCAGATGTGAAGAATACTTATTGTGTTTTCCCTAGTCTCGGAGAATGAGTGTTAGTAGCATATAAGCCGATAGCCTAGAGAAGAGTCGCATTCATTCATTTGAGTAAATCTTGCACTAAAACACAAAGAAAACAAAATTATACAAGAGTAAAAGAGTAGTCTTTGCTAGAAACATGGGCCGGAAGCTAGAAAACAAATCAGAACCGATTCCAAAAACCAACCGTGGAAACTACAAGCTAAAGATGAGAAGCCTTTTCCAAGACTTTCCTGCTCGCTCCTCAGGTTCGGTTACCGACAACCCTACTGCGTAACCTTTCTGTTCATAGTATTACTTATTACTACCAAGAAACCATCAAATTTAGCCCATGTCATGTTTTCACCAGCAAGATGCTTTATAGTGTGATTCATGCTGCATTTCCGCCATTGGCCATTCTAATGGATACCCGTGTGAATTACTGGAAACATTTTGTCCAGGAGTCAAAGTAAATTCATACTATATTTTTCCTTAGTTTTTAGGAGAACTTCATATAAACTCAGTTTCATTTTTCCACTTTCTGAGAAATCATTTGTTGAAACAACTATTCCTTTGTTGGTATTCAGACTCAGATAGATCCTTTCATAAGGTATATTTTAGTTTTTACTGTGCAGCTTTGCATAAAAATCCATGCAAAATGGTTTGTTCACCAACAGGCTAATAAATGACAAAAATAGGATAAAATATTAAGAAAACATTTTGTTTTAAAATCAAAATTAAATCTCGAATTAAAAAATTATTTTTAAAATTATTGAAATTCGAATATTAATGATATTCAAATGAATATTCATAACATCATAACTACTGTTAACTTGCATTAAAAGTATTTTGACATTTTACTGTTCACCAATAATCATTCCATTTCCCACATAGCGAAAGAGGTGAATTACAGACACTTAATACGGTAAACCTTTATCAATTTGGAAAATTCGCATATTGAAAATC
Source organism: Orchesella flavescens (assembly GCA_964034955.1). Lineage (NCBI taxonomy): Eukaryota > Metazoa > Arthropoda > Collembola > Entomobryomorpha > Orchesellidae > Orchesella > Orchesella flavescens. Next base: position 18,623,868 of record OZ035954.1, read on the forward strand.
CAATTTTATATGAAAGGGCCCTCCTAAATTGGCAAATGAAGACAGACAACGTTTCATCTGAGACTCACGTCATTAAAATTATACAAAACCTTTTTTCCACTAACGATAACTAACAAACATATAGGTGGTAGCGCACAGTACAAGAATTAGATCCAACATACGAAGCAAACATGTTTGCTATCCGAGGGTTTTCTGATGTCTTCTAGAAAGGTAGAAAAACCATTGAGCCCACACTAATATGTTTCAAAAGAACACCACAGGACCCCGACCCGGACCGACCCCTGGAACACCAATTCTTTTCTCGAGTATATTAGCCTTCTTCGACATCTATTTTTTTTCAAAAGAAAGGAAATTTCCTGCTGAGCATAATATAAATTGTCTAAAGTTTTCTTTGCTCCCTTGGCTATCACGCCCAACTTCAACTTTATTTTTATGCTAGCACTCCGTCTCTTAATTTTTACTTCTAGTGGTATCTTGGTTTGGTTATAAGAGAATGGAAAAGAAAAGATTATTAGAACATTTTTTTCTCACTTTTTTGTACTTTATACAGCTTCTATTCTTCCCGTAACGAAAACGAAAGATGCCACACATAACGGTCACAATAGTCAATTGGCACACTTCACAGTATACAGAATCAGCAGGGAATCGTTAGAAAAGTGTTGATTTTGCTACTAATCGTAACATAGTGAAAGCAGCGAACCAGTCCTTTGAAATATATTTTTTGTGCAAAAAGTTCGGGCACACTTTTATTTTTGGACATAAACTTATATTAGTTTATAAGCACCTGGAAAAGTAATGTTTTTTCTGTTTGTACTTCTACCACTATAGGTGAGTGCTACTGGGGAGTTGTTGCTGAAGTTTTAAAGTTGAAGGGAAAGTTAGCCAACTGGTGCAAAACATTGCGTTACTAACAAGCGTAAACATATGTACGTGTATGATTTCATTTCACTCAATTTCCACCATTCCAAACAGAATTGTGTTTTTTTGGGGTGGTTGACCACCATACAATATAGGATACATTTTGGTTTTTGCTCTTTGATCGCCAACTTTTCCATTAGATTCTACTATTTTCATGAAATATGAAAGCAAATCATCAGCATGGTTTTGAGTATTTGAGTAATATGGAAATAAGCGAGGAAGATGATGATGGAATTTCCGTCCAGGTGAGTTTAGCATTTGTTAGGGACCAAACAGAATCTCACATTCTGGAACATATAGAAGCCGAGGTCAATCTCTTCTAAATGGATTTATTCATTTGTATGATTGGGCAGCTAGAGACATATGCAGATACACATAATTTGATGGTACATTAAGCACCGTAGCTGGAAGCGCTTTAAAATATCTGACATGAAGTTTTATTTCAGACAGTGTACACTAAAAGTGTAAACAGTTAATACAAAAGACCCCGCGAGAAAATGTCTTGCAAGTGAAAGTTATGAAAGATTTTTTTTTCAAATTGATAAAAATATTATCTTTTATGCATATTTTCTTAAGAGTGCAAATGCAATCATAAAAGACGTGTATCAAGTGACGGAAAATTTTATTTTTTTCCGTTGAGCAAAACAGATGCTAAATAGTTAGAATTAGAAGTGTATTTAATTAATGTAAAGACACATAGAAAACGCATAGTTTGAAACGCTTGTAAAATACTCCCTTGAGAGTTACATAACTGTCAAACTAACAGACAACTAGTCAGTTTCTTGGTTGCTCAAGATTATTATAATGCATAAAATGTACGCATATTAAAGGCAACTCCACACGCACGCTGAATATATTTTGAGAGAGAAAAAGAATGAAGTGGTAAATGATGATGACGGCAATGGAATATAAGCTTCTTTTGCTGCTAAAGGGAAGAAAAAACCAGTTGTTACATTTCTCACCGTAAAACTTCTAAGGAAGCTATAGTGCACGCATGAGAAAAAGAGAAAGTGACTTGGACTCCATAAACTGTTGTGTTGCGGAAGAGCACCCTTTTTTCTGTGCCCACTATCTCTCTCAGATAATTTACAAAAGGAGAAAGGCAAAAGAGAAAAAGCCGCATGGCTTCATTTACTTGACTTTCTCCCTCCTTTTGAGGAGAGGAATGCGAAAGGAAAAAGTGACACAGAGTATTCATATGACTTTATTTGCCCCCTCTGCCATACTTGCAATACAAACAAACGGAAGTTACATTGTCGTCATTTCACTTTTGTCAGTCTAGCCTAACTTTGTAATAGAAATTTATGACACTTTTCTTCACCTATTTTAATTGAGCTAGAGGATTGCTTTCCTAAAATCTTGGTGCTTCAATAAAGGATGCGCTTTGATCATCTTCTGGAACTTTGTGATTCGCCTTTTCGATATATGTTGTTCACTGCGAGACGTTTACTTTCTTATTTACGCAGCAACATTACATTCCTCATGAGGAATAGCTCACGTGTATCTAAAATTCTGAAACGATAATAATGTCTTTTATTATGAGGGTATTCGGAAAATAGTTTTAGATATGTATGTATATACATCAACACTCACGCAAAGACGAAACCAGTCTACTGATTCACATTAGTGCTCACGCATAAGTCGTTCGGCAAAATTTATTTCCCAAATGTAAGGACACTTGAGCGGCTGTAGGCTTGTTAGTTTTAGTTGGTTGGTGTTCTCAACATAAAATGTTCTCTCTGTATGATTTTTATATATAGAAACGAAGCAACCTTAAATATTTGCTTACGTATCTTTATTACGTTTTATATTTAGATAACAATACAATATGGTACACATAAATGCATACACTTAACTATATGTACTACGATTGTAACGATCATGGCTGCAGTCGTGGCTGTACTTTTCCTACAATAAGTGTCATAAAAGGCAGAAACGCGTAGAGATACATGTATATATGTAACTATTCATGAAAAATGTATATATACTGTTTCTATTTTTATTACATAAACACAGTTTCTCCGTAGATTTTTTTAAAGCTGAAGAAAAGTTTAGATTGTTCTGGCACAAGTCCCGCATTGTTCGAAAAAATAAAAGAATTCGAATTCGGATAGAAAAGGTTTGACAAAAAGTTGTGCATAGGTATTAAATTAAAAATAAAATTATAGAAAAATGTAGCAAGAGCAGCACAATACTGGTAACTAGTCAAACTAGTCCAACATTTTGTCACTTGTGCCATTGCTCTTCTTGTTCTCCGCTTGGCACATACATCCTTTCATAGTATATTAGCAGCACAAGCACTTCATTTATTGTTTTAACTTTAACATGCTTTCAGTTTGTACATCCTGCGCATTTTATTTTTCTCTCGTTTTTTTTTCATTGAAAAAGTTTTTAATAACAACCACACAAGTTTATTATTAACGATGAAAAGTAAAAATATCCTGGTTCCACTCACTTCCTAATAAGTCTTTCTCCACTTTAGGTAAAAAAAGTAAAAACTTGAGAATTTTACTAGTCAACGACTTCAAATTGGAAGTAGGAGGAATATAAGAGGGGAAAAGGAGATGAAATGAAATTAATCCAGCTAAAAAATAAGAAGAGAAAATATAAAGAAAAAAACTCTGCTTTTCTTGAATTATTGTAATATCCCAACAAGTCTACTTTGGTAAGACGTGTTAAGACCCCGGAAAAGTGAGCAAACATACGGATTTCATTAAAATTGTTGGAATGAATGCTATTTTCTTTTAGTCCGGGGTTCCACGCAACTTTTTCTCTCTTCTTTTCTTTCAGTAAATAAAAAAGGAAGAAGATTTTTTCAACTCTTTGAAATGGTTTCATAAAAACAGTCAGTATATTTCTTTGTCGTACGAGTACCAGCCAGCCAGCGCTTCTACTTTTTGACTATATAGACGATGGAGTAGTTGACTGCGTGACAAGTAAAAAGACGGGCAGTTTGTGTACCAGCACAGGTTTATTAGGTATTCAGAGAGTGCAGGTATCCACAGTTTATATTAGAGAAACATATTCGTATTTGCTTTCTTTACTTTCACGGAAAAATACTTGACAGGTCATCTTGACCTGAAAACATGCAGCCAACAAAGGTTTTGAGACACAGGTACACATTGAAATCGAATTTTATGTACGCGTATGCATGTATGTGTATAGTACTTACTTCATCCTCAAAAGAGAAACGATTACAAATTGCAGACGATTGTGGTAATAGGTGAAATGTAACACTCAGACTGTCAGTAGAGAACGGTTGTAAGCTTTCAAACAATCTTTTTATTATTCCGTAGTGAAAATCGGAATTCAATCGCTCTTCTTGGCTCTTATACTATCAAATATAATGCTAGGCTGGAAATCAAATGAATGAAATATCCACCTTCCAAAGTATACAAGAGTGAGTCTGAGTGTTTACATGCAAGTATTTCTCAAATACGTTCATATATAAGCACAAAGTTATATTTGTTTGAAAAGTTATACGATAAATTGAACCTAGGAATTTTAGTAAAGTTGGGTACATAAAGTTTAGTCATATAAAAAGGTATTCATCTAACTACGTTACTCGAGTCTTAAAAAGAAAATCGTCATTATGCTTCCGCTTCTCTATTTGAAAAAGGATAATCTTGAAGAAGAAGAAGAAGAGAATATATTTCTTCTGTCCTTATCTATCTATGTCCATCCATTTGTTTGGCTGTCCGCTTAAACGGCCCAACATCCAGTAACATTTTCTCATCACATCACTTTCACTCATTCCACACATGATCGTGATCAGCATTTCAAATTTTTGCACAAGCCGAGCAACCAAGTGAATATAAATATGTGTGTGTATATGAAAGCGAGTACGAGTGAGGAAGAAGAGAAAATAACGGAATGGAATGGGATTACTTTACTTTCTCGTTCGCATCCTATCGTCCTTCCTTCTCTCTTTTAATGTACATGTATGAAAAGAAATCTACGACTAGATTTATGGACCTGACGAAAGTCAAAAAGCTTGCCTTGGTCGTGTACACAATAAACATGAGTTGGATAAAAGAAGATATATATGATAACACGACGAGAACTATACTTGATGATAGTTTTTTTTATAACAGCACTCTATAAACTAACTCTATTAATATTATGAGGTATGCTCTACATCCTATAGGTTTTACAGTTACTTAACATCGATGAACAATTATAAAAAAGGATAGCAAACGACCTAAAGTTCCCAAAGCTCTCTCTCTTTCTTAAGAGGAGTTGATAACGAAAAAGTCTATACTTTCACCAACATCATCTCAGTTTCGCTGAGCTAACAGCCTCTGGAATTGTAATAAAGCTTGATTAACTATCAACCTTGTTTGCTAAGTTAGGATTGAGTGCTTTATCTCTGAAAGAGTTGGTATAAAAGTATACATGAAATTCATCAAAAAGAATTGTAACGCCTACACACATTAAATTTCCTTCGACAGTTTTCATAAAAGCATTAGGGTATCCACTGATGAAAAAAATTTGGTCGTGTTGGAGTGGAGTCGCATGTAATGTCATAAAATGTTTGAGAGAAAAACTTGCGACTCCACTCCAGCCAAATTTTTCAGGAAATCATAAGGATAGCCATCTGTCGCAAGGATATTCGACGAAGAGGCTTTGAAAGGAAAAAGTGTAACAAAGAACAAGTCTAGAAGTCGTCTCATGTTTTGTTCATTTCCATGTACGTTGCTAGCTTCTAGAGCTATATACGCAGACCGACAAGCATTTGCATGGGTACGGTATAAAAAACGTGTGTGGGAACTTCTTGGGAACTAGGTCGATGTCGAGCAAACTCTACAGCTGGTCAGGAGGGGATGATACGACTACAGAGAAGAGCAGCAACAAAATAACAGTTTCAAGAAACGAAGGTACACACAACGTTATGCATACCTACGCCACGCACACGTATGTATATCTATCTAGCATAACCAATACCTAAGTTTATAGAGAAAGACTTGCACCATCATCAACAACATCGTTCGTCATCATTATCAATGTAAAAGCTTTTAGAGATGTGTACTATATACGATGCTGAATGTTGATGCTTGCTTTCGGGATGTAGCCGATGTATATAGGGATGGTATTGCAATAACAATAATATTGTATCAATGCACGCAACCAACACCTGCAATTTCAAAGTAGTCTTCCTTCAATAGTTATTATTTCTTAACCATCTTGGCCCAACGAAGTATACACACCATTATATTGCAGGTGAGTAAAATGCTCTCATAAATTGAATCTTATTAGCAAGCAAGCAGGTGCAGGCAAGTCTCTCTCAAGCTAAAGTAAAGAGCTTCATTTCTATTGTGACATTGTATTTGCAATTTAGACATACTCAACTCACACAACAATAATGGCATCTTCTTCATCTCTGCCTTGAAACAGAAATAAGAGGGTGAAGACGATCTGCAAACAGCAGAAGCATCATTGTTGGCCATCACAATAGTTTGCTTCAATGTGTCTTCTTGTGTCAGTGCAATGTGTATTATTTTCACTCATTATTATTAACATCGCATCCTTGTGTTGCAGCTTACTTCCTTCGCATCCCCTTCTCTCTACTTTTCGCAAACGAAATGTTTCACATTGCCTAAATAAACTGCTTACAACTGGATGGTATATGAAATGGTGAACGGTGAGATTCTTCAAAGTATCAATCTATTTAATGTAAGCGAACGCAATATGCATGCATGCATGATGTATGTAAGGAAAATTCGTAACTACTACTAATAATGCGCTTACAATATCCTCCTCAAGTATCACAGAGACATGAGATGAGAGGTTTCAACTGTTTCAAAGCTAATGCTGAAGTGGTATAAGCGTATAAGCAAGTACTATGATGGCAGTGATTCCTTTATCATTACAAACACAAACTATGCAATATACAATGTTCACTTCTCGGAAAAGCACATTTAAACATTATGACTACTATGACCAGTTGAACTACTGACAATATTTTATGCATTACGTTCACATAAAGTTATAACTAGTAGTAGTGCATGCAGAGTCAGAGCATCCGACATCCAATGCAGGTTTATAGGTGATAGGTATAACTCTTCTCAAAGAATATTTGTTATTGGGACTACTACCAAATACAATCTCGCTATAGAATACATATTGTTTTCTTTCATTAAAATGTTCATGTAAGTCAATGGACAGTGAATATCTGATCTGACTCAACGCGTAGATTTCTAAAGTTGCAATTATACAGTGTGAGATATGGTACGGAATGCATTCAGCATTAGAACAATTCCCACTTCAACTTTAAATGTGCACTCTACTATGCTGAGTTGAGATAGCAGATAACCATCATATATTTAGTAAGTCATACGATACATAAAGTTGGAATGGAGGGATATATACCGCATCGACATCGACATCAATACAATACAATGTACGACGTAATATGCACTTTTTGGTTGCTTACAAATATCTCTTGAGAAGAGTAGTTTAATGTAATACGTAGCATAATAAACACAAGAAGTAGAAGCAAAAAAGAGACTGGCCAAATTCAAAGCTTAAAAATCATAATGAAATCATATTTTATGTACTTACAGAAGAGTAAAGTAAAGTAAAAAGAGCAATGTGATGTATAGGTAGGGATTTGAAACATGAAACGAAGTACAAAACCCAAAGTTATACTACATAAGGAAATACATACACTTTATACGGAGGAACGGGAAAAAGGATATAAAAAGGTAGCTTACTTTTTTACGTGATGATATATACGGACGCGGACAAATGCATAATGAAATTTTGAAAAGCAGCTGAGAAAAAGATGTACTTTTTTAAGTTTTGTGTGTATACTGCTCCGTCTGTTTTGCAATGATATCGTATTCTCATACATTTATAATATTGCTGACTGCTTGCTAAAGTGTATTTAGCTTTGGTTTTTGGTTTGCTAACTGCGGAGACTACTGGCCTGCCTGGCGATCAGTAAAGTACTTGCATTATGCGTTTGTCTGTGTACTTATAATACTAAATTATGTTGTGTTTTAGCCTATCAACAATAACAAACAGATTTTACGTTACACTCTAATTTAATGTTGAATGTTGAAGCTTGGATAAGTGTACTTACTTAAAAGAAGATGAGTTTGGATTTTCTTCTCGTTTTTTCGTTTAAACAAGATCAGCATCGAATATTGTTGGATACTCATCATAATATAAGGATCAATGATATCGTCGTGACTTTGTGAAAATTTTAATTCTTTTGCTGCACTCTGCAACTAGTTAGAGTGAAAGAGTGCAATTATTAGTAATGAATAAAGTGGATCATGGATTATTGGATTGATTGAAAAATTATCAATTATTGCTGGTTGGTTGGTTGATTAGTTTGCGAATTCATTGATCAGATATTTAAAATTTCAAGGGAGTTTGAAGCTTGTTGAAAAGCTTATAGAGGTAAAAATTCATAATTTAGAAAATGTGGTTCAAAGTTTGAATAATATGTATTTCCAATTTCGGACATAATTCTAACTAATTTGATTAAAATGTTTGACTAGTTGAATCTCCATTTGATGCGCCAGTTAGTTTGTGGTAGATTTTAATGTGGATGTTAATCGATTTGTCAAAAGTAGAATAAGATTTGAGAAAAATTTTGTCACTAGCACAGAAATGGAAACCTTAATTTTGAATTTAGATTTTGTAATGTAAATGGTGTTTAGAAATGCACAAATTGTAACTCAGAGTGACCCAATTGACAGTTGAATTTCCAACGCATTTCATTACTGCTTGTTGACTGACTGAACATTGACAATGTATCATGAACAAATATTGAATATTTTTAGACGTTTATTATGTAAACTTTGAGCTACATGTGACACGACATTGTCAATGGCAATGGTGCCGTTTTTTTATGACTTTTTAGATTTATTTGAAATTGTAGCGTTCGCAATGTTCTGTCTTTGGTTTTTCAGGTTTGTACCGTTGCTGATCTTTAAATGTTGCAGAGAGTACAATCTGATTAAGTGGCAGTAACGAGAGAAAACCTATATAACAACTAATCACAGGAGGACTGGACTGGATGATCTCTTTCAGATTGAATTCCGAATTAATTACATAGCACAATTACATTTGTATTACAAAGTAACTGCTGCATTCCGCGTGCAGTGTTTCTGACTTTCGGCCTGTGAGTGTCAAATAAAGAAATTGTAGAATATGGAGATGGAGGATGATATGGAGGTGGGGTTGGTGCAGCAATTTAGTTGTCTTGGAACAACGGATAAAGAAGTGCTGGTAGCACAACTTCAAAAACTTGTAGGACCTCAGTTAAACACGTCAGCGGCGCACTTCTTTTTGGATATGAATAATTGGTAAGTTGCTAATTCATAGTTGACAGTTTCAATATTGTTTCAATATTATCTAACTATATTGTTATGTACTAACTTGATTATGTGTATTTGTGCTATTCAGGAATTTGCAGCTTGCAATTGGAGCGTATTTTGACTTAACTGAAGATTCTCCACCTAGTACTCAATACAATTCTACTCCACAAATGAATGGAGCCGCCAGTCAGAATGACGATGAATGTTGGGAGCCGGACGCACAAGCACCACAACTGCAACAACAAGAACAATCATGTGGAATGAGTATGGGTGAAGAGTCAAGGCCTCGAATGATGAGAACGATGGCTTATTCCATGTCAGTTATTCAAGATATGAGTCTTACAGAAGAAACGATTATGCCACCCCGTAGTAAGTTTGTAAAGCAATGGAAAGTTCGAAATAGTGGTAACTCAGAATGGCCAACTGGAACTCATCTTAGAATTGTCAGTGGCAATCGAAGTATGATTGCTCAAGAAAAGATTTTTATCAATCCACAAGTTCAGGTCAGTTTTATTATGTGAATTAGTCAATCATAGTAGCTAATAATTATTGCAATCGCTAATGAATGTTTTGTTGTCTATTTGTAACTGTAGCCTGGAGAATTTAGGGAAATTAGCGCCGAATTTTTATCACCAGATTTACCTGGTAGTTATCAAATTTGTTGGCAAATGAGTACTCCTGAAGGCTACCTATTTGGAGATGAAATATGGATGATTGTAACAGTAGGACCAGACATGACAGTCGACCTAACCGAGCGATTGCAATCGCTCTCTTGTGATAATAATCGTGTCAACTTCCCTGTCGTACAATTAATGAATCTGCCCAACGGCTGTCCGCCAACAAATGCTCAGGTGCCAACTGTGGGTGGAGGAGACGTCATGTTCACAAATTCTTCACAAGATCCTGGCACAGACATGAGTTGATCGGTTGTTGTGTCATCATCAGTCAATGAAGCTTTTTCGAGAATGCATCTCGCGTAACTAAACAAAGTTGCTTTCAACACAACTTACCTATTCAAATCAGTTGTTTTTATAAGTACTCTTTTCTGTATAATAATTCATTTTTTTTGGCATTTCTGGATGTGTTGTGAATTCGTCATCTAATCTTGAATGTCAGGTTTGTACTGATCTACACGTTTATAATATGATCATCATCTCAATTAATGGGCGAAAGGCCCTGCTGCTGGTTGTAACCCAATATTACTCAACACTTCCATTGGGTTAAGCTGAGTTTGGAATGCTACTGGTTATTTGTTTTTTTGGTTTTTTAGTTTGGATTTGGAATTAGTATATAGTACATTAAATGCTGCTTTGACTAGCTGTGCATTCACCAATTCAATGCATTGTTTTCTTTGTAAATCAATTCCCTAACTCCCCTGTTTGATTATAACGTATCTTCATGAAGAACCAGGTGAATCGTAACGTGGGTGCTTGTAAACTGATAAACTCAGATTTTCTTACTAATGTTTGCTGTAACGCATATTATAAGATCCCTATATATTATTATCAAATTTTGTTTGCACTCGTTCTCCTCCTGGATAAAAATGTTTAGTTAATATAATAATAATATGTCCATTGTAATTTTTGTTCTTTTATATTTAATGAAAACTCTACAATCAATGTCATGTTGTACTGAAAAGTTTGAATGGGTATTATACGAAGATTATGTGACATTACGTAGTAGTTGTAGTAAGTATATCATTACGCATTTTTGTAGTGTAAAATATTATCAACCATCTCCTTTGTTTCATTTGTGTCTACTCTCTAGATCCTCCAAAACTGTGTACATGAGCCCATGAGTGTACATACAAACCGTTAATAATGCATATTATATTATGTAGCGTATGATAACTATATGATATGATGGTATGAAATTATTATAGTTGGAAAAAAGTTTAGCATTATCATCATTGTTGAGAAATGTTTGCCTGATGTAAATATAATCGTTGTTAATTGATATTGTGTTATAATCAAAATACTTATCGCAGTTTTCGAGCGAGACGTTTATATATGATCGTAGAAAAAGAGAAACATGTAATAAAATAATTTCGCAGCTGAAAATCTAATTAGTTACCTACATTTACATTTACATTAGTTAGTAAACCTACATATACATGCATCAATACAAATATACACAAGTTGAATGACACAGATTCCGATCTTATATTTTACAAAAAAGCAAATAATAGATCCCCTTTCACAGACTTACGGTGCACTTACATTGTACAGTCATTGAGCACCTACCAAGCAAGTTTGGAGCGGGGTGGTGCGATTTCAATGCGTCGCATAGTCCCTGTTTGCATCCTCAGCCTTCTATTATAAAGCCGTACATTCACTTTCTACTCTTGTTTCTGCTGCTGGTGAAAGCACTTGCTCATTTACATGATGCTTTTTACCGGATAAAATATTCAAATAAAAGAAATTTGTATATTTCTGCTTTTAACCTTGTAAAAGAAAGTTAAAAAGAACCCTTAAAATTTCTAACTCTAAGGACTAGTAAGTTAGTGAGATAAATCACAGTTTTTGTGTATAAACATTCAAAATATTTTGACTAAAATTTAGATTTTATTAGGGGAGTATATTTTTGTGTTTTTGTGATGTTATGTTATTATGTGCTATCTGCTGCTGTGCTGCTGTGTATATAAAATTTTCTTTTCTTCGGTGATTTCGGAATGACTCGTTTTTACTCTGTACTCTTTGGCTGCTGTAGAAGAGAAGATTGTAATCGGACATTTCAATAGGGGACGAAGAAATGTAAGTCATAGTTTTTATGGAACAATATAGTAATAATAGTTATATATGTGAAATGAAATTTCTATCATGTTTGTGTATGTTGTATGTATATTTTTATATAAGCTAAAATTTGAAAATATAGATAAATAATGCAATTTTTGTTGTGTTTATCATTGATGTTGATATGATAATGTTATTTTAAGTCAATGAGTACTACTATCAACTTTATGGAGTAGAGAAAATTGACTGAGAATCAAATCAGTAGGACCCTGTTACCTGTGTTTGTTAATTTAATTGTCAAGTTACGTGACGTAATTGGTGTTGTTTACCTAAAAGCAGTAATTTTTTCAGTTAAGCAAGTAGCAGTTCGTTCACACAGAGTTTGCAGTGCAAAATTTCTCACGAGCAAGGAATGACCGTCTCTCTGTCTTAGTACTCGCAAGAAACAAATACCAACAACAAAACAAACTGCTGCAGCGATCTGGATTTAAATTTGGGAAGAAAATTTGTTTGCTTTTGTGTCAATGTCGAAGATTCAATCAACAATCACAAACAAATGACAAAAATGAAACAAAGTAGATAATTTTCATGTGTACATACCAATACCAACATTTAACATAGTATGCAAAATTATGCATTAACATTTAATAAATTGAAGTTTAAGGACGTAAATAAAACGAAAACTTTAAGTACTTTAAAGTAATATTAATAAAATGTAGAAAAGTACAAATTTATCACAAAAATCAAATTGATCAATTTTAAAACGGTGTAATAAAGCAATGTAAAATTGCGAGTGTGTAAAGTGTAAGGATAAAAAATTTGATTTTACAGAAGAAAAAAAAGTCTCTTTAGTGTAATACATTGAATGGTTAAAATTTTAGTGATAATATTTCAAGCGAAAAATTGAGCTGTGTTACTAAACATACATTCTATTCTGCATGTTGGCAGGTTGCGCTTAAATTTGATTGATTAGTAAAATTTGAAGTAATGAAATTTGGACATCCACATAGTACATATATGACAGAATTGATTTAAATTTTCATGTATGAAATTTGTTTTTAAAATTTGCGTTCTATTATCAAATAATAATTGGTGTTACGTTACTCCTGCAATCAAAATTGAATCAAATGAAAAAATTATGCTGTTGGCCTGAACTACTTACTTGAATTTAGCGATAAATTCAATCATTATTGGTCTAAGTTCTGTGATAACATGATGAGATTGAAATTGAAATGAATATATGAATGGTCAAATTTGATTGTGAGAATAAATTACTAGATAAAGTCAGCACACTCTTTAGCTTTGTGGAGTTATTTTTAACTAAATTGCTTTCTCTGCCATTATCTATTATTCACTGATTGAACCGGTTAGTAACGGCCATTATTCTTATGTATTTAAAGGTAGGCTGGTTTTAATCTGGAGCTAGGGAATAGGGAAACACATTTTAGGGGAAAGTAGGCAAGTAGGTCAGCTATCATTTTTAACTTGCTGAAGAAAAGTAGGTATTCCTTATTGGTTGTTAATGCTGAGATTGTGAGGAATCACATATCACTATCAGTCATCGCCAGTTTTTTTAAAACAAATGCTATTTAGGGTATTTGTATAATATTTGTGTATAGTGTTTTGTAGATCTTGTGATTTTATATAAATTACCAATTGTTCTCTTTTAACAATGTCACTTTCTGAATTAATTAGGCCATTTTGAGAAATTTTGCATAACTCGTGTCGTAGACAGGGCAGTGCTGTCGCTTTACAAGCTATCAGCTATCTAAATTCACAGATCAGATTCAGTCAATCCAGAGTTTTCATTTGTTAGGAGCAAAATACGTAACGTTTAAAAATATTGCTTGCAGTTTGAAAAGTCTTGACGATTTTGGTCTTCGTGTGAAAACGTTGAAGGAATCCTGTAACTCATAATGATTGTAAGTAGAAATATTACTTGCAACTGCAAACCGTACCTACTTCTTGCTGCAATTCGTACTCTCACAAGTTTAAAATGCTAAAAAAATGGTTTTGAATATTTCAGTTGCAGTAACAAACAAACAAAAAAATGTCAGTCCATTACAAATTTAAGGCTGCACTGGATTTTTCCACTGTAACATTTGATGGAATCCATATCTCTGTGTCGGAACTTAAGAAATCCATTATAGATCAAAAGAGACTGGGAAAAAATGCAGACTTTGATCTACAGATAATTAATGCTCAGACTAAAGAAGGTATTTGATTGATCTCCATTATTCTGTTCAATAACATTATTTATGTATCTAGCACAATATCATACTGATTCTGAATTGTTAATTGGTTAGTTTACAGTGATGAAAATGCACTTATTCCAAAAAATACATCAGTCATCGTGGCAAGAGTGCCGATTACTGACAAGAAAAAATCAGCACCTCCTCTCACTTCAAAAGATGGACCTGGAGGAAGAGGAATGCATCAAAAAGGGGGATTTCATCAGCAATCTGGCGCAGAAGTGGCAAAGGTAAACAATTAACAATAGACAGTCTTCAATCTTTACATGTGCTGGGAGACGACAAAAACTTGATATTCCAAAATAAATGTGTAATAATATTTCATAGGGTTCGGATTTGTCTTCTATGGATTTGACGGAAGAAGAGAAAATAAAAGCCATGATGACACAGTCAACCCAAGACTATGACCCGTCTCATTACGTAAGAATCCGTGGTGCAAATCAACACGGTAGAGTGCCCGATAATTACAGATGTAATAAATGCAACCAGGGAGGTCATTGGATTAGCCGCTGCCCCAATGTTCCTGTAAGCTTTATAATAGTTATTCCTAATATTCCTATCACAAACTTAATACAAACGGACAGAAATATAAATGTAATGTTGTTATTAATAATCAGGCCCAAACACCAGATGTTAAGAAAAGTACTGGCATACCTAGAAGCTTCATGGTTGTTGTCGACAGTCCAGATTTTCCAGGCGCTTTAATGACGCCAGAAGGACGATACGCCGTACCAGCTGTGGATCAGTGAGTTATGATTAAAACTTGGTGTTTAGAATTAGTGGGAAATGCTAAAATACCTTACAATAATACAACCTTATTTTGTATGTACCCATTAGTGCCGCATACTTGGAGAAAGGCAAAGGTCAGCAAACCGTAGAGCAGCCTATCAAACCTAAGATACCTGATGACTTGGTGTGTCCACTTTGTAGCGATCTACTTACTGATGCTCTACTTGTCCCCTGTTGTGCAAACTCATATTGCGATGATTGTAAGTGTCAAACTAAAATTCTGTCATTTCATACATATTTTGTATTTTTTTAACTATATGGACTGCTATAATAATTGTGTTCATGTTTTTTAATGAAGGTATCCGAAGTTATTTGCTGGAATCGGATCATGAATGCCCGGGCTGTCACGAAAAAGATATATCTCCCACGTCTTTAATTCCAAACAGGTTTCTTAGAGGGACAGTCAATGCATTTAAAAGTGATACAGGCTATTCTAAACCAGAGAAAATCCCCGAACGCCCTCCCAAGTCGCCTCCTAAGGAACCTGTGAAATCGGGAGAACCCAGAAAGCTCTCACTTGATGAATTACCTGATGATTTGTTTCCACACTCTCCGAAAAAAATTGATTCTGAAGGCGAGGGTGGTCAAGCTACAGACGCGGATTCTAACAAAGGTATAATACTTACTGTACTTTTGTAAATTTCTTTGTTTTCCTAAATTATTTTTCATAAATAAATGATATTTTTTTTGGTATTACAGTAGACTTATATGACTTCAACGATGGGTCAATCCCATCACCGTTTGCTTCCCCGAAAAGAACTGAAACTAAAGTTGATGGACCTGGTGAACAACGAGCAATTCAGTCGTTGGGAAGACCATTTCCTACTGGTCCACCCCCTGGTATGATGCGTGGACCTGGGCCAGGGCCTGGAGGACCACCACCACCACATCATCAGCCACCTCATCATATGCAAAGAAAGCCTCCGCCTGGCTCATTGAATAACAATGCCGTTGAACCTCCTCCTCCAGGATTTGACATTTTGCCGCCTGGAGAAGATAATAATGGTCATAGGCCACCTCATGGTGGTTCCAATGGGGGCTCTTCTAATAGCGGTGGACCACCTAATATTATTCATGATGTTAAAAGAGAAGGTGGTGGACCACCACCTCCAAACAGAGGGCCTGGCCCTCCTCCTCCAAATCAACAACAACAGCCACCCCAACAGACTTTGCTTCCTCTGCCAACAAATGTACCGCCTCCCTCTTTCAATCCAATGCAACCTCCCCCTGGTTATCCAGGTCCCCCCTCACAGCATGGCCCGCCAGGTGGACATCCTCCTGGAATGCCTCCACCTGGTTTTGGTAAGACTTCCTTATAAGCCAATTATAAATCTTTAAAATTACGTGCTAATAATGTTCGCTACTTCTTAGCATAATTATAATGTGCAAATCTATTTATAATTTGTGTAGGTCCTCCTGGTCCTGGTGGCCCACCTCCTCATGGCCCTAATCAAAACATGCAACCCTATCAGAATAACTTCAAGTAAGTATAATTTCTTTTTCTTTAATAAACAAGCTTCAACAAAAGCGTTAGCAGTCATCAAACGTTTTATTAATCATTATTATGTGTTGTGTGCGTGCAGTAGGATGCCTCCGATGAATCGTGGACCACCCCCAATGCATCACGGAGGACCTCCACCACGGCATCATATGGATCATCATGATGATTTTGGACATCGCGGAAGGGGCGGCAGGAGACCCTATGGAGGTCCACCACATGGACGCATGGAGGAGCCGCCACATAGGGAGGATGAATCGAGACCTGGGTAATGAATTGATTATTTACTTTTATCTCAAGCTTGAACTAGTTATTTTGCTTATGACAATGACAATACGAACCGGAAAACATTTTTTTACTTCAATTTTTCAGCACAATTGAAGATCCTTTGAAGGAATTTGAGCGAATTATGAGAGAAAAGGATCGAAGGAAAAAAATGGCTGCAACTGGTGGAAGAAAGAGGTCCAAATCTAGATCATTTTCACCACCACCACGAAGGACATCACCTTATCCTCCAAAAAGATCACGATCTAGGTCATTTTCAAGATCCCCCTCACCAAAACGTAAGCGACCTCCTCCTGGTACGAAACGAAGAAGGTCGTACTCAAGATCCCTTTCAAGAAGTCCTCCACCATTGGGCAGACGCATCACAAAACCTAGGTTTGTAACTTTTTGGGCAGTATCTCTCTTCTATTTATTTGTATTTTCAATTCATTCATTATGTTTTATGTTGTTGTATGTCTACTTTCCATTAAAGTGTGGAAACTAGATCCCGCTCTAGGAATCGAAGCCCAAATAGTCCTACACCTCCGGGTAAGCTACGTCGTTCGCCTCGAAGAGCTCCGCCATTCTCTCCTTCTCCTCCTCCATCACGGTTTGCACGAAAGGACAAGGAAGAATACTTTGAAAATCGTGGCAGGGAAACTAGGGAAAGGTAATTTATTGTTGATGTGTCAAGTGACCCTTACTGATTTTATATAGGTTTTAACGCAATTTTTCTGGTTACAGATATGACGAAAGACCACCTCCAAGATTTCAAAATAAGCCGTATAATTCAAGAGAATATGAAGGAAAATATGACGCTCCCAGTAAGTACGATAATCCAATCGCCTCGTCGAAGCATGAAACTCAAGGCTCTCACAAGTATGATCAGCAAAGACAACCAGCACGACCGTATCATGGTCATGTGGGTCATGGAATGTCACACGATGCACCTCCATCATCTTACAGAGACAAACCTTCTTTGGAAACAAAACGACCGTACGAATATGAATCAAATATCGTTCCGCCGGGAACTGAAAATGTCATACAAACTGTTCCCTCATTGTTGGATATAAATATCCAGCCACACCAGAATAATCCTAATGTTTACCCTATTAGTACCATCGGTACTCACTCCGTACATACTCATGGTCATGAAGGGTCTCGAGAAGCATCTGAGCAAGACAAGTCACGTAGAGCTGTTCCAGAGGCAGCTCCAGTTGTAAGTGAGAGAAAGAAACCTGATGAAGAGCATGAAAAGGAACAGGAAATGGACAAGGAACGGCGTAAAAAGTCTCCACTTGGTAAGAAGCACAAGAAGGAGAAAAAGAAACATAAAAAGAAGAGTAAAGAGGAGAAAAAGGGTAAGAAAACTAGAAAATCTAAAGATGATAAGACAACAGAAGGAGATAAATCTAGTGATGACGAACCAGAGACTGAAATTCCTCATGAGAAACCAAACTTGGCACCAATGGAAGAAGGAAAGGTACTTCCGATTGGGGTGTTGGATACTTCAACTGACACAATTGCAAAGCAAACTGCACCATGTGACTCAACTGTTAAATCCCCTGATCGACTTCATGAAAGTGAGGCATCTGTTAAAGAGGAACCAAATGTAGCAATTGACAAGACTACTTCACAGTTACCGTTGTTAACTCAGCCTATGAAACGTCGTGCTAGTCTTGCTGCTGCTTCTGCTTCCCAAGTTATTGGTCACGAAGTACCTGATCTTAAGAACCCTGGTATGCAGCATTAAAAATTTCTTTACTTTGGGTGTGCAGTAAAATAATTTATTGTATTATTATTATAAATAACAATAATGATTATTTTTCTTTATAGATAATGCGTCGCAAGTGTCACCCCAAAAGGAGCTTCACCTTCCACCCTCTAAATGGGATGAATATGAAGATTTTGTGTTAGCTGGGGAGGCACTGAAACCTGTACCAGCTGAACATGACATTCCTACTATTGTAGAACCTGTAAGAGATTCACGCGAAAGGGTTGTAACTTCCGATGTTATTAAAAGGGCTGAGCATGCAATATTTGAAAAGCCATCTAAAGCTATAGCCGATCCTTTGGAAGTTACTACTAGGAAACCCTCAACTCCTCCAGAAAGCAAGGAATTAGCTGTTCGAGAACATCGCAAATACGATAAGAGTTATCGAGAAATTCGCGAAGGTACGTTCTGCATTATGCAAATATTTTAGTAGTATTATGTTTCTAATGACACATTGGATTTTGTATTATATAATTTAATTTTTCTTATATGTATATAGATATTCCAGTTCAATCTAGTGTTGTCCAGCAAGTAAAATCAGATCTCAAGACAACATCAATTGCCTCAACTGTTTTCAGAAAATCTGCCAAAGATAGACTAGGATCTAAGCTTTCAGAGGATGAAGTAATTTTGAATGTTAGCAAGACAGTTGATGCCCTGCCCCTGAGATCTAAAATTTCTGCGGTTAGAGAGAGTTCAGATACAACTAGAAAGCGCAGATCACGAAGTAGATCACCCGCTTTTGCAAGTAGTCGTTATCGAAATCGATCACGATCCAGATCCATCGACAGGCATAGGAACAGGAGTAGGCACTCATCAGAGCGTCAAAAGCAACAAGAAAAGGAAACAAGGCGATCCCCTGCTAGAAAATTATTATCACCGATTCGTAGAGACAAAGAAAGACAAGAAAGAAGACGATCTCCATCTAGAGAAAGACGAAGCTCACCTTCCAGAGAAAAAGTATCAGATACCAAGAACGTACAAGAAAGTCGTGACAGACGTAGGTCACCTTCCCGTGAAAGAAGGCGATCAATTTCCAGAGAACGGAAAAGGTCAACGTCCAGAGACAGAAAGAGGTCAGTATCTAGGGATAGGATAAGGACCAGATCCAGAGAACGAGGAGATAGACGACGCTCAAACTCACGGACCAGAAGAAGATCAAAATCAAGAGAAAGGAGAAGATCTCGGTCTAGGGAGAGGAGACGCTCAAGAAGTCCAGCAGAAAGGAGACGTTCGCCATCGCGTGAAAGACGACGCTCAGTGTCGAGAGATAATTATAGGGCACGTCAAAGATCTCCTTTTAGAAGGCCTGATATTTCTAAAGCAAGAGAAGACTTGCGTGAAGAAACCAGTCGACGAAACATAGAACCCTCGGAAAAAATACGGCTGAATTTGTTGGAGGAACGTAAAGAACCAAACATACCACGCTCAACTGATAATTCGTCCACGACCAAGGTCGAAGAGCCCGCAAGTCCGGAAGCACGAGTTTTTCAGCAAGGTGGTTCAGCACTTAGTCGTTCAGATCAAATTTTCTCACCAACCTTAAAAAAGCAAAAGGGTAGGATAAATATTAAATTAAGTTCAATATCTAAAACAGAGCAACAGCAAAGCGGTTCTTCATCAAGTGACGAAGAGCATGATCCCCAAGCAGCAGCGGAATCCAAGAATTCCGATTCAGGTGACGAAAAACGGAAAAAGAAACGAAGGCACTCATCCACCTCCACTAAATCTTCATCATCATCAGATACGAAACGTAAGAAGAAGAAGAAAGATAAGAAGAAAAAGAAGAAGAAGAAGAAAAGTAAATAGGGATACAAATAATGTGAGGTGTTGTAACAGTTTTAAGTAGAAATGAATATTGAATATAATCACGGTTGACTTTTTCCCCTCAGTCATTTTTGTAAGTTTTTATTTACTGATGAGTTGACAAAAAATAGTAATACAAAATACAGATTAAACGAGTCTTCCTTTTTATCTTTAGTTCACAGAATTTTGTTAGTGCTTGTTTGCATTCTGGGTCTTTTACATTGTTTTTGCAATTTAATGCAGCAATTGAAAATCGTCTGCTGCTCATATAACACGCTTTCTTTCTCCATTTTCTCAGCTTTGCTACTTTATTTTCTAGTAGAGAATTCAACCCAAATGACCACACTGTCTATCATATCGATTATGCAGTTGAACTGAAATGTATGCTTTTAAAAGCGTGAATAATAATAATGTTATAAGCAAGAGTTTGTTTTAGTAGTCGTATAGAAATTATAAATAATAATGATTATTATTGGTAAGCAATTATGAGAAATAAAATAACAAAGCCTCAAAATACGTATAAATTCAGTTTTCATAATTGCATGACTCCAAACAATCTAATGTATTCATGTGATCATAAATTAGTCGTAAATTGATGCATTTTGCCTGAAAAAGAAAGTTTCAATGCTAATCATACATGGTTCTGAATATTCTGCTTACATTTATCGTATTTATCTTTTAGATAGTTTGCATAATGCATATATACACATTGAAAAGTGATCTGAATTCAGTTTTTCCTTCATTCGTTTCTTTCCATTTAGTTACAGTCTAAGATATCGGAAAGTGGCATAACGAACATCGGAGAAAACGAGCCTGTAGGGGCAAAAAACTTCCATACGGCAGGGTTTTCCGTATACATAGAGTGGACGACTTTTGTTTCGAGCAATAGTGAAAGAAGCAGCATCTTCTTCTTTCCATTCTAGAAAAGTTGGTTGATACAGTTCATGCTCTTTCGTACACTCTCGTGTTAGGTATGATGTGGTGTATCCAATTGTATATACAGTGGTTGTACACATTCAATCATATTCATTTTGGACATCATCATACTGTATTTAACATGGTGAAAACTACATCTTTGGTGAAAGTCCAACCCAAACATGTACATTCCATTCCCAAAATTTACATTGGATGCCTACAGGACAGGAGCAAGTTGATGTAAAAAGCTAAAAGCAAGCTCAACACTTTCAACTCAATTCATCTGACACAATTTTTACAGCTATTTTGCCATTCTAGTCATGTATCTCTTTTCGTCAAGATGTATAAAGACTTGGGGTAGACAACCAACACAACACTAGGTGACAGTGACAGTCATCATATTGGGCATGGCAATTTAGACTGTCACAGAAAAAAAAACTACCTCTTTTTGCTGAGCAGAATGAAGACGTGAGCAAAATGTAGGGTATCTCGTATCTATCTTATTTCCCTTAAAGGCACAAAAAGTTTTAAGCTCAGTTTCCATCTCCATCCCCCATGCCCACTGTATTATATTGTTGTGGGTTCAAGCAAAGATAATTTAAGGTTGTGTTGGATAGAGTTTCAGCCTAGGTCTGAAAGAAAGAATCTTGCAACTACTTTTTCACTTTTATAACACATCTGTGTGCTTTTATGAGAGACAGTCCGAGGTTTACACCTAAAGGAGAAAGCATCCGTCTTGGTTGTTGCTGTTGTTGTGTGTTCTGTTGTGCTATGGCTTGCGCCACCAACCCAGTGAAAGTAGGCTTTATTAACATAAAAGTACCAGAAATGAATTCTATCGACCAGCAGAAGCTGCTTCAGTAAAAAGAGGTTAAGCCAAGTAGACAAACGATCGTGGTGTTCTTTTTCCTAGCACAAGTACCACTCTCTCTACCTCTTGAAAGTTGTGCAGATTTCTTCCAAGAAATTTACCAACTGTATGAATTTTTTTTATTACCTTTAAGCAAATTTGCAATTCCGTTAGTACATAATTATTATTATGAAATAAGCTTTATATTGTGCAACGAGAACTTAGGGACTTTATGATATATATCATGAAAGCGTCAATTTTAGCATTTTTATACACTTCGTGATAACCAGTACTTCTAATAAGGTGCTGTTTTCAATTATGTGTTATCGAAAGTATCCGTTTTAAAGCAAAAGCAACGCTGTGATGACGCTTTACTCGAAAAGAGCCCGGAAATTACTTCCGGTCTTGACCATACTGATTCCTGTGACTGCGCTCATCTCTGTGGTCAATGTGGCCGTATGTATGAGCACTGCAAGCTGGCTTCACTCTTATGAACGCATACCAATCTCCAATTCATCGTCAACGCATGAAGAATTTTTGATCAAAAGAACCATTTCCGGTTTGTGGCATATTTGGTCGTTCAACCTGACGGAAAAAGAAGTTGCACAAAAGCGTGAAGGTATTAATCGATCGATTGATCATGTTTTATGTAGCTAAAAATTAACAAAATATTCTTTGGTTGATTTGATTCACTATCTAGTGACCACAGAACAAATGGATTGTATGACGATTGAGTATTTTAGACGGGAGAGATATCTTTCTGATCCAAACGATTCTACTAATGCAATTGCGTGTAAGTATTAATTCATTATAATATCAATATATTTGTCATCCTATTCTCAGATTCCTAACTACATGATAAATTATTGTTTTTTTTTCAAATTAGTGTGTGTGACCAGTGCAGGTCCTATCTTCATATCTGCATCGGCCCTACTTGTAATTGCGGTTGTTTCAGCTGCATTTGGTTATCAACGGCACCGGCGCGTGGCTATTTTTGTGGCTGGTAGTATTTTCATTGTTGCTGGTAAGAGGATATAACCATATATAACACATGTAAAATATGTATTTTAAATGACATTCCCATTTTCAACTAGTCTATTCTTAAATTCATTATTACAGGTTTGATCCTATTGATCGGTCTGGTTGTGTATCTTTCTGTTCTTCAATCGGAGATTGGTCCCAAGCTTCGACCTCGGAACTCAGTTGAAAAGCCTTTATTCAGCTACTACTACGGATACAGTTTCATCATGGTTGTGATTGGTTTTTTGGCCACAGAGTTGACAGGGATTTTTGCAATCTTTTTCTACATGTATTGGCATCAACTTGACTGGGCGGAGAAAGCACTACAGGAAAACCAGTACTATCACAGCGGAAACAGCGGCTCAACTCGGAGTAGAAACAGTGGGGAGCAGACAATCAATATGCAATGGGGTCCTCGTCGTCCTCGACCTGACAGCCTACCATTTCCATCCTCTGGGAGCTGCAATCATCACAGTTTAGCATCATGCGAACATAACGATGATCCAATTGATCTATGCAAAGGTCATGAGCATTTAAGTCGGAAAGGTCTTTCATATGATACGGAATATGATATTCCAATACCTCCCCCACCACCTCCTGCTTCCAGCCTTCCGAGGGATTATACAACGCTAACTTCATGTTCGGACGATACTTTTGTTCCCGATTTACAACTACATTCATTGGGACGAACTAAATGTAAAGATCGAAGAATTACTCCTGTCTAAAAGGCGTTCATTGGCATATTTATGACTCCAATTACTAATCATGAATCCGTGATTGTGATTCATAATAATGTATGTAGATCCATCTCGTCTCTTTAGTAGGATTCTTATACAACTTCATCTGAGCACAACTCATGTAAGATAAATAGCTTAATAATACTCACTTTTTAATAATGCATTACATTTTACACACCTTCTATCATCATCTATGGAAAGGAAAAATTATTAAATAAGTTCAGTCTACTAAGCCAATGTCAATCATACCAGTATGAAAGTAAAAGGTAACGGGAATCTTTCACATAATCCGAATTAATTTGCACAGTAGAAAATGATGTGTGAATGTGCATCCCTATAGCTCTTGGGCATCGCGTGATATAAAAATTGAAGATAGTAGTTTCATGTCCTCCTAAAATTTCACTATGCTACATTGCACCGGGCATTAGTTGTATTGTAGTAACAAAAATGTATAAAATAAGACACTTATCGCAGTATGGTTTGAATTGTCACTATGTTATAAAGACATTGTATCAAGAATTACATTGATGTGTTAGCCAAAAACAAGTTTCCACATTTTACAATATGTATATAGGACTTGCTCTTTATATTATGTATATCCTCCGGTAATTGGTCGATAGTAATAATCAGCCTGTCTGTCGGTCTTCACTTCAGCATGTATGAACACTGTACACTGTCAACTATATTTAAGTTACTTTCATTTTGTGGCCTTGTGCAACATATTCTCTGTTGTATTTGTTTTTTATGTAATTACAATTACTCCATATTATATTTTTCTGATAGTAGTTTTTTTTCTTATATGTGTGCATGACTTTTTATGTATGTATAACGTTGTCGTGTCTTGCTTTCATTCATTAAAAATGACATTTTCATGCAGAAGCATCTACTTAACTGAATGCATGTACATTATTCAGACTATTCTCAGAGGACTCATTTACAAAAGATAAAAATGAGATGAATTTTCGTCCTAGTCCTGCACTACACTTTTTACATAAACCGTCAGGCTAACAAACACACATAATAGACCCACTGCGAACCCACGCATTTTCATGCTCAGGTCATACAAAGTCATGGCATTATACATAGGTTCCGTGTTCTACCATTTCTGTTTCATAAAGCTGGAAGAATAATTCTGAATTTACATTGCTATATGTTGCTAGCGCTTTGTTAAAATAAAACTGTGAACAGGCAATAACGACCAGATATGAAATTTTGTTTCAATACTCTTTCAATGACTTTTTATGGTCCATAATTTCTTTACTTTATTACACTTTTATGAGGACTTCTCAGAAATATATTACGAGTGTAGCAATGAATTTTTGTAGTTTCCACTGTCAATTATAGTACGCACAATTACATTTTTCTTCTACAATACTTCACATATGAAAGCTAATACAAGTTAGGTTACTCACTAATTGCATTTTTTGGAATTGTAGCCTTAATAGCGCAATCCATAGCCGTACATACAGATACAAAGGAATACTAGAAGGCTAGTTTTGTAAATAATCAAGATGCAATATTATTCAGCAGGTATAGCTTTGCAGTCAAAGTTTCTCATAAAAACGAAAATAAAAGGGGTATGAAAAAGCAAATAACTTAGGGTCTCTTCTTTCTCAATTTACTTAGTCGGCGAGCCGACCCATTAGCTTATAGTAATTTGCATTTTGATGCATGGGCGTAGCAACGATATTTTCTCAGGGAGGACAAGGACAAGAATTTTATTTGAAAAAAATTAAAAATGTCCGCAAGTTTTACTACTAATTGTATGCTGATTTATTATCTGATTATTGGCTAACCGATCCTTAAACTATATCTTTTAAAAAGAACAGAGAACCAGGTGAAACCTTTCACCAGTTGATTACGACACTATATTATTACACAAAAAGAGGTCTCTGGGCGGGTATGGAATTTTATTTTGCGCGTGGGCCGAAATTCTGAGATTT
This sequence comes from Orchesella flavescens, assembly GCA_964034955.1. Taxonomy (NCBI): domain Eukaryota; kingdom Metazoa; phylum Arthropoda; class Collembola; order Entomobryomorpha; family Orchesellidae; genus Orchesella; species Orchesella flavescens. The sequence goes on from OZ035954.1 coordinate 18,649,696, forward strand.
TTAGCATCTGGGAGCCCGTTTTTTAAATGGAGGCTTTTAAATTTCTGTCTGACGAAATTGTAAATATATTTCGTGATGGCATAAAAGGGTAAACTAAGTTGTGTCTACTGATTTATACTGTAAAAACAAGAAAATACGGATTCACTAATTCCGGGTTGTTTTTGGAAATGAGTAAAAATTACGCACCCGGTCTTGGAAAAAGAATTTCCATAGAGCTGTAGAGAGATGTAGTGAGGAGCCCTTAAACTTTATGGACGATAAGTATCCAAATATTACAATCTGTGTATACGGACCGACTTCCTTCCTAATAGATCCGTATAATTGAACTATTTCACTTTCTACTTGCACGACCTAACCTCGCTACGGTCTACGTACAAGTTCAAATGCACTACTCTGTCTACTTTCCTACTAAACTCCACTTGTCGTTATTCTACTTATCGAGACGCTTATCAGTACAATGAATAGGCTCACGATAACAATTTAGAATAGTTTATTTACTTCAACAAATAAGCAAACAATTGACAATTTAGAATATAGAGCAAAAATAGATAGATACTAAAAACGTTTAAAATGCACTTTCAATTCAAAAAATACAAAGACAATAATTTTACGAACTTTCTCGAATAATCAGACAACTACGAGACTACTATCAAATCTACGAGGCAACTGTCGATCACAGCAGAGTTCAGCAGGTACATCAACTCGAGCGTGCGTCCAACATCCAGTAAACGCAGATATCGGCATAACAACTTGTTGGTACGGCAACGGTAAGAAGTTACATTCTTCATAAGTTGGGTTGTCTGGTTATTTGACGTGTTGCTCCCATGCATAAGGTTTGATAAGGCTGAACTTCAAGTTGGATTTGTTTAGAAATTGTGATAAGTTTACAGGACACGTAACGTACGATTATACATTGAATGAGCCAATAAAATAGTTCCTAAACCTTCACAGTAAGAATTTATCCATGAAACGGATACGGGACTTAGGTCTAATTTAACATATGCGGAAAACCATATATTTGATATCTATACGCCACAGTCCACAGGAACACTGTGTTTAATGTGCAATGAACCAGGATGAATGTTTACAAGTACTGAGGCATTTTAACAAGTCGCTTTGAAATGTTTAAAATGCAAAAATTTCAAATCAAAACAATTCATTAACGTAAGTTCTGTTGGTTCATTGTTAGCCGTGGATCTTGGGCTGAATCACACAATTGTTTTATTTTGGTATATTCGATTCCTTTGCCTTTATGTCATCTCACGTTTTAGGCTGAGACTCATTAGCTGCTTGCCTCCATTAAACCCTATGCATTGCCCATACAAGACATAATATGTATACATATTTATACTTCGATTGACATTGGTGGCCACGTGTTTTTATTCCCTTTGGCGTATCGGTATATTTTTCAGGGAGGACAAGACATTTTCTAGAGAGGACATGAAAGTTTTTGAGGGGACATTGTCCTCCCTGTCCTATAGGATGCTACGCCTATGTTTTGATGTGCGGCAAGGTTATAACAGCAGAGGTGAATGCATCACGGTTGGAGAGTGCATTTGATTCACTAACAAAAAAAGGAATGGTAAGGGTGATTAGATTTTTGTGTTTGTATAATTAATCCATGATGACGACAAAGTCATTGATTGATGATTGCAGGTACGTGGTGCATGATCCTTTTTATAAAATTGCGAGAAAAAAATGGAGTGCAGTGTGTAGTACAAGTACACATTTGCCTTTATAATAGGCTTGTATGTTAAAAAAAATTGCAGTGTAAAGTGTGCACAACCATGCATAAGCAATTGGTGAATGCATTATAAAACGAATAATTCAGTCAGCAGCAGGGCTCTTTATATATATTTATGTGTGTGACTAAAGCTGATTTATGTTCAGCAGAATCAATTGCACATGCATGCAGTAGTAATTGTATAGTACACAGGTGTACTGTTTTTATAAAAGTGGTCCATCACGCCCAATTGCATTATATTATGTATTTTGGCCCTGTTCTTTGATTTTACATGATATTCATAATATTCATTCATCAGACTAGAGCATCGAGCAGACCAAAATTTTCCATACAACTTGCTAAAGATTTTTTTACCAATTGTTTCATTTTGACCACCATGAATGAGGTTCACCATTGCATAACAGGAAAACTTAAGTACACATAATGTTTTAAATAATTGTCCACTAAATCCGCAATCAAGCTGTGTATGGCACAAGTTTGTAATTAGCAGTTGACCTAATAATTGCTTTAATCAAACTATCAAGTCACATTAGTGGTAGATGCAATTTAAGTACTTTCTAAACGCACAGTTCCTTTTTAAATCAAGCTGGATATCCAAACTAGACTTTCAACTTCTGGAACATATTTTCATCCATATCACATTGCACATTTGTAAGCGTCTGCCTGGATTTTTATATGAAATATGTACTGTATCTGAACAGCGAATGAAAACGTTGAAGCCAACAAGACTCTTTTGCTTAATGTCAACACTTCTTTTGTATTAAAGCACATTGGACGTGGAGGGTGGTTTTCACAAGTTATTTGAAGTATTATGAGTATAATTTAGTGATGATGGTTGTAAGTACGTGAAATGAACCTTGATGACATGATGATAAGTGTGTGTTAATACATATGTGGATAAGTAAATTAGTCAATAAAAGTACAGAAGTGTGTGTGTGTGGAAATGCATATCTCTTTTTGAATATTCATTATATCATCATCAGAGCCAGAGCGTTTTAATGTGGAGCGTAAACTGAACTGAAATGCTTTTTATGTAGGGGAGCGCATCGGAAAATCGGCTTTGATAACAAAATTGGTATGATTATCTATATCTATGCGCTGGGTTCTTTGATGTCGATCATTCATAAAATTCATTGAGATTCTCAATCAATTATCACATCTTCTTGCATCCATCTGTCTCTATATTTTACAACGAACCTCTTTAATAACTTGACAACAGCGTGTCAATAGGCACATAAAATCGGCGTTTCCTCACACATTATCAATAATTATTCTAGTGGCAAAATGAAAAGTTACCAAGAAAATGCTATGTGGGATCACTTTTCTTGAATCTGAATCATTTATGGGGCGAAACGAATGCATTTGTGGTGATACTGACGATGAACACTCAACTCATGAAAATCATGACCATTTTTTTCCCTTCATTGTAAATAAATAAAACATCAACTAAAATTAGACTTTGAAAAAATACACATTTTACAACCACTAGCGATTAGATTTGAGTCAACCACTCTAATAAACGAGCTATTAATGTCCTGTTGTTGTTTACGACTAGAACCGATTCCAAACATGGGATTCCACTTTATTGTAACTCCATGATTTATGACATGCTGTTAATGCTCTTGTTTCGAAAGATGAAAGAGTTCTAAAAAGTTACAATTAGCGGACATGAACGAACATGCATATCCATATATGCAGTCTGAACTGAACCAGAAGAATTGAGTGCTTCCATATTCATGAGCGCTTCATGCTAGGCTAGTAAACATCCCAATAGTAATTTCAAAAAAGGTAATTACATTGCAAATTACATTCAGTTAGCCACGGCTTCATTTTTAATAAATGTATATTGTCATTGAACTCTTCTTGTAGCTTTTTTTATTCAGACCCACATACCGTTCAAGCGTTGGACAGTTCTCCATTATTATTCGTAAGCAGGCGTGTGATCCCGATTATCATTATCATTATATAATCATGATCATCAGCGAGTCAACACACTTGTTTATTTATTTATTTATCAGCACTATTTTAGTGAAGGAACACATGAATGAGACATAAAAGGATGAAATTGTCATGTACGAGTATATGTACTTTTTTATATAGTATAATGTGCATATAATATTTTAGCTACTATACCATTTAGGATGTGAAGTCAGGCAACTGGAAATTAGATTTGATTCCGTTGAGGTATGAAACTTTTTTTTTATAATTTCATTTTCTGATCTTTCTCGTGCAAAGAACTCATTCAGAGGCTACCGTTCACTTAGCATTGAATGGGGCATGTTAGGCTATTAGACCATTAACGGGATGCAGATAAAAGGTCATGTCAACTCGTGTTCGTTAGGAACTGCTGACATGTTTTATATGGTTTTGTGTATATTATTATTATCATCATCATCATCTCATCTGCTTAGCACAAAAACGCTCATTAGGTGAACCACTGGAGTATAATAAAACTCAGCGAAACGAAGAGTCGCCAAAAGTAATAAAATCAGTTGGCAACCGTTTTTATTATAATGAAGAACATATGAATAATGCAACAAGCTCCCTATATCCTAATGAGCAGCAACATCGTAGATAATAGATCGTCACACCAGAAACTAAAGTTTTGAAATGATGCATTACATAATCTCATGGTACATGATTTTATATAATATCTACATAAATATTGCACATATAAAAATTATACGATGGGTGCCTAAATACTTGTATGATATGATCCCAGCTTGCGTTTATAGGCATGGATAGACATAGTCTTGAACTGCAAAATTCATTATTTATTATTAGGAATAGGTATGGAATCATGTGCAGCAATTTAAGAATAACTTTATATTGAGGATTTCTGATGACACGAACTTGTAAACTTAACCAAATAAGATTTCCTTTTCAGCAAAAGAAAAATTGTACTACTATTATTTCATACGCTTAGAATTTCTGCATTTCTACTTTTTCATGGCACAATCTTGTTTCCTATAGACTAGGCACGTGAGGATGAAAGCGTTAAAGAGATATGCTGATGCTAAAGTTTGCAATGTGAATCGAATATTATCCCAAGAAGAGCGTCCATTGCAGACTGGCGACATGTAACTCGCAATATGATTACGGTTGGTTACTGAATTATCTGTACAGAACTACATAAAATCTGCTTTGACTACATGTCTAACATACACATGGGATGGGTAGTGAAATAAAAATAAATTGACATTCACACCGGTTTTTTCCCTTGGCACTCATTCCACATGATAATAATTGCATTCAGGGTGTCAAGAATGGAGCTGCTGATTTAGCGTCCGTACATCAGTTGCTGAATAAACTGCTTTCGATTTCAAGTTCGTTAACAAAAATGGACTGGGCGATTGATGAGTAGAGGAAAAAATATTGTAAACGATGCTCATCATGAGGATGATGACTCGATACTTTTTTTATGTATGCAGCGCTTTAATATGTGGGAGCTAAAGTGGTTTAGATGAATTTTGCTGGCATCGAACTTTTGAGCATAAATATAAAAATCTTTCAAAAGACTTACGTACATACATACGTACACATACAACGTGATTTGAACGTATACAGTGTCTAAATACTAAATTACTTATACATGAGTATTCCAATGAAGATTCCGATAGAAAACGTGGTTGCAATCAACAGCACTGCCAGTCAACACAACAATTTCATTTCCCCCTACATTTTATTCTTGTCTCTGGAGAACACGCACGAGCAATGTTTATTTCCTTTTTTTCAATCTAATTCGCCACATCATGCTCGGTCAATTTTCGTTATATCACCGTCATCTTAAAAAGCGTGCGTGCTGAATAGCAAGGATGGATGGACGGGTCCTCAAGTTCAAATTCCTTCCTTAATTTGGTAATACAAAAAGTACATAATACAATATCCCTGCCTACATTTTTGGTCATCGGCTTTCCTCAGTCATCACTGCACAACAGCTCTACTCCTTGCCTACGAAAAGGGAAGTATATGTGCTGTAGTATAATAGTAAAATGAAAATATGAAGGAAGAAAATATTATGCTTTTATAAAGCATGAACAAGCAATCACACGAAGAAAATCAATCTACTCGTCATTATCATTACTACAAGCGTTGGTACCAGACGAAACATTAACCATCGTGGATTATTAATACGCAATCACTTTAAGTTTTTTAAGAAATACTGCTATACGAGTTAATATGAGGATAAATTTTTGGTACGTACTTATATATATACCCCAGGAACGATGGACCTCCTTCAAAATTCTGTGCATATTAGGTGTTACGCTAACACACAGTTGTTCTTGGAGTGCAGCATAAACATAATGAACATGATAGAATAATTACAAGTCTAAAACACCGACGCGACGTTGGACTGGATGATGAAGAAAAGGAGCAGTAACCACACTAGATAAAGATTACACATAATGATGACTCGCGTAGGTATTGTTTGAGTTTAAAATGAAGTAGCATGTGTACTCATCATTTTACATGTGTAGCTACACATCTTCCTTCTTATCTCTAACATTACAAAAAATGCGTCGTGTTACATTTATGAGTTTGTACAAATATTTCTCATGCTTCCATGCATGTACTTCCCATTTTCCCAACTTGAATGGACTCTGAAGAAAATTTCCTTTTAAGCAGTCAAGTTCAGATTTGTATTTGACAGAATGGAGACAAGCCGCAGACAGTTTATAGGAATAATATGGTAGCTATATGGTTTGATGTGTGATATGATGTCACAAAGTACCCCATTGTTCTGCTGATCAGTGTTGTACTCAAGATACTCACAACACATTCACAATATTTACATACATCATGTCTTAACAGTATTATAAATAGAATTTACATTTGCCTTCTTAAGAAATTAGCAGCCATCAGTTTTTTAAGTAGGTAGATAATGTCATAAAGTGTGTTAATCCTGTTGAAGCTTAGCTTCTTTTTGCATCTTACGAATTTATTACTCCAACGAACTCTGTAATAGGACGATATGCATACATATATGGAAAAAATTACAAGTTGCTTGTTAGGTATTGAATGTGCGAAGCAGATTTTGCATAACTCATAAAGTTTCTTCCTATGCACACTGCTGAACAGTCAAATCCAAAAGCAGCAAAATTCGTCATCAGAATCAGAACTACACTACTATTGTGAACTCCCGAACTACTTCAGCTCGAGAATTATTTGATGTCAAGGGGCTAAAACTGACTGCCAAAAGAACTCAGCAATTATAAAAGCTATTGAGCTCTTGCACAGAAACTTTAGCCTAGTATCTTTATGTTTTAATAATGCCTACCTTATCCACTACAACTGTGGACAATAATTGTAAAATGTAGCACAAAGAAATACTATATTTAGTACAAAACGGTAGCTTTATTGAATACAATAAGATTTAAAATATAACTTCAATTCAACATTAATTTAAAAATGCAAGATAACTAGCGACTATTACTTTCAATCCACTATCTCTTGACTCCCTCTCAACTCGACTTCAACTGACTACTAGCTAAAATTCTCCTTCATTCTCCTCAAGCATGCTCTCTCCTTCTTCTTCATACAATCAACGGACAACACGCCATATTGAAAACCAACCAATGACAAAATAAAACAAGCTCATTGGCTCTCTCAAACAATCAATAACATTTTACTAACAAAGATTCAATGCGTCTCTGCTCCCTCAGCCACATTCTTCCTCCCTAAAGTACCACTTTCACTCCTAACAAATCTGAGGGGGCACACTTTCACCACAGGTCGCTTCAGAAATGTAATCTTCACATTCTTCTTAGGGTCAGACGGGTCCACCGATGCAATCTTCAGCTCGACGACTCTTGTCCTTCCATCCTTTCCTGGAAAAGTCTGTGTGATGACTCCTCGCTTCCACTGATTACGTGGGGCTTGATCATCCATCAGAATGACGATGTCTCCAATCTCCAAGGGCCTTACTGGCTGCATCCACTTCTGCCTTTTGGCCAAATAGGGTAGATACTCTTTCGTCCACCGTATCCAAAACTGGTCCGCAAGGTACTGAGCGTATCTCCAACTCTTCTTGTACTTGTCATCGCTCAAGTACTCTCCAGCAACAGAAGCTCCAGTTACACATTTCAAATTCAGTAAATGGTTTGGAGTCAGGCATTCCACATCTTCGTGTGTTGTTGGCACGTGTGTGATTGGTCTGCTATTGAGGATGTACATTACTTCACTGAACAGAGTTCTCAATGTTCCTTCCGTTGGTTTCTGCTCCTTCAGAATCACGTCCAGTATCTTCTTTGTGCTGCCAACCATTCTTTCCCAACTTCCTCCCATGTGCGGTGAAGCTGGAGGGATGAAACGCCATTCAATCATCCTGGAATTGGTGGCCTCTTCAATTTTATTTTCCTTCCACGAAAAGTAGCTCTCCTGGATCTCTCTTTTGGCACCAACAAAATTGGTACCGTTATCGCTCCAGATACAGGACGGAGTTCCTCTTATGTTCATAAACCGAACAAGAGCATTAAGCATATCACTTGTGCTTAAACTTTCTGCCAATTCCAGATGGACAGCTCTCGTACAAAGGCAAGTGAACAGGACACCCCATCGTTTTTCACTGTGTCGGTTGACCGTAACATAGTAGGGTCCAAAATAGTCGACGCCAGTGTTGTGGAACGCAGGTGTGTTGGCTTCCAGTCTTGACAACGGCAACTGGCCCATCTCAGGAACAATCGGACGAGCTCTCTTCAAAATGCAGAAAGCGCACTTCGCCCAACATCTTCTCACAGCAGCACGACAGTCTAGGATCCAAACGTGCTGTCGAATTTCATTTATAACACGTTCCTGTCCAAAATGCTTGCTGTTAATGTGGTGCCATTCAATATACATTTGAGTATATATGTGCTTTGGGTCCAGGATCGGTGGAGACTTCACACTGACTGGAACATCCGCTTTCTGAAGCCTGCCACTCAAAATTATAACTCCATTCTCATCAATTGATGGAGACAAATGAAGAATCTTGCTTTCCCGTGAAATAGGCTTTCCTTGTTTCATCATTTTGGTTTCCGAAGGGAATGATTCTTCTTGACTTTGCTTGATACAAAGTATTTCAGCCTTCTTCATGTCGTCCACCGTTACTCGACTGGATCCCATCTTCTTGAAGGCTCGAATGGCTGCTAAAACTGCTGCTATATTTCGCATAAGACGCAGCCAGGAACTATATTTTGTGAAGTCTATAACTTGATTCTGGACTTCAGGACTGCAAGCATAGACCACTTCACGCTGCTCCAAATCTTCATACTTTACTGATGAAGTCTCATTTTTATTTTCTACTGGCCATTCAGATTCATCAAGATACAGGAAATCAGGTCCAGTTAACCATCTTGAATTGGATGTGAAGTCAGCATCCTTGCGTGACCTGGTTGCATCATCAGCAACATTCATTTTGCTGGGAATCCAACGCCATCCAGAAACGTCAGTGGATTCCTGTATCTCACCAACTCGGTTTGAGATGAACTGGCTAAATCTGGCATTGGTCGATCTTAGCCAGCATAGCACTGTCTTGGAATCACTCCAATAAATGGTTTGCAGAATTTTGACTTCATCCCGAAACGCAGTTTTGACCATAGTAGCCAAACGAGATCCCATCAAGGCCGCTTGCAATTCCATCCTTGGAATAGTGAGTCCACGGAGCGGGGCAACTCGAGCTTTGCCAGCGACGAATGAGAGTTGTACGCTTCCTCCCGTTTGGAAGCGTAGAAACACCACCGAGGAAAATGCCTCTTCACTAGCATCCACGAAAACATGCATCTGCACTTCACAAGCACTGATTGGAATAGTACACATACGCCTTGGAATCTTGATATCCACCAAAGTCTTCAATTCCATGAGCCAGTCGTTCCATCTTTCTTCAATGCTAAAAGGGACATCATCATCCCATCCGATTCCAGATCTCCATATTTCTTGAAGCATGACCATGGCTTTGATCTTGACTGGACAAAGGAATCCCAACGGATCAAATAATGACATCACGACACTTGCTACTTCTCGCTTTGTAGGTAGTCTGTGTCCTGTCATAACATCAGCAGGTACTCGATGAAAATTAAGCTGGAACTGGAATACATCCTCAATGGAATTCCACATCAATCCAAGAGTTTTTTCATAACATTCGCTCTTGTCTGAAAACTTCATGCTTCGTTCACTTCGCAAGTTAGCTGGAATGGTGCTCAGGACCTCACTGGAGTTGCTATTCCACTTTAGGATCTCGAATCCACCTTGTTTATGGACATAGCTAACTTGTCGTCGAAGTAAGGATGTATCGTCATTATTGTCACAGCCACCTAGATAGTCGTCCATATAATGGTCGTACAAAATGGCATTCACTGCTGCTGGATATATTTCTTCATGCATCTTTGCATTGGTATCCTTGGCATGAATAGCCGAACATGGCGATGAAGCGGACCCAAAGAACAAAACAGACATCTCATACTCTATTGGCTTCATCTTTCGATCAGTTCCACGATAAAGTACGGTTTGGCAGCTCCTGTCTTCCTTTTTCAGAAGAACTTGATGAAACATTTCCCTAATGTCTCCAGTAATTCCCACTTGATGTCTTCGGAACCTCATCAAGACTGCTGCGAGTGACTGCAACAGATCCGGTCCCTTCAGAAGAAAATCATTTAATGATTTACCATAGGATTTAGCAGCAGCGTCAAAGACGAGTCTTGGCTTCTTGGAAGGGTGGTATGCAAAGAACCACGGTAAATGCCACACTCTTGAGTCTTCGCCTGGTACCAATCTGCAACTCTCTTCAGCTGAGAATCCGACTCTGGTACCATCCCCGAAGCTCTGTGATCCATATGCTGTTGACTCATTCTTTTTAATCAAGAATCCTTTCTTGATATAATCATCGAACTTGTCAATGACCAACTTTGAAAACTCTGGATCCTTGTCCATTTTTCGTTCCATTGTGAACAATCTCTTCTGAGCCATCCTGTAGCTTTCAGGGAGTTGAACAAGATCATTTTTCCAAAGTAGACACGATTCCCATCTGCCATCCAGTTTCCTTGTGTTACTTTCCAGCAATGAAAGAGCACGGCGATCATCAATGGAGCGATGGGAGTCTGAAACAAGCTTTACTCCAAAATTCTCGGTGGAGAAAAACACTTTCATCTCATCATGCATTAGCTTGTCCATATCCGTATCAACTTCACAAACAGTAAAACAATTTTTACCCGTTGAACCAATGCTGATATACCATCCAAGCAGCGACTTGTACGCCACAGGTTTGCTGTCATCACTGTCCTCCAGTATTTCTCGGGCGGCTGAAAGACGGCTGCTATCATATCCAATGATCATTTGAGGAACTGCATCAGCATATGACTTCATCTTCAACTTTCTTAAATGAGGATACTTCTCCTTCAGCTGGTCTACATTTGCACTACATCCAGGAATCCCAAGGCGATTGACAGTCCTCACTGACTTCACTTCATATGTTTTGGCATTCCTGAATGCACCAGTCACCTTCAGATTTACACGTCGCGAGTCCCTATCTTCTCGAACGTCCTTTCCGAACACGGTGAATCGAAAGGGTTGTTTCTCCCCGTCCAGTCCAACTTCCAGTGCGACACTATCTTCCAATATGCTACATGAGGCTCCCGAGTCCAATAGAGCAAATATCTTCTTGGTTCCAGTTGGGCCCTTCACGTAGACAGGAATGATTGGCAAACACGCTGAAGTCGCAGCTGTGTTTAACTGTGGAGGTGGTGCATCATCTTCATCATTCGGCACATCATCCTCCTTCTTTTTCTTTTCAAATTTTGGAGGTGGTGACTTCCGACCATCTTCAGAACGGTGGCGGTGTAAAAGTGGGTGATGTCTCTTGTCACATCCATCTTTTTCACAAACTTTTGCAACAGGGCATTTGTTTGTGTTGTGCCCAGTCTCCAGACAGCCAAAACAAAGCCCCTTCTCTTTAACGGCAATCCACCGCTCATCCAATGATAACTTTTTAAAAACAAAGCACTTCGAGGTGGAATGTTTCTTGTTGCAGTACTTGCAACCACCATTATCTTCAACAGCTACGTGCACTCCAGTTCCACGTCGCCTTCTTCCAGGGGTTTCTTCATCAGGAGGATCTTTCACTTCCAACTTAGAGATAGTACAAGCTGTTTCACGCTGCAAGTTCATCCAATGACTGAACAGCTCCAGGTTTTCAGCTCCATACATCATGTAATTCCTTTTCCAAAGGATCCATTCTTTGCGCATCGATACTGGCAGCTTGTCCACAAGTTCCTCCAATAGAAACGAGTCGTTCAGGTACCGTCCATCAGCACAAAATGTTTTTATGTTTACTACCAAGCTCTGGACAACTATAGCATAAGCAATCCACGTCTCTGGTTTATTTGCTTCCGGCGACTTAGTTTCTCGAGCTTTCTTGATAAGCGTACGGATGATTTGTTCTGGTCTCCCAAAATGAAGGTGAAGGGTCCTTAGAATCTCGTCCACATTTTCCGGGTTGGCCATTAAGGATTTAACAATGTCCATGGCACTTCCCTTCAAAGATTTCCTCAGTCTTCTTAAATTCTCAGATGACTGGATTTTGTATTGTCGGGTGGTACGATTGTACTCAGCAATGAATGCAGCCCAATCTTCAGCCTTTCCTGCGAAAGTTGGGAGCTCCTTATCGCTTCTTGCTGCATCTCCAGATGGCCGCTGCATTAGTTCCAACTGCGCTTGCATCAACTGGATCATCATGTTCTTCTCATCCATAACAACAGGATGCTTCACTCCTTCCACTTCAGTAAAGTTAACAGGTTGTGGAGGTGGTGGTGATGGGAAGAAAGGCGGTGCACTGAAAGGCAAGCTTGATTGCACCTGTGGAGCATTGAACACACCGTCAATTTGCTTCTTTTGATTTAATTGATGATCCTTGACCCAATCGTCAACACGGTTCACATTAGCAGGATCCTCTGCTTCACTTAAATCATCTTCACTCCCATCATTACGAATCTTCTCTTTTTCTTCATGAGCATGAACTTTGAGTTTCATCTTTTCATTAATACAGGTGAGCTCAGCAGTCACGGTCCTGATGACTCCATCAATTTCGATATCATCAAATTTCAGGCGTCTCCATTCTTTCTTCTCATCTTCAGTGAGATCACCGTCTGCTATGTAGAACTCCAGCTTTTTAGAGATGACTTCTTTTTGGGCCTTAGCTGCTTCGATGGCATTCTGCTTCTCGAACTTGGCATTCCCCAATTGCACCATATCATCCACTTCAGTCAAGTCAGCTTCCTTCTGCATGGCACTGCGAACAGATTTGATGCTTCCAGACTTGATAGACGCTATTTTCTTCGACGTCGTTGGACGGAAGACACTTTCCTTCACATCTCCAGCTTCCGGAAGTCGTGAAGGATAAGGGGTGGTTCCAAATACCACATCAGTTGGATTCCCAAATTGATCGTAGGTTAGTCGGGGTGTCTGAGTCCTGGGCCGCTGTCCACGTCCCATCGACATCGGGCTGACATCCATTTTGAACAATAGGAAAGAATCACGTTCAACACAAATCAAATTCACCTACAACTGGTGATTTGATACACAAAACACAGGAAGTACCTCGGAATGGGGCACTTCCACAAAAAGAATTCAAATACACCTACAACTGGTGATTGAATCCACACAAATTCCAGCACAGGACGGATCCACGGACTGGGGTATTCGCTCGAAGGACCAATGTGAACTCCCGAACTACTTCAGCTCGAGAATTATTTGATGTCAAGGGGCTAAAACTGACTGCCAAAAGAACTCAGCAATTATAAAAGCTATTGAGCTCTTGCACAGAAACTTTAGCCTAGTATCTTTATGTTTTAATAATGCCTACCTTATCCACTACAACTGTGGACAATAATTGTAAAATGTAGCACAAAGAAATACTATATTTAGTACAAAACGGTAGCTTTATTGAATACAATAAGATTTAAAATATAACTTCAATTCAACATTAATTTAAAAATGCAAGATAACTAGCGACTATTACTTTCAATCCACTATCTCTTGACTCCCTCTCAACTCGACTTCAACTGACTACTAGCTAAAATTCTCCTTCATTCTCCTCAAGCATGCTCTCTCCTTCTTCTTCATACAATCAACGGACAACACGCCATATTGAAAACCAACCAATGACAAAATAAAACAAGCTCATTGGCTCTCTCAAACAATCAATAACATTTTACTAACAAAGATTCAATGCGTCTCTGCTCCCTCAGCCACAACTATATAGCTACTGCAGTATGTAAACCATAGGTACGACCGTACGACGGAAATAGTCAGTTGTTGCTCTTTGTGTTTTAGAGTTTGGAAAGAGGCAGCTTGTATGTTAAGTATTTACATGAAACAGAATCTGGAATATATATGCGTAAATATTAAACTAGTTCATTTTTTGTCAAACTTTTTTGTGAAGAAGAAGGTTGTGAGGGAGTAAAAAGGATATTAAGTTACTTTGTGGTTGTGTGCTTATATGTGGACAAAACATCAAATGAGTATGACGATAAGGATAAAAACGTGGCCGTTGGTTTTGATAGTAGTAGTGTGAGTCTGATTGTGAGTCGTACTGTGATTATAAGCTAATTCTCAAAATTCATTATTACTTTAGTTTCCATTACTAAAAAAAGTGCATCGGACAGTTTGTGCCATAATTATTATTCATGCACATATTACAACATAAAAGCAGCATGATGATGAGCTTCGTCAATAGAAGTGCAAGTGTAATTCTCTCTACATTGCGGTAGCAGCAGCTCTCTATTGGTACCTGTTTTTATTTACAAATGTATTTACCATTGTTTTTCAAATTGGTTACCAACTCAGTTAGAAATAGACCTAGGTCATAGCTATTATAATATCTAAAACTAACTAGTAAGTGGATGCATAAATAATGTATACTTGATGATGATGGTTGAGCAACAATGAGATGCACAATCTTTTTGTGCATGGACAAGTGTGAAGGTGATATGTTATGAGAATTGGTACACAGTACAGCACACGTTGTGGCTGTTTGACCATAGTAAAATATACTAATCTTGCAACATAACATGAAAGTCTCAATGTGAAATATTTGTTTCATTCTTTTCTGGGAATCTCTGCGTGGTCTGGATTTACTGATACTACATTACGTCCGGCAAAATATTATCACAAAAATTACCTAACTATCAAAAGTTAACATTTGTAAAGTCCAGTCCAACTCCTATTCAAATCCGCCAGGCCAAGGATTAAAATGTTGTTGAAAGTGAGAGACAGTTAAATTCTTACCTGCTAAATTTATTGCCTATAAAGTTGAATCATTACATGATGGCGAGCATCTGTAAAGTTCCCTTGTATGCCTATTGAGAAGTGAAAAACAAAGAATAGAACAAGCAATAAAAACTACACCACATTCACAAATCGACAAGCAGGAGCAACTCCAATAATATTATAGTAGTAAACCTCCGCCTTCTTGATGCATAATGCATGCAAGCTTGCATATAAAGCGTACGCATTATATTATATGTATCATAAAACAAGTGGTAAAAGCTGAATGTGACCAAAACGATTTTTGATAGTGTGAGTACAGCAATTTAAAAGCGAAGAACCCAACTCAGAAATTGTTATCATTGGCAATAAAATAAAAGCAAAGGAGGATTTTGAGTGTTCTGGTTGGCATTATTATAAAGTGTTGTGTCTCCGACTGTCTTGTATTACTCCCAAATCCAAAACCAGTAATGGATTTGGATTTTAGGGCTGGAGAAGTTAAGTGAAGTGTCAAATTGTTATGGAAGTAGCATTTGTGTCACAAAATCTTATCTACCGTACTTTTTATGCTGTTTTTTTATTCCCATCTGAATGAAAACGAATTGGTATGAATATCAAGATGAGATTTTATCCCGTATGTATAAAATGAACACACATAAACCCAACTCAACCCAAGCAACTCACATTCACGATCATGTCGTGATTCCAAAAAAAATATGATGGAGCAAAAATATTTGCCATAAATAATACCCCATTTCCATTCACCTGTCTTTTCTTCTCTCCTCTCGTATTTTCATTTTAAATAATATTACCATCAAAGAGAATTCCACATTATTAACATTTCTATTTTACACAGAAATCGCATCACACTTTTCTGCTTTCTTATCTTAACGACATCAGACACCTTAGTACTTTGGTGTTATTATTGTGTGTTGATTTTTTATCACAAATCACAACTCTCAAACTTTTTTTGCTGCTGCTCCTCTTTTCATTATCATATGTTGACATGAACTACTCTTTTTTTTGCATTTACAACAGTTTTACCTTTTGCTTGTAAGCAAGCCATGCTCATGCTCAGTCAGTCAGTATGTCATGTTGTATATTATGTATGCGAATGTAAAAATGTGGATCTGAACTCAAAGTAAACACGATTGTCATTGTCAATCAGAAGAATGATTTGGACTGGTTTTATATATGTGGAATAAAGATTGACTTAAAAAAGCTGGCGGTGTTTGTAAATCATATCTTTCAGTTCAGTTCAGGCTAACACAATTTTTTGTATGAATTTTTATGTACGCGCATCATCCCATTCTCCACGTATCATGAAAGGTTATGTAGCTCTCAGAAAGACACAATAAAAATGATCATAAACATAAATAATATATTTTCTTAAAATCCATGGAATGAGTTCTGAGTCAGAACTACACTGACTCTACTCACGACTCACGGACGGGGTCGTAAAGACAGATTAAAATGATAATGAAGTTTAAGCAAAAAGAGTCCCAGTGTAAATTATTGTAAAGAAATGCCAAAAAGATTTCCTTTTCTATTCAATTCTATTCATTGTGACTCCAGTTGAACTGAGAGGATCTCAAGTGATTTTCTAGACACACTCATCATTCTCTTCTGGCTTCTTCGTCCATACGAAAAGTTGAGAGGTGCTCATCGTAGCATGAAAATTAGAATAATAATTCGACATTCGTCTACAACAACATCATTATAGGTATTATCCGAAGTAGCTACAATAGAAACAACCTAAATCTTTTACTGCATGACCATCCATGTGTGCATGCATGCATATAATGTATAATGATTTTTTATGTCATAATAAGTACATATATACGTTCCGTATTATTATGCGTGCGAGAAGATATTATAGTATGCTACTGTGAGCTGAGCTGGTCTGATCTGTGATGCTACTACAGAAAAGTCTACTTCTTATGAGCATTTTATTCACACCTCTCGCTCGTGAGTGAATGAAACGAAATGAGAAGTAAAAAGCACATCCCAATACAAACTCACCCACGAAGAAGAAGAATCAGTCAGATATGATATGCGGTATAATGCACACATATACAAATAATGGGGTGTCTGCCTAGCTGTTTCATGGTATTCAGGTTTTCCTTATTATGAATCATTTTTGCGAATTATGTGTAAACGTGAATATTTGTTACCATTAATTCCGCACTTGCCAAACTGTACCCAACTACCCAAAAGATGACAAATTTTTGTGTGTCACGTTTGTTTATCTATGGCTAAACTGTGTTATTAACGATTCCAATATACATAGTTCTCTTCTGGATGAACGTCTTTTTGGCTCAATTTCTCACGTGTTCCATTAGCCTGGTCATTTTAGTAAACCAAAAAAAAGTTGTGATTTAAAGCATGTAACACGTGTTTTGTTTTTCTTCCCTATGATTTAGTTCATCCATGCTGTTGAGACTTGGCTTGACATGTAAAATGAATATCAAGACTTTACGGCACCTGGAACAAAGTGAATTTTTTTTCTGTGGAATTGCGTGAGGATGTAACCAACTGACAAGTGAGAAATGTGAAATAAAAAAAGTAGGGAAAGTGAATTACAGCCTTGCCTCCATGGTCTTGGTCTTCTCCACACCATTTGTTGTATTGGTTCAACTCGGTACATTGCCGGGCCAAGGATCTAAAAAAACACCACTGCTCCTGCTGGTGATACAACACACTTGAGAGAAGAAAGACCTTCGAAAAAATTCCATCTTAATGTTCTATCTATCTTAATGCTCTTCGTTTGTCTTGAACGAATACAAAAATTCTCAAGAGATTCTAAAAACCAAGTGAGGAGCAGTTTCTTCGGATATCCGTGTGCGATAAATAAGTGCCATACAAAGACGTCTTCAATTCTGGATTTTTTTTATTTTACTCCTTTTCACTGATCGTGAGTGTGAAAAGTGTATTTTACCTTTCCAAACTTTTCTCCGTGCCTTTTTAAATAGGAAAAGGCTTGATCTGGAAAAGGCTAAGTGTAGAGTTGAACCAAAGAGTAGTGCATACAGTTATAGTAAGCCTACTCAAGTGCAAAGAGTGCAAAAAAACTACACATTCCTTCCCACTTGACTGCACCGTTTTTGTGGTGTGTATAGTGTGTGACCTAGCTTAGCTCAGCTCAGCTCAACTTGGGAAAAACTTACCTTTCCTTAATCGAGATGAACAAAGTGTCTGACTTGGAAGCAGCTGAGTCTACTCCAGAACCTGGGTGGGCTACCGCTTTACGAGCAGGATATTTGAAGGAATCGGTACCGGGAGGAGGATATACTGTGGCAAAAAATACCTCAGGGAAACATGGAGCACAGAAGAGTCCAGAAGAGGAACTCAAATTACTTGGTTCCACAGCTAATAGTCCTAGTCCTGGTGGTGTAAGCCCTAAACCCAAAATAATGTCTTCATCAGGCATAAGTGGAAAGGGGCAACTCCTGAGGACTTCCAGTAGGGATGATGACTTGTTAGATACAAGTACTAATGCCACCTTAACCTATAATGGACTTCCGGGATTAGACGATCACACAACAACATACACTGGAACCATTAATTCATTAAGTAGGCTTAAAAATAGGTTTAGTTCAAAATATGGCCGGATGAGGAAGAGGGTCATTTTTAAGAATGGGGATACAAACCTTCACCAAACTAATATATCCAAAAAGAGACGGAAATATTTGTCGGACTTGTTCATCACGCTTGTTGACTTACAGGTAAGAATTGAGAACCTAGTAGAAGATACGTAATGTGTTCATGCGTTTATTTAAGCACAATAATGCATTGCAACTCATTGGACTCGTGCGTGGGTGGAACGAATATAAAGAACTATGTAACTATACGCACGCTTTTATTACCGAAGCATGCTCTGTTTTGTTTCGCGTTCCGTTACATTGAGTTTTCCAGTGTTTGCCTTTCACTCTTCTGTAAAATATTTATATTTCATGCATTCTTCATCAAGGAACGTCTGTATAGCTTTAGATTAAGCGTAGGATGTATGTATGTAGTGTTTTTGTGAGCTAACAACGTCACAGTCATCACATGAATCCATGAAGAATGTTTACATAGAACTGAATTTGGGACAATTCAACTTTTAAACCTTTTGCTTGGTTATTTATTATTTATTCATGTCTTTGCTACCCCATCGCCTTGAATGAAATCCTTTTGTTATACAAAACAATTTAATACATTTCTCTGGATGAAGTGAGCTTCAATATATTTTCACATCTGCTTTCATTTACCCCCTATCTAATTGAATTAAATATTTCTTTGGAGAATTATTTTTCCCCATAATGTTTTTACAAGTCTTAAACAAAGTTGTCTACTGTAAATAGAATTCCTAAATGTTACATTTATTACCTTATACTTTCTTATACCAATTGCTCTACCTTCGTTATTAAGTTAAAGATTACATTTACAAAATTATAAGTTGATTGTAATTTTTTCGTTGCCTTTATTTTTTTTGCTTCGTAGTGGAGGTGGACATTTTTATTATTTGCCATGAGTTTCCTAAGTTCATGGTCATGTTTTGCTGGTGTATACTATCTTATATCGTACACGCATGGGGATTTAGAAGAAACAAATATGAAAAAAGAAGGTAAATAAATCCGCAGTTTGTTGCAGTTTTAGTAAGGTGACTGTACCACAAATTAAGTTTCCTCAGGGGTGACATCTTAAACATTAATAAAAAAAATGTCTATTGTGGAAGCTTATAACAAAGAAAAACTATGAAGATAAATGTACAGGTAGCTAAACTTTGTCTTATATTTACAGATTGGAAACCTTGTGTGAGTAATCTTCACGGCTTCACAAGCGCATTTTTATTCAGTCTTGAAACACAAACGACAATAGGGTATGGGTCTAGATACACAACCGAAGAATGCATCGAAGCTATATTTATGATGGTAGGTCAAATACATATGTACCACATGATATTATTTAAAAAATATTTTTCAGTCAACCAAAAGCCACTTGGTCTGACCACCTTCTGAGAATTCAGTTGGAAATACTAACAGTAAAAACTTCATAGACATGTTGTTTCCTTACCACCTACCTCTCTATTTCTCAAAAAACAACCTTCATCACATTCATATTTTAGAGACTGGTGAACTAGACTCAGTTTTTTCTGAGTTTATAGGGTATCAACTTTAAATTTGATATGACATCCAAGTTTTCTTTATATTTTTTGTTTGTCTTTTTTTCCCCTCTTTATAGTGCATACAGAGTATCTTGGGAGTTATAATTCAGGTACGTAAATATGTATACATTTGATCTATTTTTCTTATTGCTACCGATATCCTTATAAACCGCATTGCTCTCGCACTTTCTTTTAGAAACAGAAGCAATGAAAAATGTAAATATTTTACATTGCGAGAATTTCGATCACATATAAAAGTACATTCTCACTTTATCCTTCCATGTGCACGACTACTAGTCGTCGAGGAATGTAAATTAAATATGGCATTTTTCCATCAGCCACTGCACACATTCATCCCTTCGTGTATTGGATTGGATGATATTCCCTTTCACATCTAATCCAATCGAACGTTTGATCACATTTTTGTATCGTGTATTTTGTTTTTTACTTTCTTATTCCTTTTAAATCATGTAGGCCTTCATGGTTGGCGTTGTCTTTACAAAAATGAGTCGTCCAAAAAAGCGTACCGAAACGCTGATGTTCAGTCGTCATGCCGTGATCAATCAAAGGGACGGCAACCTCACGCTTCAAATCCGTGTGGGTGACTTGAGAGATCAGGTAGGCTACTACAACACAACTCATATATTTAATAAAGAAACATTGTTACAACTACAACCAAAAGAAAGTTTCCTTGTGTGTCCACACTACAAAGATAAATCTAAATGTGTCGAATTTCTAACTATAAAAGAGAGATGGAGAAGGTAAAACAGCAGAACTTTTCTATGGTCTTATATTCTTTGATGCATTCTATGTGAAAGTGGAGAAAGCTTGATTTTTGTTAGATGTGGATGTGACATTGTGTTGAAACATAAAATATACTGCCGCTCATTCACTTTGGTACTATGATAGAGCTGTCAAAGTAAATGACTTTTCCATGCTTTCTCCATCTCAAATTCAGTTTTCTCTCTCGACTTCCCCTTTTTCTTTTTCCAAATTACATGTTACATTTCATTCTGTCTTTTTTTTGTGTGTGTGTTTGTGAAACGCAGAGTCACATAATCTGTGCTTCAATCAGAGCTCAATTGATCACGCGGAGGGTAACTGCGGAAGGGGAAACTTTACCTTTTTATCAGCATGAGCTGAAGGTTGGAGTGGACAGTGATCAGCAAGCGGTATTCTTCATTTGGCCGATGATAGTGATTCACACTGTTGACCAAGACTCGCCACTCTACACCTTTTCTGCGGATGAGTTGATCAAACAAAAGTTTGAAATTGTTGTCATTCTTGAAGGTGTGATTGAGTCCACAGGAGCCACAACTCAGGCGAGGAGCTCGTATTTACCATCAGGTTACAAAAAACAATTCTCTCAATATAAGATGAGATTCTTTTTATTTGGATGATTATTGTTCCCTTGTGCAATGTCACAGCAGAAATATTTAGGCCAATGTATGCATAATGGTATTACAAATAGAACAGAGTGGGAATAACTATGCTGCTTATTCCGTGTAGTTTTCTTAACGATCTTCTTTGCTGACAATAACAAACACGTTGAATTCCCATTTGGAAGTAATAAGCGATAGAAGTTGGAACCTTGTTCTGCTTCTTGTTGCAATTATCATATGCATCTACTACATTCTTATTCCTTTCATTTCTTAAGCCACTCCGACTCTACAAGATATAAATTTCCCAATCTCAATTTCCCCCATATCGAATTGAAGTCTTGTTTCACTTGGTTATTATTCCCAGAGAGAGTTGTTAACCAGGTTCCATACTTATTTTATTTTCCTGTAGAAATTCTTTGGGGCCACAGGTTCGAAAACCTTGTGACTTTCAAGAAGGAGCATGGGGAGTACGACGTGGATTACAGTCATTTCAACAACACATATGAAGTGGACAGCCCAAGATGCAGTGCGAAAGAGTTGTACGCAGTGCAAACTACTGAAGCGGATCTTACACGGAAAGGTCAGTCTAGTCTAGACAACTGCTGTCTTTATTTTAATTCTCAGCTTTCGTAAGCCGAGTATAGTCTCAATGAAAAACAAGATAATTGCGTCCGCCTTTTATTCCTACAAATTTTATTTCCATTTTTTTCCTTGTGATGGAAATAAACATGTAATGACGTGTGTCGCCATATTCATTCCGTGAAACTCTTTCCCCCAGTATCTTTGTATGATGGTGGTATGGTGTAGCTTAATACTCCTTTATCTGAATGGGTATATGACTATATGAATGCTTACGAAAAAGTAGCCAGAGCATGCGATATGTTCGCATTTTCCTTCTATGCTTGTGACTCTTAATTTCATACCATTAATTGAACCTTATTGCTATCTTCTCCACTTCCTTTATTACAGGCTTGAGAATTCTGACTCCATTCCATGTGTCAACTGTCGAGGATAGTAGTGGAAAAAGCGGTGGTGGTGGCCATAAAAGCAAAACTATTACGTCTGGAACGATAGGCACAGGAATCGGCAACACATCTGCCTGAAACGAGGAAAACGACTATGACTAACATTCCACCTTCTTCTTCTTTTTAGTGTACAAACGATATGAGATGAGATGCGCTAGGCCAAAGTGGGGAGACTAAACTAGGTGAAAGTCCTCGTAAACAGGATTTTGAGGATGAAGAAGAACACTACCATTTACCATATACTACAACAGCATGTAAGAAGACATGAAAAAGTTTTTGACCTTACACATCATATGAATAACACAACTTTCAAGGAAAAGGAGAAAGTACGCGTACGTCTAGGCTGAGCAAGTGACTACGAGAAAATGCTATGAATACTTAATAGACCAAAAGTTGTGAAAATTTCATTTTGCAACAAATTTGACTTACAAAATAGCTTGATTTGATATGTGTAGTGTATAGTGTTGTGTGTGTCTCTCTCGGTGTGGTCCAGGTGGTTTCTTGCTTCATTCAACTTGAATGAATGAATCAGGGCCAATTTAACATGCATTCCAATTCCATTTATTCACATCTTAGGATTCGATTAGCGTGACAAGTGGTTACTTCCACAATCAAGGCATCCATCCATCCTTGTTTCGTTTATGTGAGGATGGGTGGTTTTCTTCTATTTTTTATTGTTTAACGGAGTCTCCTTTGTGAATGGTGGTAGAGAAAGCCCATGCAATGTGTTTAATCTCCTCTTTTAATGCATTTATTACATTACCAAAACCGTTATTTAAAAGACTTTTGTAATTGTGTTTTAGCATTTCCTTTTATGTACACATAAGCTGTTACATGTTACTGTACTGCAGTACAGTACAGTATATATATATATCTCTACTTCCTAGTTAACTTCAGGAAAGCATGGTGTTGGTGTTTCAAAATGAATAATTATAATATGTAGTATTTGTCGAGCAAATTTTCGTAGAAAATTAAATTTTAATGAACAATGGGGATGAAATTCATGAGAACAGTATATGTACGTGCCAACATTTTATTTGCCTGTACAAACAAATATGCTTCATTACAAATTACAATTCACTACCAAATATTCCTTGTCTCTTGATAATTTGATATATGTTGCATTTACACCATGTTCCAAATGCAGAGGCTCCTCTTGAGAACACTCAAAAAATAAAGTTTGTCATGTGAATTTTATTACTGTTATTAAGAACAGCAAAGGGGGGTTTAAACAAGTAGCAGTCATGAGTCATACCAAATAGGTAACTTTTTAAAAAGAACTGAAAGAAAGAGTGGGTGCAAAGGGATGAAATACGGTTACATGTTTATGTTTACCTTAAATACTTTTTGTGACAAAGTCAAGCAAGTAGCTGTGTATTTTTGGGTATAACTTTTGCAAATAATCCAGCCTAATATAATCCTTCCACTTTGCAAATGCAAAAAGTACCTTAGCTTCCTTTTTTCACAACTTCCCACTACTAAAGTAAAAGTACAAAATGATGTATTCAGCACGGTGATAAAGTCATTCTTATCTATTTTTGCCAAAAATGGTAGCTCCTTATCCTAAAGCGTTGAAACAAAACGTGTTGCTGCTGTTCAATGGTGAAGAAAAAGCATATTATGCCATTTTATATTGCCATTTGCATTCCCCTCTAAGCAAATAAGGATAGAGAAGGAATGAATAATGGAATTTCTCAAGAACAATATGGACGGGTTTTTCCAAAGTCATTTCTATAGCTGTGTGTGAGTTCTTTTCTTTCAGTCAACATTATTTTTATTACCATATAATTAATTGCCTGAGGAAGAATACTTTACCATATATATTTTTAATAGTTGCATTAAATGGTCTTTTTAGTGTCTATTCTAAATATACTCTCACGTATGACATGACGTAATAATCTTGGCTAGTTATTCAAGTACAAAGATGAATAATATGGTTATCAAACGGGAAAATTAACATACGCATAAATAATTTCCATTACATTAACTTTATCATCCGATATAACATGATGTTTTATAATTTTCTTTAAATACATTCAAAAGAAAACAAGTCTATATTGTTCATTAGTAATTTTTTTATAAGTTTGTGCGAGAGTAATATATTTATATAAATTTAAATTTATACGATATTGTAAACAAAATGCTAAGGCATAGAGAGCCCCCATTCAGCTTTTATTACTATCACCTTCATTCACATTTTTATAAATAAAAAAGGTAAGAGGGCAACGGACCATGAGGTTAGTGAACGATGGGATGCTTATATACTAACTGTACACAACCTACAACTGGCTATACGACATAACACGCGACATTGCTATTGCTGCGTTGCACTTTGCACCACCATATATATACTACCACCCAAGAAGATTGTGTGTATTACATTCATTTTTGCTCCTCATGTTTCTGGCTCATATCCATTATTTCTTTTAGAAGGAATGAGCTGAGATACGGTATGATGATACGCACACGACATTTACAACATTCCAACTCAGCTTTCCCTTTTGTATAACGGGGAGCAGCTTGTGCTTTCTCCCGAATGAAACCATCTATCTTATTACTATAATCACCGGCACCCGGCGCGAGCTTGGGAATGACGACGGTGATGATGATGATGATGATTACCGGAGTGATGATGACTTCCTCTCTTAATGTTTATATGGAAGGGCACATTTAGTAGGGGAAAAAATGGGTAGTACGATTACGATTCCTCAGATCATGGAAAGTACAACTATGTGTACGTAAGTCTTTTGGACTTTACCCACTGACTGACTCATTGTCCATCTAAAAGGAGCTACACGGATTTCCTCTCCAAAAGAGTGGGCCTATTAAGTGATAATGGGAATAGGTATGTTGATAAGTATGGGATTTTACGTACACAAAGAAGCTCCCAAAGTCTCTTCCTCATTGAAATCATTATCATCATGATCATCATCTTCATCACAAGTAAAGGATAGGATATATGCTATCCATACTATACGTCTTTGTAGTTTACACACTTTCACTTTCAACTCTGTTCGTGTGAAGAAAGCATACACACAAGTAAAGGTAGGAGGCTACATAAATTTATATATGACTATACGCACACAAGATGAACTTTTTTGTTTGTTTGATGACTAAATTGGCTTCTTCACCGGACGAGTACCTGAGAGTTTGATGTGATGTTCCTCCAACCCTCTGATTAAACCATCTATCCACAAGAATGATGATGACAACATCAAGAAGAATTCATTAAAGCGTGTGATAGCAGGGAGAAAATCGTTCCCACTTTTTTGGTTTAAACCCTCTTTGAAAACGAAAGCACATAAGGTTTACTGTTGGTTTTTGCTTGAATAAATATGTGCAAACTGCCAACAACCACGATTGATAAAGCAGATTTTGTCACGTTGAGAGAGAGAGAGATCAGAGATGTATGTGTATGTGCTTATATTACGGTGTGAGTTGTTGGATTTCAAATGGAAGGTTTGTGGTTTAATTTCTGGGGGGAGGGCACACAAAGCAAACAAATGTACGCACCACATTGTGATGATGATGATGTTACCATAAACCAAAGTACACTTACTTATAGCCTTATAGGGATATTCATATTACATACGTGCACAAGTTGAATTGACACAGACACGGTAACAGCACTACAAGCGCGCAATGCATCATATTTCACGGCTTTCTCTTACACTTTTGTACAAGTCGTAATTTGACTGTTACTAGTCGCATCACTGTTACTAAACATGATGCTGCTGTAAGTAAAAGTGTACACAAATGAAGAGAAGGTATATATTTTGTGGCTTTCACTAATGTCATGTCACTATTTGGCTTTGGTGTAAAGATACAACATATTAGATGTCTCATGTTTTTTCCAGCTGGGTCATTACCTTAACTCAAATGTGTACACATTGAAGTTGTCGATTTATTGTGTAGTATACTTATACTATGTGGACATCTACTCAACATTATTTTTTTACAAGATTATAAGATCCTGTACACGCTATGATGATGACGTTGTGGTGTCATTAGCTTCATCCTTATTGCCCCCAGCAGCCCCACCACCACTAGAATTGCCAGGACAATCTGCTTCAGTCACCTCGTTACTACTTCCGCTGCTGGAGCAGCTGTCTCGATGCTCATTTTGACTTTCCCAAGCTTTCGCAGAGCAAAGTGGTGTGTCGTCGCATGAGATTGTCGAATTGAACAAATCAAAGTCAACCAAGTAGGCTCCTCCTTTGGACTTCATCATGCTTCGGAATTTACGACCCCATAAAATTTCTGCAAGACCAATAATAAAGAGAATGATATGCCTTATGAAATAACTTTCCGCCAGTACGTTTACATTACAGAACGAGAACTAAAATGCAAGATTGGGGAAAAAATCAGAGCAACTACTAAAGTGACACTATAATCTATATGCATCGTCCCCAAATTTTGCCTGTGTGTAATGCCAACGTATCAGGTCTTCATGTTTCATTTCACACATTAGCAAATTGCAGCTTGGCAAAATATTGCAAACTGTATATTATACCCTTTTTACAAACCTGCCTTCAAATGACAAATAATAATCTCAAATTTGTCAATCAGAAAGTTGCCAATTTTTCTGACAATATTTTTATGAAATGTAAGACAGGAGCGGAACTGATACCCACGCTTCCTTCCTTTTATACCTATGCACATATCTGTAGTGCAAGAAACTCGTGTGCTTCATCTTCATGTAAGTATTTACTTTACGCACCATGCACGCTAGGCAGCCTTCCATATTTTACGGTTATGAGATGAGTTATAAACATATATCAAAAGTTATGGAAAATATATGTATTTCAAGAGTAAAATAGCAGAGAAGCTGAATATACCTCATATAAGCAGGTAATGTAAACAGAAAATGACATGTGTAAATATTACACGCTATATAAGACTTTCTTGTTAAGCTAGACGAGGCATGAGATTTCCTGGTACTTATTTAACTAAGCTCAGCTCATATTTCTTACATAACTCACAGCCTCATACAAACGACTCTTATATATTATATTTTTAAAGTCATATTACATGTAGGAGTAGTAGCAGTACATGTTACCCATGGGTATTTCATATCGTAATGTTACAAAGACGACACTATATAGTATTAGTCTTAGTCATAGTCAGCATAAATTTGAGTTGAAAAGGAGCTTGAAGAATTAAGACATCGTTTTATTTCCTACTCGTGGCGTCCTTACTCATCACTCATATGACTTTCAGTGCGTCACACAAAATGATACGGATGAATGTTATTGGAGAAATTAAAGGAGCAGAAGCAGAACATCCCAATAATCGGATTAAGTGTCTCATTAACGTAAACGGGAGAGTGGCCATACATATGTAAGTAAGTGAGAGCACGCATTATATTGCACCATTCCATGTTTAAGAAAAGGATATGGAATCGACATTCGACTTCCTTTTTAATTACCGTAATGTATAAAATGACGAAATTAGGGAACATTCGTTACATTTGAATGAAAGAGTGAGGTAGTATACCCGTCTTCTAAATGCTAGACAGCACTCCAACTCCATCTTACACATATTAGTAATTGAGGGTCGCAAAATTGGATAAGTTATGTACGGATGACTATGTCGTGCCACTCGGAGAACGTAGAATTCAATGGAATATAATAATAATTTGATGATTTTGACGTATTAAAGTATTTTTGGATTCTTTACCTGAGGGTAAGTAGGAAGTACGTGCTTGAGTAGTCATTCCAGTTGACTCAACGACCCCTTCCAACACAACAATTAGTTCCCAGTCACTTGCTCCAGTTGCATTGGTTCCCTGAGCTTTGGCCAAATCATCACAGCTCATCTCATAAAATGGGGAATCTTCATTAATCTCATGCACTATGGTTGTAGGCCAGTAGAGAAGGATTCGATCTTCATCTTCTTCGAGTGCCCCAACCTTGCAAAATTTTAAACATACAGTTGTAAGTAACCATTTTCACAACGCCACAAGCGTTGGCATTGAGGATAAAGAAACTTACCTCTAGTTCTTTCTGCACTATGGATTCCACTTCCCCATCCGGTGCCATCTTTTTGTACACGACCTGAGCTCGAACATGGGTTTCTAAGAGTTTGCTCTGCAATGCAATTTAATGATATGCAAAGATGATGATGATGATGATAAAGATATATGAAACGTGGATGGAAACAAACTTGACCTCAATTTTAAAATGACTTTTTATTATTCAACTCACCTCATGCCGAATGTCAGCCAACCTAAATTTGAGATACATTTTACCTTCCTTTTGGCATACCATGGCATTCTTGCTAAATATAAGGGTTTGGCTTCTTTTCTTGGGCTCTACGATTCCAACAAAATGATCATATAAATTACATCAGTTTCATTGAGTGCACACAACACAGCCACAAGGCAACTTTGGTGTGGCTGGTGTATACAAAAGTTGATATTTTGTATGCATTGTGCATCAATGTGCTTACTGGACAATTTAACGATGAATACTCCCACGGATAACGCTTCAATGAGCACACCAGCTATGCTCTGCAGAGATAAAAGAGCAATCGCCTCCGGGCAAATGTCTGTCATCCGATGATGCCCTAAATTAACGAAAGCAAAATGCAAGGTTATATACATGCATACTTTCTAAATTCAATACCATACTGCAAAGGTGACTTTCGTCCCCATTTTTTCCAGCTCTCTGAACCTGAGCCCAAACTAAATAAAAACAAGATTCATTGACGAAAGCCAGCCATTATTTGTAACAAAGCCATTGCTGGTTTCATTCATAAAAAACAACACAATAGCCCAAAGCAATCTCCCCATTACTGCAATCCAAATATGTTTCTAACATTGAACATTTCCTAGAAAATGTTTGTGGAAGACTATAGCAGCCCAGGCTGAGCTGCCCAGCATTCCCTTGACTTTGCATTTTAACAAGTTGACTTTCACTTAACCATCTGCAATTCAACTTTAGTCTGCAGGCTGTGTGCTTTCCGTTTTTTTGTACTCTTTTAAATTTCCACTCTCTTTTAACTTTAAAAGGTTAGGAAACGTTTGTTGTTTCATTATGCATTCCCTACGGTCAATATGAGGTTTTTCTCTGCTATATCATAATATTATACATGCATTTATATAGTAAAACACGTTCCGACTCCAATACCAAAACATGTAGTAAACATATAATTGTGCAATAATGTTTTATGAAATCTTACTTTCTCTTTTCAAAAGGCCGACGGGAACGCTTTGAAAAGCAATACATGTGACAAAACTACAAGAAAAGTTGTAAACGCTAGATAGTTTTAAATGATGTAGGGATGCTACTGCAATACAATTAAATTATAGCCTCAAAATTGTATAATAGTGCAACATCATTAAATTAATTTGATGTATCTGTCCGGAAGACTTTCTTTCATTTGTGTAAGCTCGTGTTTTTTTTTCATTCTGAATATTCTGTCACGATAAAAAAAATTTATTTATATTTCACGTTTTTAGGTAGAAAATTTGAGGTTAATTGTCTTCATGGTCCGTGTTAACTTTAGATTTACTTTCGTTCCGCTACCATATACATACTGTTGCTATATATTGTGTTTTTATTTTCATTAACTTACCGTATCCGATGGTATGTTGGCTTTCTAACGAGAAGAGAAAGACACTGCTGAAGCTCTTCACTCCAACAACACAAGGCTGCCAATTTTCTTCTTCAAAGTGATCCATATCCCCATGTGATATCAAAATAGTCCACCAAATGACCGCGAATCCTAAAACATTTTAGAAGCAAAGAACAAGTTTCTTTTAAAGGAAGCAAAAAATAAAGACTAAAGATCACAAACACTTTCTCTGGATGAAAATCCTATTATATTTAAGGGGAAAGAGGAAGTGGCACTATATGAAAAGACTATTATCCCACTTTCTCTGCTTTTGCCGGCTTTCTCTTTCATCACAAAGCACTAGTATATTATTGCATCAGAGAGTGCTTCTTAGTTTTTGTGCTGTAGCGATAAATACCTTCAACTACAGCCTACTCCTGTGTGAAGCCCGTTGTGACAAAGAAACCGTGTTCTCCTTCTCGCTCAACTTTTTTATACTTCCGTTTCAAATCACAAGTTCACAAAAGCAAAATCCTCTTTGAATAGATCAAACCAAGTGAACAATAAAGAAAAGTGAGCGAATATAATAATAGTGCTAGAACGATAACATAATTTTCTGAATGAATGAAATAGCACATGATAATAACCCCCGGACAAATAAGGCCTTTTTTCCCAAGGCCAAACTGTTGGGTTTCCTTTGAAGTAAGGAGAAACGGGGAAAGTAGTATAAGCCGGTAGAAACAACATGAGATATTATAGGGATAGATATATCGCTACTTATATCATATCCTTCCGTGTTTATATACCAAAAGTGTACAATTGACTCTCATCATCAAATCCCATTGTAGTATGACCTTTTCTTCGAGAATCAAGATGTTGTTACACAACAGGAGTTTTTCTTTAGTTAGAATTTCAAGATTTTCTGGAGTGGTATAGCAGAGCTTATATGTATTTATACAGAGACTATCGCAGTTTCTCTATCTCCATCCCCACTTGACATACAAACAATGCACTATATACTTTCATTATTATATTATGTTATCTAGGTTAGTTCTTACTTACCGAACCATGAGAGGACATAGACGATACAAAAGTAGAACATGGTCCATCTCCAACGCATATCCACTGCAGGCCAAATCAAATAAAGGTTTACAATAAAACTTTAAATATTTATGAAAGGATATAGCCAAAACATAACTTCAAAATAAAATCACCCTTGGCTATAGGTTTTTGGTTGGCTTAATTTTTTAAAGAAAAATAGTGGGTGTGTGAGTGTATAGCACAACAGTAAATACTATACATATAGCAAAAACATTGTTTATTGCACTAGTAAAAATCAAACAAAAAATTCTGTGAAGACCCCACAGCGAGAGTTAACATGGTTCAAGAAAATCGAATTTGTATTCGTACACCTCCACTCCAAAAAATGTAGGGCAAGGTCAGAAAAGTGAAAAGTATTTCAATTTCAGCATCCACAGCTTAAAACTCACTTCTTTCTTCTTCACATACATGCCATCGCACATCATCATCACAACTTCAAAAAAAAAACTTTCGACCTTCACGCCATTACTCACCCAGAGTTGTAAAGATATCTGCAAAGTAGCGCTGACCCTTTTCCTCAACATTGACCTCTTGAGCGTTCAAAACTCCAGACTTGAGCACAAGCCTAGGCTCCCTTTCGTATGCTGTTGAGTCGCACCTTCAAACAGAATGACAAATGAGTTAAAGAAATGCTACCACCACCGCTACCAACCCCAAGATCGAAAGCGAGGAACGTGCTTTGGCAGAGGAAAAAAAATAATTCATTTCGAATTCTTATCATGTCATGACCAGTAAAATGAACTTTTTCTTGTTTTCTTATGAAAAACGGATCTTGAGAACAAAAAAACTTGCACTCGTAATACATATATGCATACATATACTTCACTCATATGTATACCGATGTATACAATCTATATAACATATACTACTGCAAACTTCACATCCAAAATCCAACTTTGTCTCACCTTCTGTTCTTCCCATCCATTTCGTCGGGTGAAAAGAGTGCCTTTCTACTTCCACCATCGCCTCCATCCGCTGGACTCATATCCAGTCTTAAGGAAAAGGAATGCCTCTTGACAAAAACGTCGGAACATGACCTGGCACAGTTATTATTATTATTACTGTTTGTACTCCCTTTCCTACTATTATTATTACAATTGCTAGTACTGCCACCACCACCACCACCAATATAACCAACACCACAACCACCACTCGCTAGTTCATTGGAAAAGGAGTTGTTACGAAGGCTCGTTATATTATCTTTACTACTATATTGTTTATGAGGATCCAATGGTAAAAGCAAGTTTTGCCTTTTATGATTATTAGTTGGTTGTTGTCTTTGCGGGAGGGATCCACAAGGGTCGTCATCCTTGATGACAGATTCCTTGCAAACTGTCATTTTTTTAGTCGAGCTCACTTTTTACTTTCTATTTATTCCATGAAAAATATCAGATGAAAAGAGTTGGGAAAATAGAAAGAGATTATTTTACCTTTTTTTTTATTCTCCGATAAAATAATAAAGTACAAAAAGCACTGAAGTTATTCCGCTATTTTAATTCTGTTATTTTTAGTACATCCTCAAAATATATTGGATTCAATCCTTTTTAAGCCCGTTACAAAAGGTCAGGTACTTGTTTCGCAATGTCGTTTTTTGGATCTATATAATAATAATATTATCCAACCCATCCACATTTATTTGAAGGAACACTTGAAAAATGTTTTATCTTATCTGCTGACGTATTTGTAGGTTTCTCAAAAAAGTCTTATTTCAACGATTTAGCTAATCCCTTTGTTACATTACAGTTTTGTAGTCTTTTATGAAGCAGTCGAATTGATAACAGGTACAAGGAAGGAAGCAGACGTAAAATGTATGCATAAAGCTGCAACGATTATTTTCGGCTTGATAAATTTTTCTTGTACAACTCACAACAGTCACAACCATCTAAGGTATGCTATGTTGTCTTATTAAAACTCCAATTCCATCCTTCTTTCACAACAAAAAGGATGCTTCTTCGACGGTACAAAGGTAGAAAGGGGATAAAAGGCACGAACTAAGCACGTCACTCAATTCCTTTCTTTCTCCACATTTGGAAAATTTACTTTATCCATTTTCTTTCAAGTTAACATTCAGGTTGCCCTTGAATTTATGCGTAAGTGTTTTATCAACTCAAGTCAAGATAGACGGAGTAAAGAAATAATGATGATGATGATGACGGGGCTTTTATCCACTACTTTCCAACTTCAAGCTGATCTAATACCTACTATTAAATCCGAAGAAAAATGTTGCTACTCATAATAAAGGAGTAAAGTAATGATGAGACGCTTTAGCTACGAATGAATGTATGTATGTAAAAGTTTGGATTGGAAGGTGAACTCCAACCACACGGTCACTATTGCCACAGTATAGCACCACAGAGGAAGCCGCCGTAGTAGCCCATTCTTCCTATCAAAAAGTATCAAATATGACAATGACAATGATGATGATGATAGGGCTGATGATGGTAGCCACTTAGTCGATTTGAGCAAATGTTTGCCTTTTTCTCTCCTCTTTCGTCCTATCTATAACTATCTCTTGAACACATTCAATTTTCCATACTCTTTTCCGCCCCGTACTGGCAGTTCAAATAAATGGGAGTAAAGTAGTTGAGTCGATCAAGCTTGAAATAAAAAAAACAGGGCTTTGCACACCATATGAACAGGCTGCCGTTTTGTTTGCTTTTTTTGAAATATTAATGAAGTCTCCACTTCCACTCACTGTCCTACCGACTGGTTTGTTAATAACGTGCTTGTTTCTCCAACATGTCTTGTGTTTAGACTAAAATATAAGTAAGTAGGTGCATTCCTCACAATAATCCACTGACTGAGAAAAAGTAGTCAGAACTAGAACTCACAACACAACACGCACACATACATATATACAACCATACGCAGCAATGTATTTTACTAACCAACGAGTTGTAATGAATGATAAGGTAATAAAATTGAGGGAATAGAAAGTATGTATACTATAACGTATCGTATTGGAACAGGGAAATCGACTACTCCTCTCTCTCTCTCTCTCAGACTATTTTTTCTAACGGATATGTTTTGCCAACGCTGTCTACTGATGACTGTCTATCTCCTCGAAGAAATAGACAGCTCCAGTAAAACAACCCGTCGAAATTCGAAGCATGTGTGTGTGTGTTGTGTGTTGTATGTGTGTTTTATGTACTTAGTTACTCATAAGTATGATATCTGATTAGCCCCAAAATGTGGTTGTCGTATCGGAATCAGCATTTTCTTTTAGAAGTGGAGGAGTATATTATACAGGAATTTGAAAGTTTCATACATAAGTAAATGAGTCAACTGCCTTAGCGTAACAATAATTTATTATATTCATTTGTGTATTATATAACGCCCCATGCTAATACTGCTAATAATGCCTGTGGTACTTTGTAGTTTGTGTCAATAAGTCATGTACAAAGTTATTTTGGGCCTAATAAAATTACCCCCTTTTGGGCAAAGATGTGCATTACAGAAATAAAAAAAAATGTTTGGAAATAATATCAAGGGAGGAACTACAAAGAGAATCTTGTGTTTGCTCTGCTCTTTTTGTTCTTGGGGCTTGATTTGAGGGCATTTTGGTGGGGAATGATGACGATGACTGAGAATGATAGTGGGTATCAATGAAACGTCTTCATACACTCAGCTTCTATTTCGCAATCCGGGAGGGAGTACAAAAAATAAAGCACTCAAGAGTCGAGTATGAACCAACTGAAAATGTCCTAGTAGCATATGATGGTATAGTGCACGACTTTTTGGCAAGAACACATAAATGTCAGTTTGGCAATGCTTGAGAATGTCTATGCCTGATTTCCTGTGTGATTTCTGTAGTTTTATTTTTGCTCTTTCTGGCTTGCCTCCCTGAGCTGTTCCGATGCAATGCATGTTTACAAGTAAAGTATGTATGTTGAAACGTAATTGATAAGCGAAACATTTTTTCAAGTCCTATCTGATTTGATATAAGTAGGTTATTTAAAAAATAATGGTCTAGAATGCAGTTAGGTTTATATTAATGTACACGGCTGTGCATTACCCAATCACCGAAATGGATCGTTCGTATCGTTCGTTACTTGTTTCATTTCTCTTCAATTACCATGTGTTCACCAGAAGAGAGCCACACTTGTTCCATCTCTTTATAAAGGTTCACTTATTGTATGCACATATATTATACACAAATGGGATATCTGTACGTGCAAAAGACAATTTCAAATTGTCACGCATGTAAAACTTCCATATAAGTTGGAGGTTATACTAACACCGAGTATTAAAATTGATTATAGCATGATGCGTTTTTGGCTTCATCACAAAAAAAGAGAGTAAGATTTGGAAAGGGCTGCCAACATTTTTTTTCTTCGTTATTTGCTTCTCTTTCTTAAAATGATAATGGAATGCATGTAGCCACTTGAGTCGAATCACATAAATTGGAATGCATCTCGTGTATCCGCTCTCTCGACTGTTGACGGAGACAAAATGGTTCCAAAAGCCTAAAGACAAATAGGATGGAATGTAGGATAAGAAAGGTACATTCTTTAACATACAAGAGGGGAAAAACCAAAGATTACTTGTAGTAGGGTCATGGGCCTTTTTTATTTGCAAAACCATTATTTTCTCCAAGTGACAACGGACGGATGTTATTAGCGGTTCTGGTTTGGATAGTGCGTACACTGTAAACAAGTTTTGGCTTAAATCCAAAGCAAGAGATTATTTTGTTGACTTTTGTTTTACCGAAACTAAATTCATTTGGTTTTTAATCTTATATCATTTTAGTTGATGTCGTCATATTGCCATCACGAATAAATATTCATCACACGCGAGAGCAAGTAATATCCAAACTTATTAAGAATATTTTGCAAATTACCAGTTTTTACTGGTCTATTAATAGTAGCCCCCCTCCAAATCTATTTATAGTAAGAAGTTTTCTGCTTGACTAATATCACCTTTCTTATATCCTATTATTCCCTTTGAATATTTCAGAATCATTGATTATAGAAGTGTATTTCATGAAAGCGTAGAGATATTTCATTATGTATTGATGAAGTTCTTGTATGGTTTTCCTTTTCTCCCATTTTGACTATCTTAATTAATTAGCGATTCCTAAAGTTGGGTCCCTCTAGAATTATCTCGTTGGAATTAGCAATGGGCCAATCAATAACAGTTCAATGCATCTACAGCTAGACATCATCCGTACCAGTATTAACCAGTGGTAGTAAGAAGGTACAAGGAAATATTGCTAACTCTCACGATATATATGAAGGTAAAAAACATCCACCCGTTACTAATACTGTATACCTACTGAATCATATCGTAAATTGAAAAATACTATGTAGGTGGGTAAATCATGTAATCAAGAAACGTTGGTACTGGCTGACATAATGGGGTTAGGTGCAGGTTCCTTTCCCTACCATTCTCTGAATTATGAATTGTATCATTTACGTGGCACGACTCACCACGGTACGAAATCCATATTGGATTTTGCTCCTCCTATCTATTCATCCTTTCTCCCAAAACGATAACTACTCAGACTGATATTGAATCCATCTTGACTATATAATTCGATTAGGATTTCAGCTATCCCGCACACACTTTTAGTATGACTTATATATAACGCAACGCCTATATAATAGTAAGTGACCCCATGATTGTATGAGAAAGTGATCCCATGAAACTTTTACACTTTTTTAAAAAATTTATAAACAAATTTAGTAGAAATTTCCACCTTAAAATTACACATCGTCACTTTACTTTTTTTGTTAAATTTCGTGGCATAATAACGTTTTATATGAAAAATCGACTGAACATTTTTTTTAAAAGCTTATTAAATTGCTATAATTACACTTTCAGAGCTTTCTTGGCCTTAGCTGGCCTTCCACGCTTACGCCTTTCACGAATTGCTATTGTTTTAGCCTCCGAAATGACAGAAAGAAAGTTTTCTATTTATTGCAAAACCCAACACATGCGTTACAGGCCCATTGCCGGTAAGCCCGTTTGCGGGTATGGTACCCTTTGCGGGTCATACCCGCAAAAGGGCTTACCCGCAACTGGCCATACCCGCAAAAGGTACCATACCCGCAAAAGGGTTTACCCGCAACGGGCCTAGAACCAAACACATGCCTACACAAATATTTTTTGTTAATAAACCCGGTAACACAGGAGTGTAATGGACAAGCAATTTAGCGTTTATAAAAGGAAACTATGACATTTGACCTCTAAGATAACATCCAACATAAAAGCGCATATCATGGTTGTTGGTCTTCTTTAATATTTAGCTGAGATAGCGTATTTGAAATGCATATGAAGAGAAGTCCTATTTGAAATATATAGCATGAGATTCCAGTGAATCGTGAGGGTCAACAATGGGGCTTAATTAAAACAACTGTTTATTATAAACTGAAATTAACACCTTAACCTTAATCACTGATAAGCCCAGGATCAATTATGACTAATAACGACTTTATTAGCATAAGATCACTAAGATAGGACAAGAGAACAATCCTGCGTACAGAGCTCTAGCTTCAGCTTCAGCTTCCGGTTGCTTTAATTAAGTAAAATATTTTTTGTTCATCGACTCCGCCAGATAGTGTGTACTACTAACTTTTTAAAAAGTTAATTAAATAATTTAATGACATTAAAAATTCGGTGCTGCTCACTTATGAAATTGGGAGTAGCATTAATGTAGAGGCAGATGTTTATGACAATAATGAGTATCCAGTTACATGTTGCAAGTGCTCTTTCTTGTTTCATGTATATTACCCAAAATTACGTACATCTTCATGTTCAAATGTAGCCATTAGCATAAAATATATTTGATTCAATGTTTCTTTTAAAAAGTGTCATTTTCATTTCTTTGTGTGATGAGAATCCTGAGTAAGGTACAATAGTTTCATGGGATCACTTTCGTATAACGTCATGGGGTCACTTCATATTATAGAAGTGTGCGATTAAATGTAAGCCTTTTAGTATTGTCCTGCTATGATGGCACTTGTGTAGATTTCATTTGTTTTCATTGGACATTTCATTTTCGATAAAAGGACTTTTCCGTAAAATATGATGGATGTCTATATGACTTCCACTTTGCTATGATGGCATGGCATACAAAATCTTATGATTAGTTACAGACCTAGACGGAATACGCTAACACATCAGGCATTCTTAAAAACTTGCTATTTGCTTTGGCATCTCCAATATAATTTAGCTTCTGTATTCAAGTAAGCATAGATATCGGTTGTGTACCTTCAAGGAATAACGCTAAATAATATCATGCAAAAAATGAGAAAAGCTTTCAATATTTGTCATTCCGAAAATTCGAGGTGAAACCAATATGAGAATGGAAAGCCTGCAGGGGAACCATATCATCATCATTCCACCTTGGGAAAAATGTAGTCAATTTGTGATACTTCTTAATTCATTCATTTGGTATTGCCCCTATGGCTTTTTTTATTATATTTATTATGAAGGCCAATAACATTTTCTTCCCTCCGGTTCCAATTCCAAATGCAGTCAAAGATATTGTACAGTTTAATATATGGTATTGCCTATATACATGCGCCCATCTCATTTACCCCCAGTGAATAACGTTGAACTGAAGACAATGATTGTGTGCATAGGGCATGGCCTTATCAGACCAAATTGGATGTTTTCAGCTTAGTTAAGCCAAGACCAAGACCACATCTCTTGACGTTGAATGGCATGGCAGTGAACAAGGAGTAATGGCAAATTGATAGAAGAAAGACTGAAAGAATGTGTATGGACAGAAAAGCGATGAAATCAAATTAGAATGAAGGAATTTCCATATCCAGCCAAATAAGCATAATACACCACATTCCAATTATTTCCCTACGTTTTCCCAGAAAGCATTTACGAATGTGTGTATATATATAGTAGTGTACGAAAACCAGAATTGTTTTTATATTGATTGATCCAAAATTCTTGAACGAATGATTTTCCCACTTATTTCCTCGGCCTCTTGGGTTACTGCCTTCCCATTTCCAGTTACCTCCCACCTCCTACGCTCTTACTTTACTTAATCCCATTTTGTCGATATGTCATTTTGTTTGTACATATGTGTATGAGCGACATTTGAAAGTGGATTTCATAAAGCAAAGAACGGAAGAATGACTAGACAGCTTACGTCAGTATAACCACACATTGGTATAGGTAGATGTTTGTTGGATCGTTTGAGATGATAAAAAATACATGGAAATTTTCAACCCAATTTTTAAATTATGATAGCAAAATAAAATGTATGAAATGCCTCAGGGTAATAATTCAATCTTTAATGCACTACTGCATTGTATATTGCATCTCATCTCCCCTTCACATTTCAGAGTATATTCATAAAAAAACCTAAGATCAGAAAAGGAATGTATATATTAAGTAAATTGTTCGTAGAATAAGAAATAAAACTTTTATTTTCATTTGTAATTTAAGTCAACATGCATGTTTATTGCAAACAGGAATAAAAAATATTTCAAATATTTGGATACTATAATATACAACTGCGGAAATGCAATTTTTAGCATCGTGTTTTAGAGGACATTTGTAGTCCCACAATTTTGTTTAACAGCTCCCAAAAGATATGATTTTAGTAATGGCTTCTTTTCTAGAGATAGGGAGGAGACCTGGAAGTTCTTCCGCTCAAGTAAATTCTCTTCCCATATCAAAATAGTATGAGCACGGAAAGTACATAATATTAGGCATTTGCTGCTGCTGGAAGTATGCTGCCGTAAGTAACAGACAGAGCATTTCTCAAGAACTTTTACAAGAAACTTTTTCTCAACCGGGGAAGATGAATCACTTTTTAAGTTTCAAACCGATAAAACTACAAGTAATCATCTCTCAAGCTTCTTATTTACTGCTTGCAAAAAAATAATTATCTACACCACTTTTCAAGTTGATTTGGTACATTAACGGAAAAGTAATTTTCACTACTTTTGGTAATCCAGAGATTATAATCAAATTTTATCAAATAAACTGGTTTCGATCAGTCAATTGCTCATTAAAACTATTTTGAGCAAATTTTTTAAGCAAAATGGACTATGGAAAAGAAATTTTTACTTGCCAATTTGTCCAACGTCAAATGCAAGTGTTATTACTGGTTAGGAAACGATTTTTCATAACTTGTCATTCTTTTGATTTGCCTTGCTGACAGATGCCAGGCACAAGATGCTTCGCATTTTACTTGTTTTGATAAATGGTGAATTTACCCCATTCCACAACTAGAATTTGTTACATCAAATTGCAAAAGCAATAGCAACGGGGTTATAAGCGACGGCTGCAAACTTTTCGCATTACTTAAAAATCCAATGAACTTCAAATTCATTTCATATTTCAAACAGAATTTTTAACCTTTAAAAAATTACAGCGTTTCTCAAGTAAAACTTCCTGAACACTTTCAATTTACCCCTCAAGCTTTATTGACAGTTTGGTTTACTTTTTAAAAATTGGCTTCATAAACTATAGCCTGGCCTAGCAAAAATGTGTTAAAACAATCTCCTGGGACCTCAAAATAAATTGCAACTGTTTCCGGTTGTAATATTTTGGGTTATTTTTGAGGCTCCACAACTCTTAAACTGAGTGACAAGTGTTGAGTTGTCGACGTGCGTGGCAAAGCAAGGATAATAATTATGTATATTTGGTACACTTTTGATGCGTTTCTCAACCATAATACATATGTATACGTACCGGAAGAATCTCATGAATAAAACGAGCTCGATAAATTTTATGCTTCAAAAATGTTCGGAAGTAATGAGAACCAAGGCTGTCCCCATGAATCACATTAGGATTAAATTAATGGGACAGTTTTAGGGTCTTGATCTAGCTAGCAAACCACTAGCCACAGTTTCCGCAATACAGCTCGCTACTCCAGCAATTCCTTCCAGCACCACCTAATATTCAATATGTGAGCAAATTTCAACGAAAGGAAAGTATGAAAGTTCATCCAGGCTTTAGGGTTAGAAAACAGTAAAAACGAGTACAAACAAGCAGGCTCTGCAGAACCTATAATATATTATTATTATGGTATTGCTAAGTGCATGTAATTTTATTCATTTCATTGGTACACACAATAAATTACTTATCCCATCTCAACTACAGTTTCTTCCAGAACTATATGCTAATATACTGGATTGGATTACTAGATGATCCTGCATTTTTTATGTCAGAAGAAAAGGCATTGACCGGCAAGAAACAATAATAAGGTGGTGCACGGTACACTATATATATATACTTCCTTTCCCGTCCCTATCCCGTCTTCTTGTTCCAAGAGCAAGTAATCATAGTCATTTTTCTTACAAAAAAATCGTTGAGCACTATCTCATCATCATCTAAAACCGTTTTCTTCAATAATACGCAATTAAATCTGCTCCCTTCCAAGTTTTTCTTGGATAATAAACCATAAGCGCATTACCGTACTTTATCCTCATAATAATGCACAAAATACTTTTGGGATTTTATACTCACGGCATTTCGTGGAATTGGGTTACGTTATTGAAATCGTAGACCCTATAGTAAGTAATTATGCTTCATTATTTTTGGGTGTAGAATTTAGTTTGATAGATGGTTGTAATAGGTTTACCCCAAGATTTGGAACGCTGATAATCAACTTTTCAAAATAGCCTTGCTGCAAATTAAAAAAAAGTTGCAAGAACTCGTGGGGTTAGCCGCAATATTTGCTTTATAGTGCCGTTTTTATGCACTTTACATAGAAGCATACACTATAGTTGTTAGTGTACACATTAATATTAAATGAAATGAATATAACTTCATTAAAAATCTGAAAATGCAGATAATTTTATTTGTGATTCATAAGTCGGCAAGTTGGTAATAGGTTTTGTTTGTTTGGAAGAGAAATGGATTTGTTTGAGCAAGCAGATCTGTTATTCGTAAATCTTTTAAGTTGGAAAATTGTTTGAGAAGCAAGTCTAGAAACTCTGTAAATCTCGTAAACCTACATGCTGCAGGGGTAAAAGGAAAACATATCAATGTATTTGTAAAATCATGTTTTCATCGCTTTGTTCCTTATAACCTCGAAATCTTGCGTCAAATTATCGTGCATGAAAAAATTGGAATCTGGTTCACCTCCACTACCGTGCACTTTATTTTATTAACTGACTTTCTCCGCATGGTATTTGATAGGAAGGAAATTGTTTTTCACAACTTTACAATTTTACTTTCTTCTTCAAGCAACTTTTTGTGTTCTCCTGAATATTTTATTATTTGACAAATTACATCAACAAGCTGGAAAGAAGATAATAACCATCCAAAATCACGAATTTTCCCCGAATGGTCCAAGCTGTTTTTAGCAAAATTACTTCCTTTCTTTTGTAAACTTAAGTAATTACAATATTCCAAGAGAGGAAAGTTTTAGTTATATTTTTTTACAACAAATTCATACCTCATTTTCCGCTTTGTAAGTTTTGAACTATAAAATGTGGAGATTTTCACTTAGTCCAAGATCGTTCACTTCCGTCCTTTGAGTTGTAGCAAACCTAGGCAGACAAACGTAACAAACGTATTTTAAGAGGAAAATATTATCAAAGTGGATGAAAAGGACCTTTCATTTCAATCTCGTAATACTTTCATTTATGCCATGTAAGTGGACTAAAAATAACATAATATAACGTTCGTGAATACAAAAGACGTGTCGATACAGAACAGCTCATGCATAAGAGGAGAGAGATGACGGTATGTGTGCCCGGTTTTCATTGCTTTAGTGATGTGATGACCTTTTCAACAGTATTTCCCTTAAGTACTCTTAAGATTTTTCTGGTCATGTTATATTGTACGTTGTACCCTTTTTCTACATCTGGGAAATTTTAGCTTCGGTGAACACACAGTAGCAATAGAGAAAGTTAATGCAAAAGGCAGCAAAAATAAAATCTGTTCTTTTTCTCTCTCTCTCTCTCTCTCTCAAAAGTCAACAACTTTAGGAGAACAGCACATCATTATATCCTTTCCCTTTCATTTTATATTTCCCATTACACCCAAGACTAGGACTCCTAGTGACTGACTGACGATGCTCATTTCCACCTAAAGTAAAGAATGGTACAATTGCCACCGAGCCGATGTACAAATAATATACACATGTACAATAGAAACGCACTTGTGTATACACGTTTGGAGTTTGAATGGACAGCATTCATTCTTTTTCATTTTCTCGTATTTCACCCACGCGTGGGAATGCATACAAACAAAGTGAGTCAGATGAACAAAACGAGCAAAAAGCAAAAAAAAAAAGGGAAACCACTTGGTATTTCTCAAATGAAGTAAATGGGGAAAGCAGAAAAGCTCCGGCCTATCGTCCTACCATAATCATCATCCTCATCAACTTCAACATCCCTTTTCTACCAACTAAACTTCATTCTCTCTTCTGATGAGTTTTGTTGTA
This sequence comes from Orchesella flavescens, assembly GCA_964034955.1. Taxonomy (NCBI): domain Eukaryota; kingdom Metazoa; phylum Arthropoda; class Collembola; order Entomobryomorpha; family Orchesellidae; genus Orchesella; species Orchesella flavescens. The sequence continues at coordinate 18,693,251 of OZ035954.1, forward strand.
AGTTTCGGCTCAAGTGTGCCCCTTTTACTTGTGTAACAGACGTGTGGCCAACTGAGTGGCTAACAGGCTAACTGCCTTGATCATCGTCGTCATGCTCTAATGATATATAAAAGGTTGGTTTACTACTGCTATAATGATTGGCGTTTGTATCGGGAAGACATGAATCTAAATATATGGGACTAAAAAACACCACTTAACTAATATGTCAAGTCTCTTTTTATGCTACAGAGAGTTTTTTATGAGAGAAAAAAAATAATTGAAAAGATTTTCTTTTGCTGCCCTTTTTTTGTAAACATATTAGTGAAAGTACTATAAATGGGTTCAGTAACCAAACAAAGGTAAGTTTGAAAATGTTGATGAATGGTCATTGAAAAATGAAAGTGGCAAAGGTTCTAAAAAATACTTACTCATCTAAAACATTAGCAATTTTCGTCGTCAGATGAGCACCAACACGAAAGGTTGAAATTGAAAGACTACACACACCACCAGTCTCAAAGGAGACGTATGAAAAGCAGACATTCATGCGGTTATTTGAACAAACAAAATAAGAGTTAAAATAGGAAGGATGGGAAGGGAGCGTGAAGTGAATTAACTATTAAGATGATGAGGAATTTTTTTGCTAGTGACTGAAAGCAAACAGAAGAATCAGAATCTTTGTTCTTCATCATCATCATCATGAGCACTTACTTCAAACTACCGTCCTCACTCGCCGTGGTGTCGTCGTCTTCAATGACTCTCTGTCCCTGGGAAGAAGTGGACTGTCTCTTCCTTGCGTTTAATACCTTTTGCTTTTGTCTGTGGATAAAGTGGACGTATACGTAAATGCAGAAAGCAACTGAGGCAACCAAATAGAGTAGTGGTACAAAAGACAACTCGTCCTCCTCCTGCTCTCCTGTAGTCATTCGGTGGTTGATGTTGATGTTCTCCTTGTCGTTGTCGTTAGTACTGTTGACGGTAGTGTTGATGATGATGCTGCTGCTGCTCGCTTCCTTTTTTGTCAACAGGGAGAAGGCCGTTGAAAGAGACATCCTCAACGATTTCACTATTTACTTTACTCATGAGCTCAACTTATACATGTGCCAAACCATGTACTCTTGTACTCATGATAAATATTTTTCCCCTTTCTTTTTCTTCTTTCTCCAACAAAACAACGGTGTCTACCTATTTCACTAAACACTAAATTCACTTAAAATCTCACACTCGTACGCATCATCCTACTTTTCCAGTACTGGAGTCTAGTCACTTTGTTCACAAAGGAAGATATATCCCCTTCAGAATCCAAGTAAAAGTTATAAAAACTGTACTCAACTTGCTAAATCACTTACTCCTTCCCTACTTACTCAATCAGTAAGAGTCAGTCAAAGAAAGTCAGTCACAATGATCACCAAAAGGGAGAAAAAGAAAGCAGGGAAAATATGTACATACAAAAAAAAAGTCCTTCACTAACTTTAACATATATTAAGATTTTGCTAAGGGGCTCTGCTATGCTTTCTCTGCGCTTCACTTTCTATTTTGTTTTAGAAAAAAAGGAGAGAAAAATGTCACAACTCCCTCTGTCTCTTTATATCAATGTAAAAAGCAAATGTTGCGAAAAGAGCCTGGAGGATCAAGTCAGTTGAGGAAGAGCTTTGCTTTCACTTTGAAGCTTCAGTTAGTTGGTGGAAGAGCACCACCAGGGCTAGCCGTAATATTCCTAATAAATAGTAACATAAACCCAATAAGACACACTCTTGTTTTTATGGCATCGTGTTGTTCCTGTTCCTACGTCTCTACTTTACGTTAGTTTTGCAATTTTTTCCTCATCCCTGGATCGCACTGGCTAAGGTACACACACACATAAAGTAAGTATGAACAAGTGAGTAAAAAAAATTCCAAGTTGGATTCCCTCAGGGTTTCAATAAAACCAGCCAGAGTGTTTTATTCTAACTGCTGAAACTAGCCAGGTTACCAACCACAGAATAAAAAAGAAAGTTTGTTTTCTCTTCAGTCATCACATTTTATGGAGCTGACTCTCTCTCTCTGTGGTTCTTGAGGAGACGAAATCCTTTCCATAAATAAACAAGCTGAGTCGGCAAACCCAAACCATTGTATTGTCATCATATCATCGCATCGTACTGGTTATTTGTACTTATCCATTTTGTGTATGTACTTATAGTTAGCAATTTCGCTTATAAAATCCAAATGTCGAAATCTGAAGGAAATCTAACACCAACACCCAACCTTAACTTGTTAAGAGGTATCATGTGATTTTTGTTATTAACACTGAACCTGTGAGTATTGAATTTCTTGCGTGGTAAGAGGTATCAGCGTACATTAAAGCTAAACATCACTTTCCACTTGGAATTATCTGAAATATTTCGCCAGGGCCGGTGCTCCCCTTCTAATACTTACGGGAAAGCTATTGGATTTTCTTGAATGCCAAATATGAAATATTTTCCTAATTGTAGAGTTCATAAGACTTTTTTAGGGCTTGTCCACTTGTCAAACTTATTGCGACGTCCATGCATGTTATTTCGTCATCATCACCAAACAATCACTAGAATCTTCTATGTGTCATATGCAGGTGTTTCGGTTTTGAGATGGTTTATAGACATTTTGATTCTTTTAATTTTCTCGGAATTGTGGCGTTGCCCTACATTATATATTATGCAAGTACGTACATATGTATTATTATTATTATTATTATTATTATTATTGGTCTTTATTGCAGTTACTCTTAAAACATCACATTTAGCAACAACATGAGTGAGTAATCCATAGTAGATGATTTACGAAAATAAAAAGGAGGTATAAAACAACGTATAGGTAAAAAACCCCATTAGGGGAAAAATCCAATAAGAATAAATTACAACGGTCATAATATCAAAAATTGGAATTACTGAAATTAAATATTACATGAAAGTATTGACAAGTATTGACACTTAATTTCTATTGTAACGAAGAAAGTAGCTTGTCAGTATTATCAGGATTTCCCACCAGTAGAACGCTCCATTGGCGCAGTAAAGAGGATCCTCTGAACACTTTAGAGTTGTAAATTGATTTGAGGATGGCATTGTCACTTTTGCTAACCCGCATCAGGAGGGAATAAGCTGCTCGCCTGCGAATGTAATTGAAATCATAAACACAATTCTCCATGAACATCGCGCTAGCGCTGCTTTTCCTGGAATAGTTAAAAAGAGCACGAAATGCATCATTATATGCAACCTGAACTTTTTTGATACATGTCGCAGTAATGGGAGTCCATAAACTTATACAATAAATGTTTCCAAAATAAGTATTAAATAAATATTTTTTGACATCGTGACTACAATCTTTAAATCGCGAGGAGATAAGGTTTGCTCGAGCATATAGCTCACGTCGTCGACGCGCAGTCTCAGAAACATCCCTGTTCCAACAGCTTACATCATACCCAAGATATCTCGCTTCGTCACTCCACTTAATTACCTTATTCCCTAACAATACACGAGGCCTGCAGAAATCGTACGATTTAGGCATAAAGCCTTGACATATAGTTTTCTTTGGATTGAAGGTCACATTATGCTCTGTAGCATATGACTCGCAGATTTTAAGTAGTAATTTTAAACCGTAAATTGTTGTTGATAATAGGCATATATCATCTGCGTAACACAAGTTATTGATGACTATATCTCCAATTCGACAACCAATGCCAGTCTTTGTGAGCTGAATACAAAGGTCATTCATATAGACCGCAAAGAGATAAGCTGACAACACACCGCCCTGTCTTACACTGTTTCTAACCGGAAACGGAGTGGAATTGCAATTCCCCCACCGCACAGTAAAATATTGGTTGCGAAACCAGAACATAAGAAACTTTATAATAAAACTATCCAATCCCCTCTCACATAGTTTCTTCAATAACGTCCAATGGTTGACCATGTCAAACGCTTTTGTAGCGTCTAAATAACAAACATAAACTGGAGTATTATGCCGTAAGTAGTAGTGCGAGATTTGCTTGAGTGAAAATATTGCAACTTCAGTTCCAACTTTTCGTTTATAACCAAATTGATTTGGCTCTGTCCGAAATTTGTCGGCGAACATTATTAGGATTAGCTTTTCGAACACTTTTGAAATGGTACTGGCTATCGCGATTGGGCGATAGTTGTTGGCAGATTCCTTGTCCATACCTGGTTTCTTCAATATAGGAACAATTTGAACAGTCATAACAGAGTCGGGCACAAAACCATGACATATGCAGCTATTAAAAACCTTTGCGAGCACAGGAGATAGCGAGGTACTTGAGAGCTTCAGATTTTCTGCCGATAGCTCATCCGATCCAATTGCTTTTCCAGATTGCAAGGATTCAATGGCTTCCGTAACCGAGTCAACGCTCGCAGTTTTTGACAATGCTTTCCCACTTCTATTTTGCAGAAAATTTAACACAAATTCCTTGTTCCGCTCATCCGTATTGGAATTGAAAGTACTTTTGTAATGAGCTGCCCACATTTCACTAATGGCTTCAGAACCATGAGCATTCTCAACAATGGCAGGAATTTCGCTTTTTATAACCGCACTTTCACGTTTAATAGTTTGCCAAAATTCATAAAAGTTGTTCCCAGAGTACTGAGTCGCCAGTTTATTTTTTAAAAGAAGCCCTTTGTTCCGTCGACACTTGTTCAATTCTTTCTTGAACTTGTTGCGTAATTTTTTGACAAGGTTTAGTTGGGCAGCATTTACCCGTCCAGCAATAATCCAGTCCAAATGTGCAGCTTTGTAATTCAGATAGTGAACCTTCACATACGCATTCCAACCTTCTATAAACCTATGTTTGTTCTCTGTTACTGAATTATTGTAAGATGCTAATGCATTCTTCTCTGCACACTTAAGAGTCGTAATGATGCATCCTATGTAACTGTTTATTTCACTACGATGATGATCATCATTGCACCCAGCAATCTGGCAAAGGTTATAAACATTGTCAATGAGCGGAAGAACTTCCTGACATTCAATTGCATATGACGTTTTGAACTGGCTGGGTATCTTTTTCCAGTTTGCTCTTTTAACTCTGTCTGCAGTAGGGATGTTTTCACCAGTGGATTTAGATGTGAATCTAAGATCAACTTCAATTAGAAGCGGATAGTGGTCACTTGGATTTGCATCGTTGTTAACATTGCATGTAATCACATCAAGTAGATTTGATACCACAAAGTGATCAGGCCAACTTACATGACCCAATCCCTTGCTGCAAAACGTAAATGTGGTATCAGGAAGCCAATCCAAGTCTATTATTTTCATGTCACGGTCAGCACACATACTACGAAGTTCATTCATTTTGGTATGTTTTAGGGAGACATTAAAATCACCCCCAATAATAACAGGGCCATCATGAGCAAGAGAAGCAGCTTCAACTTTGGCAATTTTTTGCTGCAGTTCACCGGAAAATAAACATTAAGTAACAGCACTTCTCCTCTTGAAGTTTCTATAACAATTCCCTGTATCCTAGTATCACAGTTGTCCCATGATTTTATGGAGCACTTAAAGTTATTTCTATATAGAATTGCCAGCCCTCCATATGGTCTGCCTTTTTGGGTTAGCCTATGGGAAGGCATAGCTGATTGATGAGCAAACGAAAAGTCTTTACTAATAGAGAGAAATGTTTCTTCAAATTCATGAAGCCACGTTTCCTGCACCAAAATTATATCATAGTTATCACAGACACTCAGTAACCAGCGCCCATTCGTCTTAAAGCCTTGACAGTTCCACGTAAGAATGCGAATTGTCATTAATTATTACTGTTATTTTCAAGCGCCCTATTAGGACCTTGACGTCTAGTGTGGAACACACGTACCATAATGCCTTTGGGCCAACGCTCAGGCTTTAAAACCTCACCAATTGCTTCATTGTTGCGGTTAACTGTCACCTTAAATGACTTGTAAGTATCATATTTAGTGTTCAAGGACTCAATTGAAATAACATCCAAATTGCACTTTGTATTTATATAGTTAGTCAGTTTCTCAGTTGTCGCATCAGCTCCACAACGGGTAACAAAAAGTCGAAGCGGCTTGCACTCAGTTGCTTTAATTAAGTCATTATCTGCACTACCCGTAACAGGAACATTTTTCTTCTTCTTTTTCCGGTTTGCAACGTCATTCCATTCCGTCATTCCATTATATAATATGTGTATAGTACAATAGCTATGTTATGAATATTTAACATGCTATTTCATGTAACGTCTGTACAAGATTCATTTTCACTTCTGCTTTCGCAGAATTTTTTTTTATTCCTCAGCTGCTGCTGTTAAGCACATTGTACATTTTTCACTACCAAATGCTACAAACGCATAAGAAAAACGTTTGCATGTAAAAAAAAGAAAGGAGAAAGCGTGTGCCTTAAACATTTTGTTACAATTTTATATAATATACAAAGAAAGCAGTGAGGTTACGTGACGTTAAGTAAGTATCAGCAGCCCAAGAATATAGTATAAGCATAGAAATTTCACCATGATACTTTAAGTGTTTCCTCTTTTCGGCCCTTTCGTGTGGCTCGTGCTATGCATATTATCACGATGTTGGATGATGTTGATACATGATAGACTAGAACATTTTGGGTAGGACGGGAAAACTGGAATCTAAAGCGTACTACATCATCATATACGTTTTCCCTTCAGGCTAACTTCCGATTCTAGATTCAGCAAACGTTCTCAACTGTACAAAGTAAGTAGTACTTGCAAAAGATAGTTATAACTAAAGGTTTACAAATGATGGTATGAAATAATACTCCTACTTGCTCATACATCACATTACCAATCGTTATTGTTATACGTGTTGGCTCTCCATAAATTTTGCAAAACAAAGTGCTACAAAAGCTCTGCACATGGCGGTGGCGGTGGCGGCGGCTGTGTGCTATCACAAAACTGAAAATTTTATAGGTATGTATCACTGTACTTATGGAACTAATAATACTATTTATTCAAGCAATTTTACTTCTGAGTTTGCCGACCAAGTAAGTAGATATGCGTGTGGCAGGGGCAATGCAATGGTATATATGGCCAATGGTCCTATTCGTCCATGTGTTACAGAATCCAACTACTCACAAAAGTTTTCTTAGATACAATTCCAAAGTCATTTCCAATGGTATTTGCTATTTGTACCAAATGCTTACATCTGTCCTAAACGCGAATGTGGAAAGACTTTTTATTCTTGGAAGTAGTGGCATTGGCATTATATCAATGTTGCATTCAGTATTCAGCCACAGCATAGCACAGCCTCTAGCTATGTATCTCTGTTTCAGCAAAGTACTACGCATCCTCCCAGTTTCATTGATAACCAGAATAATATGTATGAGTATTTCCATTGGGGATTCAAGTATGTTCCCTTTGTAGTGTTGTTGGTTGTTTTTTTTCTGTTAGCCGACAGCATTATCCTATGACTATGAAATATCTAATGGGTTTTATACATTATGGGAAGTAACACCGGTATAATGAGATATCGGGTCAATGCGTTATGGCTTGCCATGAAGTGTGATGATGCCCATCTAAAATTTTCATTTCAGATTCAGACAGACTGATTCATGATTAGATGATAAATATAACGAAAAACTCTTCCGGCATATAACATTTCATTATTTTAACCTCTCCCACTTTTACTATGCAAATTGATCCAATTTAATTCCTACAAATGCTAGAAATTGCATTCAAATAAAATATTTTCATCTAAACTCTTATTAAAAACGTGTTTGTACGTGAGAAAATTATTATTATTGGTACTTAAATACAAACGGTTCCCCTACAATAATTGTCAAAAGATCCGTTTATCAACCCAGTTTGTATAGTCTCGACGTGTGAGCAATCTTGATGATTAAAAGGGCATAGACATTTCTGACCCAACATCACTTTTTATTTTTTATAGATAAATTCACGTACTGGATGTGAGCGTGTTCTTTTGCAAAATAAATGTAGGTTCTCATCATGTAACGGTGTAGCTTGGTCTTGGTCTTGGTCATGTGGCTCTTGAGGAGGGGTACGTGCATGCCAATGCATGCACATAGGCACATTAGCCTCTCTATACCGTTTCCCTTCTGTGTGCCTCAATATAATAAGTAGTGTAATGGAGTAAACTACAAACGAAAAGCATAAACCTATGTATATGTATTGCCGATAAATGTTCCACGAACTCCAAATAGCTTTTGCCTCTCCTTTCTTGAATGAATCACAGGAGTCGTAGTAAATGCAAAGGCAATGACATACTACGGCTAGAGGAACTAGTGTAAAAACATTTGAGTAGCGAGATAACCGTCATTTTTGGTTTGCTTAAGGTTTTCCTCTTTCTCTTGCTCTCCTTCTTTCTTTACCATCACCATCACCAACCTCGTTCATTGGCTACGTGGGCACTTTCTTTTCTGAATTCTGGGGAATTGAGCTTTATACCCACAAACCTTCTTGCCTTTTCTTCCTCTCTCCAGTTCCTTTCTTCAGAATGAAAAAGAGCGAGAGAGAGAGAAAGAAAAAAGGGTTGCTGTTCGTGGTCGCTTTCTATTGCTGCATACACAACCACACCACTTCTGCTCTATTAGTTGTGTACAATGCGTGTATATATTGCTTGGATGATGGTCAATTGTTTGGCACGAGGTGGTGGTGGTTGAGAAAAACCAGTGTTGTGAAGTGGAGTGTAGTGTTCTAATAGGGTTCTCCTTTTATGTTCCTTCACTACTACTTGCCTCCTTCAGCTAAGTTGTTTGGAGTTGGACTGACTTGTGCGGAATCTTTAAGTTTTTGTGCATAACAGAGTATGTAAATTAACATTGGTGATCACCAACTGCCAAGACTAACGGTGTGTTGTGATGCGAACGTTACGTTACATCACCAACCAACCGCTAAACCGTGAAACAAAAAATATGTATACGTACGTACCTTGTGCCACCAATAATGAAAGCAAACAAGACCTTCGAAACTATTCCCATTAACAAAAAAGATACGTAGAAACCTCAAGTTCCTTTAGTGCATACCATTTTACTTACCTGTTTACCTGGGTTGGGTTCATTCGTGCCGTATATTCCACAAACCATATAAGACCTTTTTTACGGTAAAGTTTAATCAAATTTCCTGAAAGCTATTCTTAAGGAGCTTGACTTTCACCCAAAGGAAGAGAGAGCAAGCTAGATATATGGCTACAATGTTTGTGTATATCACGCAATAATCGGAACGTCCATCCATCCGTTCCATTTCAGTGACTAATTTTTCTGTTTTTTTTTGTTGGATTCCAAATATCATTGAATTACTGAGCCACCGTGTACTTGGGCTTGTTCGTCGTCACTTCCAAGTAGAAAATGCACCCGAGGCATTATCCCATTATCCGAATACACCGTGTGTAATCGCCTCCCATCCACACAAACTAACAACAGAATGGTGTATAAGATGGTAAAAGTAAGTAAAGAGTATGGCTGCTTGAGCCGATATAGTTTGGTTGTGTTTGTGTTAAAGTAATAGGATGGGAGAAAGTATGTCGTAAGGTAGGAAAAAGAAGGAACAGTAAAGGCGAAGATAATTTGACTGCGAATTGACAGCATGGCTTAAGAGCTCTTTTCTCTCGTTTCCCATTGTCTTTTCTTCCTTGATTTTACCCTCCTGTTTATTTCTTATGCCTCGTGTGTGTGTGTGTGTGTGTGTGTGTGTGTGTGTGTGTGTGTGTGTGTGTGTGTGTGTGTGTGTGTGTACGTTATATATAAACGGTGAGTGAGCAGTGTGTGTGTATATATCTGTACAAAGGAAAAAGGAGCAGGAACAACACACATACGCCTATAATATGTGACAGTCAGTGTTGTAGTGGAGCTCCTAGGCGGCTGTTTGTATTAGCAGTTGTTAGCCGAGCCAAAACTGTTTTTAAATTTTGTACTATTACTTTACTCGCCACTATAAAAGGTTTTTGACAAAATTATACACACTTAAATCGCAGAAAGCGTATGAAATCCTTCTTATAACTAACCTTGTACAAGTCAGAATGAGACTGGTTTTAATATTTTCTCAGTTCCTATGTGTCAGTGAGAAAAGCTAGAGTAGTGGATGGAAAAGGGCACGGGAAAAGTCATTCTGGCCGTAGATTTTGTTTCCCTGTTTACCTTTACACTTTACACGCTATATCTTTTTGGTTTGCTTGGGAGAAACTCCGTCTGACTGAATGTAGCAGATACGGTTTCTGGTGTGTGTGCGGTGGTTAGAAGCAAAGATTAATATGAATATGCAAAACTTTTAGGTTTCACTGTTTGCTTCCTACATTTGGTGAATACAAAAGTACGTCGCACACTTTGGAAGCTGTCCGTATTCACCTGAATGAAACATTAACCAAGTTTTAGCAAAGAGGCTAAAATCAGTCTGGCCTGGAAGGTTTTAGGTTTTAGAGGAGTGTGAGGTGAACAAAAAAGGGGAAATAGAAACTTTTCTACTTTCTCTCTACCACTTGTGTTTTACTGTGCATATGTGTGTGTGTGTGAGTCTGTGTCTATGTTCTTCTTTGCTCTTTCAACAACTCGCCTCTGAAGTTACATTTATGTTTGTGATTCAGGGACAAAGGGTTGTAGGTAACTAGCAGGATAAATATTATGCAGAGCTGCCGTTGGTAGGTATCCTTCTTTGTACATGTATTTACTTTACTCTCTTCCTCATGTTTTCTCTGTTTATCGTCTGGTGAGCAGAGATATAATCAATTGTAGATCTATACTAAACTATATCTTACTCTTACTTGATGGACAATAGGGTATTACACGGAAGAAAGAGAAAGCAGGAGCAAGAATCAGACCGTTGAATAAAATAAAAGGACAGAAAGATTTAGAGCTGCCAATGCAATGCTACAGATAAACAAAATGCACTGGTCTTGCTCTTGGTGCACTCACTCACCCGTACAAACAAATACAAGACAAGATCCTCTTCTGTTTCCTACTTTGTTACCTTGTTTTTGTTTTAACCAATTTTGAACCGTGAAGCTTTCTCTTCTCTTTATCTTTGTGTTACATGTTACATCCATTTTCCCCCCAAAAAAGTAAGAAGTTGTGTGAAACATATATAAGTAGTACAGGGTGTTCGTTTCAAGTGTTATCATTTTGAAGCCACTGCCAAAGAGCCGCTTCTTTGGTAAACACAGAAAGCAATACACCATTTTAATCAAGGGAGTCTGCTCTTCATTTTCCGCTATCGGTCATTGCTTTTGGTGAAGCCCTGCCTGGACACCTGTCACTTGAAGTGGAATCGCTCATTTTGCCCTTTCCAAGCCCATCCAAGATTTTTGGTTTTCATCTGAAAAACTTCTGCTGCAAGTACCCAAAGCCAAAGAAATCCATGGGACTTGCGGCAGGGCTTTTCACAGGTATTTTCTCATTGGAGATGATGGTTATTCCTGTTTTTTGATTCACTTGGTGGCGTACGCAGCGGTCAAACGCGTTGTGTGCGATGTTGCGACATCGTGGTGAATGAACACCTTAAAGGTGTCCTCACCATAAGGTTTTGGAATATGAACCTCAACTTGAGGTTTTAAAACATGCTCTATATACTAGTTAGCATTATTTTTTACGTTTGGGGGTACCCTGAACGCAGTTAGCACACCCCTCCCACTTATAGCACCCACCACCATCACTTTGTCACTAAACTTTTAATTTTTTCTATAACGAGGTTCTCCACCTCGTAGTTTCTGCTTAGCATAACAGATCTTCCTCGTCCCGTTGCAGTCATTGAGGAAAAACCTTGACGAGGCATGGGTGACCACGAACTCGCTCTTTCCACCTTCTAGGTGCCACTCACAGAGGCTCCTACAGTTCGACTTCCGGTTTGCACGATGAGTGTCTTTCAAGACATGGTCTGAAGGTTCGTTTCCACAAATCTTCATGAATTTTTTTGTGAATTGTAGAGGAGGAAACTAGGCACCTTTTAGACATCTCACGTATAGGATGCGGGTTCTCTTTCGTGGTAAAAAGGTCGACCTTCCTGATCAAGGCTAGATTCCACTTTCTCTTGACCGCATTCCGAGGCGGTGTGGTGGCTCCAACTGCATGCGCAGCTCTACTTTTTCCTCTGAAATGGATTACTTAGTACATTGCTGGCCTCGACACGTGAATTCCATGCACTTTTAACGTTGAAATTATCTTATTCTGGGCGCAGTTACTCTTGGAAAGCTCCAAAATGAGCGATTCCACTTCAAGTGACAGGTGTCCAGGCAGGGCTTCACCAAAAGCAATGACCGATAGCGGAAAATGAAGAGCAGACTCCCTTGATTAAAATGGTGTATTGCTTTCTGTGTTTACCAAAGAAGCGGCTCTTTGGCAGTGGCTTCAAAATGATAACACTTGAAACGAACACCCTGTATAACTGGAGATGGAAGTGTGTATGTGTGGAGGTTACAACACACAAAATAGAAATTGGAGGTCTCTCAACTTCATGAATTGAATTTAAACTTATTGATACATCACGTACATCCTTATCCATACATTATATTATATTATGCAACATCTTCTCTTTGTGTTGTTTTCCCTGTAGAGAGCCTTGTAACTCCTATTTGCTCCACTTTCCAATCACCAATCCAATATGTAAAGTTAACTAACTTTCCATTCCATACCTATCTATTTCCATTTCTTGTATTGAAAATGTAGGTAGCGAAAAAAAAGACCGATAGGAGGTATGGTGTTTTTCCAGCTCGGGCACATTTCTGTCCCGTAGTTCACATTATCATCATTCTTCTTCTCACCTCTCCAGTAATATTTTTGGAAGTCGGGTATATAGTCTCTACACATCCTCTCCTCCTCCCACGTGTATTTATTATTTTCTTGCAGACATATTTTCCCCTTTGTTTCACTTCAATTGTTTGGGCCGAATGTTACGTGTCTAACTTTTGTGAACAATGACTTGTAGTTATGTAGTACCACCAACATATATATACATTGTTTTTCTTTCTTTAGCTTCTTGAGATACACAGATAGATAGATAGAAAAATAGATAAATACTAGATACAAGAAAACCATGTACTACTCCAGTAGCCACACACTTTCATGTACAGTTCAAATGCACAAATATTGTACATGGAGAGAAACAAAGGGAAACCACCTCCTCCTCTCAATTTCTGACGGTTGAGAAGTGAGTGACTTGCGATAATGGTTTTCGGCTTTTTTCTTCAACCTGCCATCATTTCTCATCCTTGCACGGTTGAGAAAGTTTTATTTGAAAGATAAAAATGGAATAGAAAAAAATATTCGAGGCAAAAGATATAATACTTAGGTACTATAGATCAAATGGAGTTTTTTGTTTCGTCAATATACCTCCAGCCAAGAGCGATGATTTGCTCACCATTTAAATGTACATATTTGAGATACTTACATAGCCAGAGCTGTGAGTTGATTGTAAGTGTGAGTCGCAAAATCAAGTTGTTTAGAGACGGTGGGAGATGTGTACAGCAACAATCAGATGTATGAAAGCGATGTTGCGTTCCATTATTGACTGAAATAAAAGGAAAGGATAAAAAATGATTTTGAAAACCTTTGTTTATGCAAACCCTGAATCAACGATGATTTTCCGGCACGGTGCCGCTGAGCCTGATTACCTTTTCACTTTATTTTTATTTACACCCGAAAAAATATTTTACGCTTTCTCTTCTCCATTGTAAAGTAGGACATTTGTATTACAAAAGATGGTGATTTTTTTTATAAAAGTAGTAAGCTTTTATGTATTTGGTTTCTCATACCTTCTATTTTTTCACGTTCAATTTAGAAATGCTTCAATTTCCGGAGTTGGGACGGAGAAAACGAGGACAATCTTGTCGGGAAAGATGTAACAAACTCTGAAAAATTGTGTGGATGCGTTTCTGTTCTTTCAGTGAATCCTCTGAAGTGGTGAAGAAAAACTGGTGAAAAAAAATACACAGCACAGCACCAACTCATCTCGAGAAAAGGAAGTAAGTAAGAGCTCGTTCAGCTTTCTGGTTGAAATTTCATCTGTTTTCATCATTTTCGTCTTGATTTCTTGAATCCGTTTCATGATGCCGATCCCATATTCTTCTTACATCTTGCTTTTCTTTGTAGTATATAAAATATTGTGGATCCTATACTTCAAGATATTAATTTATAGTCAAAAGCACACCCGATGGTAAACACACCTAAATATATTTTTGTATTTTTCGTTGTATGTTGTATATTATGTGGTTTTTACTACTACAGATTCAGGTACACAGGGAAGGATTTAAAGCCAAACTTCACTCTAGTTTACAAGTCTCACCATAAAGTTGGCTCTCGTTACAAAAGATGATATTTAATAGTTTAGTGGTTTCATTCTTAGATTCCATACATTCTCCTATGCGTGGTGCGGTTACAATCCCCGCTTTTGTAGTTCTTGGAACAATTTCATATATCTGCCACGCTACATCCAACTGAATTGTTTTCTTCTTTTAATATGACGGCTGATTTGATGTGATGTAAGGGTAACATGTACATCAAAAATAAAGTTCTGCCTTACCTACAGCTACAATCTACAACCTACTTTATATTATACACAATCTTTAAGGAAAGTGTTTCCTTTCAAAAGCTCTGTCTTATGCTTCAAAACATTTTACTTAAATATTAACTCCAAGAAAATTGGAGTGAATTGAGTGAAACAATTCGTTTTTATACTTTAAGGTAATGCTTCTCCCGTTGAGGAACATTAAATGTAAACAAGCTTCTCCCCAAGAAAAAAGAGTTTGGAAGAAAAGGGATAAGAACAAAATATGAGGAAATAATAAGCTTCAAGTTGAATGAAATAAAATTTCATCCAAGCCATGGAAAATACAAATAATATATTATAGAATGGTAAATGGTAAAAAATGAGTCTCATTTCTTCAAGTGGATAATGGATATAAATTAGGAACAGAATTCAAAGAAAGTTTTTTCTGGGGCGTACTCTAAATTTATAAGAAAGCGATCAATATCATCCACAAAAATAGCCCAAAAATACATATTTAAAAAAACAAATGAATGATAATAAATTCTTAAATTTAATATTAGCACTTTCTCCTTAATTTTTAAGGCTAATACAGATATATATTTTAGCCTATAAGTCGTCACTAATTGGACTTGGAAGGAAAGGTTTGTTATACATATCAGAGTTATATTTTTGCAGAAAAGAGTCCCAGGTCCCAAGTTTCAGGTTGACGCAATCAGAATCTCCAAATAAGTGTTAATAGAACGTATATAGAAGAACGGAAAGGAAATATTTTCATTCCCTAATATCTTCATATACTTTATCAGATTTATGCTTCCACAATAATATACAGTTTTAGTGTGCTTGCCCGTGAGTCATCGTCATTATCATCACAGTGAGTCGGTCACATCATCACCGTCACATTTCCAGATTTCTAGACGACGGCATTCATTATTTTCTGCTTTCTCTGAAACCAATCAGCCTTAAGTGTTTAATTTGATTTAGCACCGTACATTCTATACCACACTACCACCACTCAATCTTCCCATTCCAACTAGCACTACTACATATAGTAAACGCCATATACCACACCATCATCGCTACCACACAACAGCGACTAACTGCTCGCATCTCTTCACACGCCATACAATTTTTTTTCTTTTTGGATTTTCGTGTTTCAGAGACTTCAGTCCTGAGTCCTGACCTAATTAGCAAGAGAAAGCTTCACAATCACCACCGTGTATATATTAGTATATTCCCATCCAAACCCATTTTACTCAAGGTATACATTTTCATGCGTTCAAGCAATCATTTGGATCTCCTCTGTCGTAATGCAGTAAAAATACCAAAAGAGTAAAACGGTGTGCAGAGAGGAAATACTTTCACAGTTGTGGAGTGGAATTTACATGCATCAGCAGCATGTATTTGGTGTCGTAATGAATGAGCACGTTGGGCATTCTTTCAACTATCCCTATTTAAATAACTCTCTACTATATAATACAAGGCGGCAAGGCCATAGCTAGTATATTTACGAAAGGCTACACTTGTCTCTGTTCCTTTTCTACTAGAAAATTGGCTTGCAGCAAGAAGCGGATGAGAGCCTTATATATAATTCTATTGCATATGATGCACCTACACATCATAATATAATTTTTGGTAAAACAAAGCAGCAGTATGATGCTCCGCTTGTTTCAGGTGACATGTAGTAGTACACATCATCATGCATATTATATTAGGGTTGGCTACTGGAGTCCACGAAGAGTTTCTAAAACCACACTACTGGACACGTTTGTCATGGAGGGTGTTTGGAGAATTTAGGTAACGACTCTGTCACTACCCCATTATAACAACCACATGAATGAGCAGTCATCTGCAACCAACTTGATTACTATCGCTTTTCATCATTCACTCACAGACGTAGAGAGCATAATATAATATACAACATACAAACAATCAATTTAAAAAAGGCTCATGAGAGGATGAGAGCAGGAAGTACGACTGATGACTGTCGTATAGAAAAATTAAGTGCTTTCATTCAACCACTTATGAAAAAAGAGGCGATATATGCTGGGTGGTGGTGGTGGTAGTTTTTGTGTGACGGATTTCGTATTTCGTATTTTATCTTCATAATATAATAGTAATACACAACAGACAGGAGGAGTTTGCAAGTCTCCTTCAACTACAAGGCTCACGATTGTAGTGACTATAAAAAGAGCCAACTTTCTCTTCAGGTCCCTGAAACAAATCGATGTCATATATGCGTAATAGCTGATCCTGAGAGTGAAGGTTTTGTGTAATAGCTTCCTAAGTGGCCGTACACATATTAATAACAAACATCTGCCACTGCATAATTCACCCAGTTTTTATACTTCTTCATCCATCGTGACATTTGCAACTATCCTCTTGTGAACCGTATCGGTTCGTTACTTACATGTGAAACGAATCCTCAGAAACATGTTATGTAAGAGATACAAGAAAAACTTGTAGTTGGATATAGCATGTGATGCCGTAGTAATAAACCAGGTTTCCCCATTCCTTGATATCGTGTGCTTTTTTTATCAGTAGAATATGAAAACACGGCCATTACCACGTTCATCTTGATGTGGTGATGCTGGTACTCCCTGCTGATATTTTAGTAGTAGTATAAATGCGGTAGATATAGTTGGTTGATAGCAAAAAGCTTAGAAACGTTTCATAGGTCCAACAACACTCTTAATACAGATATTTAGAAGAATTCACGTAGCAGTTTGTAGTTTTCTCATGAAAGACGCATCAGAACGATAACATAACAAAAGCCAAAACATGGCAATATTGTGTAGTAAGTATTCTTGCTGTTTTGGGTCGTGTGGATGGACTCTTTTGGATTTTGTTGGGGGACTACATTATCATTGAATACATAAGAGTTTCTTTTTTCTCGTTTTTTTCTTCTAACAAAAGAAGAAAGAATTTCAAGTTTGTGGGAAACAAGGCACTACAACTAGAATCAGGAATAATGAAAGAGAGACGGAGAGAGAGAGAGAAAACAGCATCATCGTCACGAGAAGTGTTTTACTTTCCATAGCGCTCCAGAGAGGAGTAGTACCAGCTGGAGAAATCTTTATATCATCTCATCTCCGCTCCTCCACCACCAACGCTAGAAGAGTAGTAGTAGTACCATACCATCACCACACAGTCCAGCCAGTCCATTCGTGGCTGGCTTGGAATTAATACGTAACACGAGGAAAGCTCCTCTGACTCTCTCGCTCTTTCTCTCATTTCGTGTTTTTGTCTGTGTGTGTGTGGTGTGCTACAATGGTGAATTTACAAGTGAAAGAAACTTATTAGAGCTTTCTTTCTCATTCCCCTGTCTTCATGTAGCCATTATATTATACTCACTTTTCCCTAAAAAATGGAGAAAATAACTTTTTCACAAGTTAAGCATAAAGGAGGATGAAGACGAAACAATCTCGTGTGCACTGTCTTCTTCTTCAACCCGAGGAAAAAAGAAGTACAGAAGAGCATTAGCGCTACACCACACATAACCATTCTAGTTCATCCTCCTCATTCCTTTTCCCCCCAATTGTGTCTTCCTTACACCCCAAATTGCTGACTGCCCCTCATTCATCATTATCTACCATATATATTTCCTCATATATTTCTGAAATATATCTCAGACATTCTCATACAATTGCCAGAAACAAAAACAAAGTTTGGATACTTTTTTTTCACTGGTAAGTTTCTCTTGTGTACTCTCGGTACAATAAACAACATATTTATTAGCAGAGAAATTTCTCCTTGGCTGCTCATAATAATATGTAGGAGTAAGAAAAGAATAAAAAGCCTTTGTGTTGTTGTGTGTTGTATGTTGGTCTTGCTCTTGGTTCATATATCATACGGAAATTGTACGGTGCTTCCACCAAAATTGACCTATCCAGGGAGTAAAACCGGTTAACTGCCTAAATGAAATGGTTAAATGGAATTCCATACTGGACAACGACACATGTATTTTCCACGTTATTTGTTATGGCCTGTGGATATAGTGTATTATTATTGTTTGTAACACTCTTCGTCACTTCTATTTCTATAGTGCTGCTGATGGTAGGCTAAAAAGAAAAGAAGGAGAAAGTTTGAGTTGTGGTTGTATGGTAGTGTGATGTGATGTGATGGTAGCTATACATAAAAGGTATTATAGGTATTTAGTAAAGTTCACGACACAAGACGAAGTGCAGACCAAAATAAGAAAGTAAAGTAAATTGTGAAATTCTGTGGTTTTCACTGTTATTTTTTACTGGCGATGCGGCAATTTTCCCCTTAGATGACTCGACTCCCACCATATTCTTTCCTCTGGTATTTAATCTTATAACCCGTAGTAAAAAGTTCACCACATACAGTGGATACAGAGAGTGTCATATTTGAACAAGGACAAGCTCGGTGGTTTGTGGATGAGTGAAAACAGGAATCAAGTAGTATAGGGATGAGTAAAGAAAGTTATAAAAATAGAGGGAATATAAGAAAGGTATACATATACAACATTTTGTATAGTAGTATCATATCATATCATCATGATATGATGGTGACATGTTATGATTAAAGGGACTTTGGAGAATTGGGGAAGGCCATACCATGACGTAAAGCAATATAGGTATATTCATATTTGGATGCATATGTATACATACATACATACACACATGTACTTATCATTGCGAAAAAGAAAACTTGTGTCATCTCATTTTTCAACTGGGTTCTCTCGACTCTTCTATACATACACGTATGTATATTATTACACATAATCATATAAGATTGTAGTAATGATACTCTTGATGGGCTCTCATGAACATTACAAATTATCTTTCCAGTCGAAAGGCTCAAGATTTTGTATGTTTACTTAATTGCATTCCTCCTCTTTCCCTAATTGCAATAACAACAATTTTTCTTTCCTGTCAATTCTCCCGTCGAGCATTGGCCGCGACTCTTGTCCTTTCTCAGATGGAAAAATAAGAAAATGATACATATCTTCTTGGGCTGACACTAAAAGGATAGAATTGAGATTAATCAACAACAACAACAGCAGTAGTAGAACCCCAAAAAATACTTTTTGTTTAGGGTTGTTGGCAGTATTACATTACAAGTACTACAGTAATAGTCTTGTTTTCGGAAGATGAGACACTGTACTCCAATATGTGTATACTTTGTTAGTTTGCTCAACAATTTTCTGTGAATCTCCACTACTGAGCTCGTTTTTCTAATTTGTGCTATTATTATTTTCATTATCACCAGAAACCAGCAAGGAGCTAAGGATCAACGTTGTGGACTACTACTGGGGAAGATTCGGAGAAGAGCGCAAAGGACAGCTGCAAAATTATCTTTATTCTCATTCTGACGACAAAGAATGGTGATGATGACGATGATGATGCAGAAGAATAACGAATCCTTGTATGTGAAATCAAAGACCAGATCTTGTTCCTCCTCGTCTTACTTATTTGTTCTTCATAATAATGGGGTAGAAGCAAAAGGCAAGGCGAGAAGGAAAGAAAACAAAGGCCGGAGAAGTCAGGTAAAATGTGTCATGAGCAGACAAGCTGCATTCTAAAAAAAATTATATGTTATGTTGAGAAGAAGGGACAAAACGTTGAAAATCAAACGAAGAAAAAACTTTTTTTTTTACTACTCCGGCTATTTCTGAAAGAATGCACAAACTACTTTGCTCCAACAGTTCTGAAAAGTGGCACACAGCAACCGACTCAATCTCACATCCCCCCTTCCCTTCCATCCTTCAGTTTTGTAATTAATTTTAAATGACAAAACTACTTGACTATATTTTAGGTGGTGGTGATGATGATGGTGGGGACGAAAATGAAAGTGTAAATTATATACACACGCTACGTTTGACATTAAACATTCACGATAATCAAAAACTATGTGCACTGCACCATCCTCATGAGTTATGAATCTGTTCCAAGTTACGTGCTCAAACTGTTTCAATGTTGATGGGTGGGTGTCCAGCGTGGAGAAAGTGCGACGTAATTAACAAAATTGTGATGTTTCGTAGACTGACCATGTGACCATATAAATACATGTATGGGAAGTTATCTACAACATGAATTCAAACTCAAACTGAGCAACTTTATGGTGGTGTGCACCGAAATGAGAATGCCAAAACTTTTTTTAGTGGAGAGTTTTGATATTCCATATAACTTTATCCCATTTCAAAGGAATTACAAAATGGATCCAATCCAATCCAAAGAAGCATAAAAGTTTTGACTTAACTGCAACTTTCATGTTAGGTTCAAGGCCGTGAACTGATTTATCCGATTTTACAGTTAAATCATTTGCCGTCGAGGAAAATGAAATAAAAATATCAACCGATTGAAAAGCTACCAAAGTTTAAAATTGGAGCAAATTAATTTGAAAAAAAAAGAACAAAAACTAAGGTGTGACATTTCTTCTCCTTTTCAATGACATTTAATCAGCAACTCCGTGAATCTTCAAAATGTCATCAACTTTTGTAAAAAGAACAAGAGACTTCCAACAATTGTCAAACTTTTGGTGTTGGTGGTGGTTTGGAACAACATGATGATAAGAAAGATGATGAGACAAAAATTATTCCATTAGTAACATGCCCTTTTCTTTGATTATTTCCTTTGTTCTCTTGGTTTTCGAACAAGGTGTTTATTCAGTGAAATCAACTTCAGCATCATCTTTCTCCCTTCAGTTTGGTGAAAGCGTGTAGTTGTCCCTTTCTCTCTCATTTTTTTAACTTGTTTTCACGAGTTCAAGTGTGCTTTCACCCAGGGACTTTCTCCCATTTCTAACAAGAAAAAAGGGAAGAAGAAGAAGAAAATATGAGTCAAACAAAGGAAACCCCCAGTCCTGACGGAGCTAGCGTGAAGGAGGCCTTGACAATTGACAAGGCAGCCTTTTTGATGCTCCGTGTTCGCAGGGTACTCAAAAAGAAAGTGCAGAAACGGAAAGAGGAAAGGGAGAGAAAGGCATCGTAAGTGTTTTCAGGATACTCTCTATTAATACTATAAAGCATCTAGCACGACAATACTACTTTCTATTTGTATGACGAATTCTTATATAAGTATATATGAGTCACAATCACAATGTTTATGTAGCTTTTTATATTATGTTGGTTTACTTTAACATCAAAGTTTTTTTTCCTTTTCCTCCCACCTCCTTTTCAAGTAATTTTACAAGGTGATAAATAATGATTTTATATATGTATAAAAAAAAGTTGGTTTCTTTATCTACTCAACTGAATTGATGGAATTTATTTCTTTGAGTTGAAGCTGTGGGCTTCTCATCTGTATTGAGACTCTCGTGTCCTCGTCATTCCAACGGATTTTCTTTTTTCCTCCACTTTTATTCATAAGATGCTATTTCCTTAGCTGTAATTTCTTTGTATTGCAGCTCAGCATGACAAAAAGTACTCAAGTGCTGTACATGCTTAAGTATAAACGGAAGCGAAAAGGGGGAGATCAATAAATGAAAAACAGCAAAGGAATAAAAAAGAGCGAGTTTAAATTTACATATGGTATCACTGTCAGTATTTTTCCTCCTCTCTTTCCATTATGTCTTTTTCCCTGTTTAAACTGTTATTGCATTTTATCTCGACTTTTCTTAGCCTTCTCATCTCCTTTTACAGAGAGAAAGAGAGAGAGTACTGAACAACTATTTCCACTTACATTTGGATTCCAGTTTCTCATGAAATTCATGCATGGTCATACATATCATATATAAAAAATGTTCTATTTTCTTTATTTTTTTGCAGGGTTTCACCTAGACCCTCCATTGCCCCGTTGGATGGAAGTGATAGCAATGCAGGCTCTCCGGAAAAGCCCATCCGCAAGTTTAACCCTAAACGGTTGATCCGGTCGAGAACCATGCCGGCCATTCTGAACCAGAAGCTTTCACCAAATGAGGCACCCAGGCGACACTCGCATCAAATGAGAGGTATGTGATGCAAGTGTGTACTTGTTCATAAAAAGTCGTGGAGGACGTGGTTGATTTTAGGTGGTTTGTGAGAAAAAGGTCAAACGCAAGATAACTCGTTGGCTTTGGTTAACGTACGTACGTGTGATGTGAGATGAGATGTTGGATGTACTCAACTGTCAAAATGAGTAGTTCTGCTCCTTTTCTTTTGCACGTGGAGTGGAAGAGGAAAATATCGTACGTAGAAAGAAAATAGTATATCTTGCACTGCATGAGCTGGAGCCTGAGAATTGTAGATAATTGAAATCAGTTGATAGACGATAAATCACGTTTACGTGCACTCTTAAAAAGCATCCCGTGTAACATAGCCTGCATTTTTATTCTGCCAGTCTTCGTCAGTCACTTTCAATGTTAAGATCTCTTCTCCCAATGTTATATGCACCTACAAAAACGTGGAAGCGAAATTTATCATGAGTACATCCCATGTCAGAATGAGTGTGCGCAAACCAATATATTAAACTACTAACTTAGTCAATAGTATAATAGTATAGATGCATAGATTTGGCAAATAACAATAAAACGCTAACTGATCTATTACGCCACAGTTATTTTCGGAGAGGTTGAAGGAGGAAACACAATGTCAAAGGATTTCAGAAGGAGGTCATTATTTTCTTTGATTTATGTCGTATGTTATTGATCAAGTTCTACAAAGCAAAGTTAATCACTTTCGTGCCGGAAAGAACGATTACTTTCTCCTTACTATTCTTGCATAATAGGAAACATTTTTTAGAAGAAAAAGGCATGTGTTTCTGTTTCAGTGATTTTTACGTGCTCAACACATACTTAGATGGTTCAGTCCGTCGTCTGTCTGCCCGTCAAGCCAGGCGTCACATTGGCCAATACGTTAGGTTATGTTGAATGCATAAATCAAACTTATCCAACCAGGTTAATATAGTATAGTAACAATAAAAAATATTCCCAATACGAATACGAGAAGGCAAACTAATGACCTAGGTCTCGTTACTTTTCACAATTTTATCTTCACGTTCAGGTTGATAGGCACGTTAGTTTAGATTGCGAAATGCCTAAAAATCAAATAATTATAGATTCCAAAATAATTCATTTCAATTCCTACGTACACATTCTTACACTTGATTCTGGGTTTATTTTGGGTATGCTATAATACCATATACTAAACAAGACTAAAACTAGCTGAGATTGGGGAAAAATAAGTGGTATTCGATCCCGCAAAAGGCAATGAAGAAAACGATTCTGACAAAGCCAAAGAGAAAGCATGACTAAAACTTGAGTCGACGAAGAGACAAGAAGGAATAGGATTTTACTTGGGGTATTTTCTCTAGGGGATAACAATCATAGTAAGGCACACGTCTCGGTGACACGTTTGCAAATATGTACATAAAACCAGCCATGGTATTCCCACTAAACCATAAGAACATACGAACAAAATACAAACGTATTAAATCATTAAAGGCTGTGATAAAATTGTACTCGCTGCAACTGGAGAAAGTATTTATTTTTTCAAAATCAAAAAGTATATGCCACTTACTGTAAATTGCTTATAAAGAAGTTATATTGCATCGCGAAAAATTTAATGAGGAAATTTTATGCATGTATTAATGAATTGGTATAGGATAATTTTTTTTAGGGATTTTCATGTGATAAATTGCTTATAATTGGGTATATTTTATCAATGTAAATTAAGGACATTTTACTTCCTTTGGATTTAAAGTGTTAAAGCACTTTTAGATTTACGGATCAGACGATTTCATACGCTCATTCTTTGCTACTTCGTTAGTACAACAGCTAATAATGTGGAGAAAATCTTTCCTTTGATAAGAAAAGGAAATGGATGTATAGGTATATGTATAAGACGGCCAATTGGAGCATTAGGACAAATCAAAGCCAACATTGAACATTCTTCAAGTCAATGATATGGCATTGGATGGCAAGACATATTGAATATCTTGCCAAAAATATCGAGTTTGTAGACGAAAGCAAAGATATAGCTTTACCTCAGCCATTCATAAGATTATTTATCGTTCGAATCCATACACCATACCCAAGCTCTTTCGATAGCAGAAATGAACCTCAATCAAGTGTGTCATGAGAATAATGAAACACAATAGATAAATTTTCATTTGTGAGCTAACCCAAACTGAACTGACGAAGAGAAATACGGGAACTTCATGACTTGAGTATGCAATATGAATAATACATTTGCGTGTGAATCAATTTATTTGTGTGTGCGGTAAATGTCGATAACCATATATAAAGCTTATGGATGAAGTATATTCAGTCGGAGTGAGAGACAATGGAATCGGAGGGGAAAGGAGACGGTTCGAAATTGTCTACGCTCATTAGCAGTGCTACGACTAACCACTTCTGGATGGGAAAGATGGATGAAACATTGAATGCTCTTGATGATAATTGAATTGTTGTGGGCTGTTCAATGTTCGGGAAATGTGTACAACATCAAGTTGGGTAACACAAATTGTTGGTACGACGTTCATATGTGGTTGGGTAGCAGTCTTAACTTAAATCTACTCATCCTCAGTTTTACGGAGTCTCATATAGTTTAAGATTAAACTAACTGTTACTTTTCTGTCGTTATTTATTTTTTGAAGAAATCGTCATTTCTTTTAAAAAACAGCTTCCTTTCGTTTCTGGACTATTGGTGCCTTAAGTATGATTTTTTCCGAATTGGCCAAAAAATTAAACCACTAACTTTTGTATTTCCAGGAATACTAACAAGGACCTATATATCATGACTAATTTTAGTAATACCGTTTGCATCGAGGAGTTTTGTGGAGAATCTCCAACTGCACATATTACACTGGATGGTCACTGTACTGTAAATACAAGTACAATAATAAATTGTATTTTGCTATAAAGCTTTAAATATGTACTTTAAAAACTTAAGTTGCTTGTTTTTACATCTTGTAGTTTTAGATGGTATCGATTATGTGCACGCTTTAAGTTTCGGTAATACGTTATAGTTAATTTATGCAGGATTTGATTCGGTTTGAGAATCGTTGTAGCATCATTTAATATTAAATATAACGATGAGATAAACATACCACATTCCATTTCCGATTCGGTTGGATTGATCAAAGTTGATTTTGGTCTTTCTGATAAATGCTGTTATACCAATTATTCAAAATGAGATTCCTACAATAAACCTACTTTTCGTTGGTATTATACTCTATTGATTGAGAACATGTGAATTCTGATCACTTAAAATGTGACCAGTTTCCAAGCATTAACCATGTCATTTTCCTCATTGTAAAAGTTGGTCCTAGTCTAGTTATTATGGTTGGTTCCCCCTCTCTCATCAAAAATCACATTGGATGCATATTTTATTACAAGCTAAATTGAATATTAGTATGCTCGTATAATCTCATTCTCAACCTTTTCCTTTTTTTTCTACAATTTCCTTTCTCCCATCAGCTTGACAAGTATGTAAGTAACGGTTCTTTTCTTGCAGAATACAATTTAGCTGTTCCAAGCATTATTCATAAATTCTTCACGAAAAAGATACACAGCCGTGTGTGAGTGAGTGAATGGAAGGAAAAGAATGAACATTCCCAATTGCAACTCTCCATCCATTATCCACCTCTATTATCCCCTCGTGCTAATTGTAAATTTAGTGACTTTTTTTTCTAGAGCACAAAACCATCAACTTTCTCTTACCTGGAAAGAATTTTTTTTACAAGAAGTTTGCTTTAGCTATAGGACATGCATATGATGCTTCCTAACAACCAGGAACAAAATCTAAGGTTTGCATATTACATAAGGGAAAATGTAAAACGGGGGAATAATAATAGAGAATAAGAAGCAAAACGTCTACAGTGTCTACACATGTCCGCCTTTTCCTTTCACAAAGGTTTTAGTATTCCCGTTTTTTAAGCTATGGTGTAAACCCCTTGAATAATTCATTATAGAACTGTACTACTGGGAGCATGGGCCACACCAATTTTTTTCCCAGGCAGTGTGTGTACCACAGTAACTCAATGAACATTTCCATGATGGAAGTTTTAAGCATTTTTTTCACCATAGAATGAAATTATAGGATCGATTTGGAACTATATATGTGTGAGAGTGCAGCTTTACGCAATGAAAAGCACAATGAATAGAGCAGCAACACTTAATGTTAACAGGATGAAATTGGAATTGAGTGCATGTTTATTTTTAGAGTTGGTTGGTAGGAAAAGGATGAAGAAACCATCCCGTCGTAATGTGATGATGCATTAGATGAAGCGATGAAAAATTATTCTTAAGAGTTTTAAGTTTTTAGAGCCATTGATCAATTTCAAACGGATTACCGTAAGGCGTGCTTGTATTACTTCCATAGGTTCCTTTGGATCCACTCTGTATGCTAATTGATGCTTTTTTGGAATGTAAGGTAAAATGGCTTGATGAATGGAATCGAGATTTTTGCTGATACTAATGAAAAGTCCGGACGAGAATAGCGAGAGAGAACAGTGTTCATTTTCAAAATAATTTTCACGCATTCAGAGCGAGTTCTTGTCTATTTTAGGGGATCAACCACTTCGTGAAGCAATTTCAAGTTCTCGGCTTCTTGATGCTGTTGCAGATCACCAATATGGGAAAGGGCTGTCCATCATCGCCAAATTTATTACATCCAGTCACCGCACTCCGAAACCAACGTTGCTCAACATTCCGCAACAATATCATTATCATCAAGGGCCAGCTCATCCACATAACCACAAGCTATCCCTCCATGAGCCATCTTTTAGCAGTCAGTCGGCAGAACAAGGGCTTCATCAAAGGGCTCCTCCAAGACTGGAAGAAACGATCAATGAAGGATTGGTTAACAATAGGCTAGAAGGGACCAAGACAAGAAATAGGGCGGTTTCGGTGGATATGGTTCGGCGTGGAATTTCCCTTCCTGGGGCTGCGTCAATGGTGCCAGCCAATGCCACAGCGGTTACCAACATTGGAGGGCAACAGAGTGTTTTTGTTCCTGTTCCTAAAAAAGTTCCCATCATACCTGAAGGTCAGTAACAGTACAACACTATGTCCTTATTTTCTCTGCAATACCTTTATTTATGCTTCAAGCTTATTTATAGAACATTTTATTGATCCCTACAAATTCTTTATTATACTTATTACCTCATAATAATGCGTACACAATGATCGTTCATCCACCACAAAAGGCATTATAGATGCATTAAAAAATGGAAAAGTCTTTCTAGTCTGTGATTCCAATCATTCCTATTATGTAGTATGGATTATTTATGTGCAATACCATTTGAGTATTAACTAGCCAAAACATGAAAATGAATAATTTTCACAATGCCAACAAGTTTTATAATTCCATTTTTGGCTGTACTTGTCCATTAGACATTTCTTTGACTTTCTTGTGCATAATCTATTTTTCGTGTAAGTCTCATAGTCACCTCGCTTTTTAACATTTATGGTAACGTCAAACGTTAAATAAATAATTCACGAATGTGAAATATACCCCTCATTGTATATTCCCCTTATGTGAGCTCCTATAGTGAACAGAGAAACCTCTTCTTAAATTACAATGACTTTGGTTTGATTATGCTAATTATTATTCATTTCATAATCATTAAACTACCCCTGTGCTGCTGTTGCTTGACTGTGGTCATTTTTGACGGTTGGTTTGTATATGGTATCGGGAACGTTGAGTTTTGTCGTCATATCCTTCTGGATGAAGGAGGTTCCAGGCTGAAACCATTTTGAATTATGCAAAGGAAAATGTGTGGCAACACTATATACTATAGTAACATCTATAACGATATAGGTTAGGTAGTCATTGGAGTAGTGGCTCCGAAATTGCAGAACCTACAAAGAGTCGACACCACCACACCACATGCATACATAAATAAATAGTGTATCGCATCGCCTTTTCTATCGACTGGTCTTAATCGTTTCTTTTTTACACAATGGTCGCGGCTCCAAATTTTCCATCTATA
Source organism: Orchesella flavescens (assembly GCA_964034955.1). NCBI lineage: Eukaryota > Metazoa > Arthropoda > Collembola > Entomobryomorpha > Orchesellidae > Orchesella > Orchesella flavescens. Next base: position 18,721,532 of record OZ035954.1, read on the forward strand.
TGTTTCGTTACATGGATTGTATTTTGTGTTGTATTGTATTTGTGAGGGTAGTGGTTCGACTGTGGCAGTCTTACTGACACTCTATCATCGTTAACTCAAACTGTACTGTACTACAGTCAGTTGTTGCTAGAATACAATTTTCTCTACTAAAAGAAATGCTGAAAGGGATCTGCTCATTTCCTTTTTACCACATACAGCTCACCATTGATAAATGAAATGAAGGCATTGAAATCCCATATTATTTTCTCTGTGTATTCATGCTTGCAATCCAATATTGAAGTAATAAACCATTTTAGTGAGCAATATAACTTAGGGAAGGCATAAGCCTATTTGAGAATCTTATAATGTTTACACTACACCCGTCCCTTTACCACAAATATTCCATTTCGCCCCTACGCTGCTGCTGTTGATGAGGAACGAGTAATAGCAATAAAGCAAAATTCCTATTTTGGTTGCTGGGTTTTTTCCTTCTTGGACTTGATAATAATGGTTAAAATTATGGGCACACAGCAGGAAGACATCACGTGTATGATTTAAGGGTGTACAATAATGGCTTGCATTTGCAATATATGTACATAACATGGAATAATTGTGCGTGTAGGAAGAACGGTTAAGACGAAGTCGGGATTCCTTTTGTCTCCTGATTGGACGTACACTCGCTTCTCTTGCCAACAATAAATGCAATGAGAAACATCTTTTTGTGTGTGCGAGATATTTTTATGCATACATATTATGTATGGTGCAAAGCAATTTTATTGGTGAGGTCAAAATTTGAGGGTTGAGGGCAAATAGTCAGAGTATATAAACTATAGTCAACTTTTGCTGTCAACCAACTTGCTAGTAAAAGTCAGTAGGTGAAGGGTGCTTTAGGCGATGAATATGAATACCATTCCAAATCAAAGGGAAATGGTGTGATGTGAATTTTGTATACATATATATATACAACTCACACGAATGCACCTCACAACCCAGTCCAATCCCCTTTTGCCAAAAATTCTGAGAAAGTTCTGATTACCTTTTGATATTAGAAACGATTATAACATGTGAAGTGATGGCTTATTTTCTGTACTTTTGCTGTGCGTGAGCAAAATTGAGTACGGACGGACAGAGTACAATATAAACACACTGTTGGTTTATTTGTGAAAGAATGCCATTTGAGTTATTGGATTAAAAATTCTCCGTTCCCTCAGCTTGAAAAAGTTTGCTTTTCCAGGAAACGTGAAACGAACACGTAGTATTTCATGTGAATGTTCATTTACAAAATTTATACCTTCTGAAATATATGCCATTACATCATGTTTTTATCATTATTAGAATCCACCCGTAATTTTAGTCAGCAGCAGTTGATGTTGTAAAATTTTAAATGAGATGTTGGGGTCGTGATGAGGATGATTATGAAAAGTTTCTGAAAAGAGGAAGTAGTCCAAAGTCTCCATCCGCAAACAAGGATGATGACACGGACGACGATGATGGTACACACATGAAAGTCTTTTGCAAATAAGTAGTTGGCTACATGACAGAAAACTTCACTCTTGCCTCCTTCTCTCTTTCGGTTTCGGAGTAGCATTGCATTGTCATGTTTTTCATCATTCTCATTCACGTGTATGGAAATAAAGATGAGGATTATGTTGTCGAGACCATCATCATCGTCTGCGTTCCGCACACACAAAAGTAATAGCGCTGTAGTAATATGCACACATGAGAAAATTACTTTACCAAGATTTTATGACACGCCAAAGTTTTATAATATGCAATATGAAAGGAGGGAATACTGAGTAGAACACAACACCTCTCTATCATCTCATCTCTATCTTAAATTCAATCTCAACTGGTGATGATCCTTCCGCGTTTATATTATCCATTCGCCATGGTTGAGCAGTGTCTAGCCTTCATTTGCCTTGGCAAAGTCCTTTTTGTGATTCGGACAAAAGTGGCGCTTGCTCAACATCTCTTGTTTTGAGACGTCTTTATATCCCTTCATCTCATCAAAATTGTCATCCAACAAACTCACCAACTATTTACACAACAAGGGAAGTGGTAGAAAAGCAATATGAAAAGAGAACGTGGAAAAGGGGGGAGAGAAGAGATTCTTTGTATGACAAGCTAAGAAAAGATTGTAGAGATCCATTTTTGGCAGGGATGCCAAGGCAAGCATAAAAAAAGTACAAACACAGTTAATATTTGTGGTGTTGTGTTATGAGTGACGGTCGACATTGCACTTCACTCCACTCATATATTATTCTCAATTTTTCTACTATCATTTATTGCCATCATCGCACCCATCATTGTCATCATCATTGTCATCGTGATAATAGCATATATTTGATATGTTTGATACGTTTTACGTTTGTCATTTGTTGTTTTGGTTGCTGTTGACTTTTCTCAAATAATCATGTAATGTTTTTATTCTGTTGCTAACTCAAAAACGGCGTGAGTTCAATAATTGTTCAACATGGTATTTGAATCTGTGGCATCACACGTCATAGAATCCCTAAATAAATAGTAGTAACCAAAAAAGAAACAACAAAAACTCCCCCACTATCTTAGAGTACTCATCATTGACAAGTTATGGTTTGCATTAGATAGCATATCGAGGTATTGATGGGTTATATTTAGGTATTTCCATTGACACATGACTTGTGTGTGACTTGTGAGAATACTAATACCATATCCATTTAGACAAAACCAATAACTTACAAATATTGCGTACTATGTATAGCAATTTACAAGGAATAATTTTGGGGAGAGAGGTAGTAGAAAAACAAAACCATTTGCAATCAACCTGCAACCTGTCAGTTAGGAAATATTATGAACTAGCAAGTGGAGCTTTCGTACTTATGATCGTTTTAAGCATGTTTTAAGGGTTAAAGTTAATTTTGGGGCAATATAAAATTGTTTAAAGTTACAAGGGTTTTTATTTGATTAATAAACTAGTCTGTGGGACATTGAACTTTATCATTCATGTCATTGGCTTTCGTTTGATGTTTCAGAATCAGTGTCTTTTACATGTGAAAAATGAGTCATTCCTCATACATATATCGTGACATAAACTATTGACACAAACGTAATTCTTTTTTTACCAACGTCGACAGACACAGACGGACAGAATAAACAACACAATTAAGTTATATCAAGCTTCTAGTTAATAAAAGCGAAATTGACGACGATACCATATTATAAACACACCTTTTTCGTGTAGACACTTCTCACAGGAGCAGCATATAACATTTTGCAAAGTAAAACTTCATTAGTACAACTAGCACGCGCTATCTTATTGAACTTCTTCATATGTGCTCTGAAAGTTCTTTTGATGGGTGTAAATACGTAAACATAAAATGCGTTCTCCTCCTCTGGCTCACTCCCATATTTGTTGTAATGAGCTTTTCAATGAATATTACTTTTCTTCCCACGTTTTGACACTTCTCTCTTCTTGATGAACTTTTGGGAAAAAGTACATTCCATTATTACTGTTGTCGCTCTTATAAGGGAATATAAATATATATACTTTATAGAGTACATGTGTACACTTTAATGTGTCATAATGTTAGGTATTGACATCAACGCCATCCCCGCTATATACCACGCACGTGTGGGTATGAGGCAGTGATCCGATACTGAAAGAATCATATGTATTAAAAAGTTATTAGTAACGCAATTCTCAATGCCGATGGAAATCTGTGCACATTTTTGGCGTGCTGTTCACAACCTTCTTTTTTGTCTAGATGACTTTGACTTCCTATTCCAAAGGTGTTGGGACGCGGACGGGACTAGATTGCAATGTAATTTGTGAGTGAGGGGCAAAGTGTGATGCAATGATCATCATGTCACTTTTTTTTGGTGAAGGATTGAGTTTGGTTTGAAAAATTCTTAACCTTGCCTACAAATCGAGAAAACAGTTGCAGACAAATGTTGAAATGATAACATTAATGGAAAATCTCCCATAATATTCCACATTCAGATGAAAAAAAAACGAGTTTAAATTAGTAAATCGGGTTTCAACTTGGATTGAAATGAAACGAGCCAGAACGTATCCGATAGCACACATAATATGATTCTATAACGTTGGTTGGAACTATATGAAGAAAATTATGAAACTTCCAAATCGGATATCATATCCACTAAGCAAATCCCCTCAGCTCATCCTAGCTCAGAGAAGAAAAGCAGAAAGCTTTTTTTCTGGCTTTAACCAACGATGACTTTTATTGACGGCTTGGCTTACGGCAGCTGCTACTGCTTGTATGCCACCATGCATACACGCACCTGCTGGTAGTAATCTATATATTATTTTTGCTAAAGACAGGCAAGTTGACAGATATTACAGCAGTATTGAACGGATCTAACATGAGTTTTAGAGCTCAATAAATATTCCTATTCCTGAGACTCCACTTGATTGTTGATGCTTCAGGTTTAAATCTCTCTCTCAGGTTCTTTTGAAGAAAATTCATTTCATCCTCATTTTTCTTTATCCTCTTGGTAAAAAAATCGCTTAGAGCTAATATTCGTTATTTGTTGGCTGATTCTCATATTTAAACTCGGTCATATTGAGTGTACGAGACGAAAAATTACATTATGAAGCGACTATATACCTCTAATTCTAATCAACAGCTTCACTCCAATCTTATATCCCAACGGTCGACCCTTTTTTCTCATACCCAATAATTCTGAGAAAGAGAAGGCAGACGCGATATTAAAAAGGGTAGAGAGAAGGCGATGTAGGCGAGAGTGGTATAGTGAAGTGAGAGCATGTATAAAGCAAACCAATAAGAGTAATTATGAACATTCATTTCACAGGAATGTACATTTGTATTATATATTGGTTGGATGAAGTACACATTTTATTTTAATACCTAAAAATCCATTATGCTTCAAGACTATACAAGTTTAAAATAATACGAAAGGAAAAAGGGCTTCTTAACTTCTTATGGGAAGATGTTGGATGGTTGTGCGTATGTAATTCAGGTAATGTGTTATACACATGTTTTTACATGTCAAGTTGAAAGGTTCATAAATGCGGTGATACACTACTGCTGCTATAAGATATAGATAAAAATGAGACTTCTCACATTACCAACAAAGTTTGTTAGCTTTCCTAACTCCTTTGTAAAAAAAAATGTTGAGCTTGAGCCTCAAGCACACAGACTCTGTGATCTGATCTGATGCCATAATATATCAATCACCCCCAACCGAAATGGTTTTGGAATGTATGATAAGAGCGAAGCATAAGTAGTGTTAAGTAGTGTGTTTCAAACGTTTTGAAAAACACAAAAACCATAAGTCCATACGACTCGTTGTGATACCCGTTGATCAGGGCAAATTACGCAGGTAAAGTTAAAGTAACCCAAACCCAAAGTCAGGGACAGGTATATGAATGCAATAATGATGGCAGCCAGTATTACCGTGAACAATAATGCCTGCTATATACCTACCTACTTACCCGACGACGAAGTCAATGCTTTTATCTCATATCAGCAACACAAGAATAATATAGGCATATACTTTTTCCTCCTTCTTATCACATCACAACAATGGGATGCGTCTGCAGTGCATAAAGCTGGCTGGTCATCATCATCATCAACATCAACAATCATCATGCAGTAGACATTCCCTATAAAAGTGTATACATTATAGAGCGTAGACAACACTTGAAGCAGGTAACAAACAGGTACAATAATCATCGTCGTGCTTCATTATATTATCCTACCTTTCGTAGCCGTTGTTGTTGTTTGTTACCTCTGCATGCATGTGTAACATAAGGATATTATTGTTGTGGCTATTGGTTGTGGGCATATATTATCTATCTTTGTTGCCTACGGGGCTTTCAACAGAAAAAAATTCCTGCTTGATTCTCTTCTCTCTCTCTCTCTCTCTTCTTTTATAATAATATTGCTATCACCATCGCCAACATTGACACGAAGACGAGCTTAGATCACTTTGATAGTTATTCCCTATTACATTTGAAGATACATGAGTTCTCTGACCAAGAAAAACATACATACACACGCACATACACAAAACTAGGAGAGAATTCTGATGTGATAAGCCAACGGGTGAACCTCAATTCATCAAGTGAGTCCTGAAGTGAGTGGGCCCCCAGAGCAAGCAAAGCCAAGAAAATTTCAAGTTTTTACTGACACATACATTCATTATACATCATGTGAGCGTAATCAAGCGTGTGTATTTTTTTTTTTGAAAATTCAATAACTATTCAGTAGAACATTACCATATAGGACTTTACATTACGTGTGAGTGGTACCTACAATAATAAGCTCATGCTGAAGCTATTGGATATAATATAACATGGCACGTATACAGTTTTGTCTTTTGACTCTTTTTATGGCAACATTTTGTGATCATCATTGACAAGGAGCCGTTGTCCCTCCTTATAGTAAAAGTGCATTTTAATTTATGACACATTTTGTCTCAATTTTATCGTAATTTTGCGGTATGCTCCACCAAACCTTGCAAAAGAGTAATCATATATCGTCATTACAATTTTTGGTACAAGACTATTACTGTGTCTGTGTGTGAGTGTTGTGTGGGTTTGTGGCAGTAAAATTATTATTGTTACCTGTAATTTGTGAGGAAATGTCAGGTCAGTTACATGTACAAACGAGGAGACATGAACTGCATTGCGCTCACCGCAGGTCCAACACGTTTGTCATTTGTTTAAAAAGACATCCATCCGTTTTGTGTAACGCTGTTTGAATAAATTACTATACATAATCTTGGCGCAGCTGTCCAACAGGAAATTTTCTAGGTCAGCTTTGAAGCTCTCAGTAGTAGTGCTCTTCTCATTATAAGAAAATAGCCACTCATTCATTCACGGTGGTTTGTTGCTCTTTAATTGGAAAATGTGTAAGCCTTATCACAACTCTGGTTTTACAAGATTACGTCAAACCAAAACTGTGACTTAAAATGAGCACCTTTCTCGTCTGCTCCTACTGACATTTTTTCTTTTCTTCTTCTGTATCGCTCATTTATGCAAGTGTGCATGCATAACATAATGCAAATTATGGTAACAGAGAGAAGGGATAAGCTGCTCATTCTCTGTTTGTGTTTGTATTTGTAAATTTCAAGTAAAACATAGGAAAATAAAAGCCTACTACTACTACCAATGACACTATCTCAATCTTTTTTAGAAAAGATGTTGATGAAGACTACAAAGCTTTGTGTCTCCTGTTCTGAATGAGTTTTTATTATTATGGTTATTAGTGTAACATTGCACAACCTGTTTAAAAATTTCACATAGTATTATTACCCTCAGCTATCAAAAGGGATAATTTATCAAATTCTGTAATCTTATGACTACTACTAAAAAAGGAGTAGGTGCCACTGCTCTGCTACATACCTACTTTCCATTTGTATTTTTGTATATCTTCAAATACTTAATGTACTAAGCAAGCCACAAACAGTAGCATTGTTTATCACTCATCATTGCAAGAGTCGAGTGGAAAAAGTTCCCACGGATTTTTTTTACTTGTTCTGTTTTCTTATCTGGTAGTAGTGGTATTAGGTACAAGTATATATTAAGCCTTTTCCCTTGTGTCATTAGTTTATAGCCATTTTTATTCCCTCATTTGCATGCAAAAAAAAAGTTGTAGGCGAATAACAATTTTCCTCTCTTTAGCAAGAGAATGCGAGATGTCCATCTAAGAACAGAATGGGATAATGTGTAATGTGTATACCATACCATTTCAGTACCAAGTGGGTTCTCAAGAAGTGAATGAATATAAAAGTTTCTTCAAAAAAACGGATACAGTCAAGTAGAGAGCTTTGGCTGCCTGATGCAACTGTCAGATTACATGGTGTAACCACGCAGAAAATATATGCTAAATGTCAGCAGAAGTACTTTATCAAAATAAAAATATTTTGTAACAATGAGCCATTCATAATTTGTGCAGTATTGTTGGTGACGGTGATGGTGGTGGATGTTGCTGTCAACGTAAATACCACGACATGCTCATTTTGATGTACAACTACTACTACTACGAGAAAAGATAGACAAAGAGATTTTCATGCAGTTTTTCTTATTTCCTCTGTTGTGTTTATGTGTATTTACTCATCACCAGTTTACTTGTTAAATCCACATTTTCTTCCTTGTTGGTTAATAGTGCAGTGTGTTAGTTGTGTGTATATTGACTTGTTTTTATGTTTGGCATCAGCATGTCTTTTAGTTTTGCATAAAATAACAATTCTTCCTATCAAACTTTGATTATCAAAAAGAATTATTAGTAGTTATTTTCTCTTGAAATATAAAAGCTAATAGACAGACAGATATAATTTTATCATCAATCGCGATAGCAAAATAAAAGGATTGAGTGAAGCGAGAAGAAAGTCATAAGTCAAAGTTTTTCGAAAGTACATAAAACTGTCATCTTTTGAGGATATTAGATATATGTGTAAGCGTGCCAAGCCAAGTCAAGCCAATGCCAAAGTTTGCATAGTAATATGCTGATCATTAGTGGCAGAAAGTTTGTTTTTATGAAGCAAACCAAAAGATTTGAGTTTTTAAATCGTATATATGAATGTGTGTTTGAGATCAAAAAGTTGGCTTTGTAAACTAGTGTTCTGTGATAGAAGTGTGTGTACCCCCTCAGTATTTACAAATGCGCCTAATTAGCAGTTGGAGCACTAGCACTACTCCTCTTCTTGTAAACAAAGAATCCGGGAATTTGATATGTATGTGCTCAACTGGAGTGCATGAATGTTAGCATATTCATCCTCTTTTGACAACGTATATGTACTATATAAGTCAAAGTAATTATTTTTTGGTGGGGCGGAAGGAGAGAAAGAAACCTTATGGTTGTGCATTCCAACTATATAATTTTCCGTACATTAGCCCCGGTTTCTGTTCCTCGTCGGTTCATACCCGAAAATTGGAATTTCCTGGCAGCAGCCTGAACACACACACGTACACATCTCTACCGGATATATCTCCTATTCACACAGAGTATTTGGTATTTTGTGGAGAACATTGAAAGACTGATTTGATCTCATGAATTGTACCAATTTAAGCCCCATCATCCTTAAATCAAGATCAAAGACAACCGTCAGATTCCAGAAAGTTTCGAGTAACCATACCACAAAAAGCATAAGTTGTAATAAAAGCGGTAGCAGCAGTAGTCGATGTAGTGGAGCCAGTAGTGACACGACTTCCAATAAAAGTAGTACCAGCACGAGTAGTGCTGGAAGCTCTTCGTCATCATCATCAACATCATCCTCTTCTGGAGGTGCTCTGCACGGGGCAATAAGGAAGCTTTCTGCTGCTGCTACCAATACACTTAGCCTTCATAATAATCATCAAAATCATGACAGCACTCTCTCTAACAAGCGACCCGGTGAACATCAAGGTAATTCACGTGAAATGGAAAGACTCTTTTTCCTGACATTATAATACCATTACATTTCCCATGCATGTATGAGTTGACTCTACTCAGGATTCTACATATTATGTTATGTACATTTTCTGTCTTCGACATGTGGTCCCATGTGCATTCCCATCATGAATGGAGACGGGGAGGAAAAATGCAAAATATGATATCCTATATGAAATCTTATGTTGTCTCGGAAAAAGCAACATGAAACCGGTGTCTGCTTCTGCTACACACACTACACATATGAATATGTGTATGTACCAATAACTCGTGTTATGAGTTTGGATATGATAAGGAGCATGATCATCCATCTTTCTCTCTTTTTTTCATTCAAACTTTTTACCCTTATTTGCACTGCTTTATCTCCCATCACATCACCATTCCGATACGTACATACATACATTTCTTTTCCAAGTAGGTGCTTATTCTGCTCAGTAAAGTGCAAATCTTATTGTGGAATTATCCCACTAGTACTTCCACTCCAGTGCCCCTTTCAATTCCTTAATCCATTCATATTCGGGTGAAACTACATTCCAAAGTCTCCCTTTCCTTCCTTGGGTACATATATGTACCAACAACAAGGAAAATATGCACGGAAATGTTACGTACTATAGGAATCGCTCCAATTCATTGCTTTTTACTATCCTGTGTAATCTTGTGAATCGACCTGAATATTTCTTTCCCATTTTCATCCAATTTATCATCAGCAGCATCACTCAAACCAACGACCAATATTTTTATGATGATCTATGGGTGGAATCCGATTGGAGACGAGGCTACTTATCTTATCTGCAGGGGGAAAATAAGACATTTTCTTTTATATTTTATTTCTTCCTAGTATCAATATGCGATTTCAATCATGATGACGGCAGATACACATACATATAAATACTCATTCATGCATAACTCTCTGACTGAGTGCAAAAAGCAGTCAGTCGTGTAAGAAACTCGTTCATGACTTGACCTGACGGGTTATTTTCAGCTTCTTGCTTGCTTTACATTTCCCTCCTTTAACTCTTAAAGGTTACTCTCGAGTATATAATCTATTATTATTGGTATTGGTATCCAATCAAATTTCATTTCCATTTAGAAAGCTTTCTTTTGTGTGGAGCCATTCTTCTAAATATTCTTCCTTTACCATGCCCATCATAAGAAGGAATATGGTTTTTAGATAAATTGGGGCAAAACGTAAAAACTCCGTCGTCAGTCAAATAATCATGAAAAATAACAATAACGTTGTGAAGTTAAAGACCTCACTAGTGCTTCTGTATTTACATGCTTAAATGATTATTCGTGGGCTAATGATAAAAAAATAACATGAAATGTGCACTACTACATTTATTATAACATACATACGTCAACCGCTTACTCAACTTGTGTGTGACAGGGTAACAATTTAATAGTTAGGCCCAGAGGCACTTGCTCATGGTTGCCTGTGTCATGATATAATGAATGGAATGAGCTGGAAAACACGGAAATCACTTAATGCTCCCATTTTCTCTCATAAAACTTGTACAATCTTATGCAATTTTTGTGCTCTTGGAAAAGTATTTTCTGTCTTTTCCTTGATTATCTCGCTTAATAATCTTTGCAATAATGCATTGTCCTCTTCCTCTTGGCGAACAACGCCACGCACCCATATAATGTATTTACTTTCGGGCTGACAGTCAGGATGAGACAAAACAACACAAACTAGATGAAAAAAATTAATGATGAACGATCATTTTTATTTATATCTTTAGTTTGTATGCAGCACGCCGGCTCGTATTATAATTTTTTAGTAGGAAACTAAAGCATGTGTGTAGTATAATGTAATAAAATATCCTGTAATTTTTTTCTCGTGCTTTCAGGGCTGGTTGAGGCAGTGGAGCAAGGAGATGTCATCAAAGCTGACAGGATCCTGACAACTAACGATGTGGACATAAATAGGTAATAAGGCAGTATAATCATGATGATGATGATGATGATGATGGATAGACTAAACTACACACCACATTTTACATACATAACGGAACACAAGAATTTTTTGTGTGTTGCAAGTGTACAATTGCCTATTGTCTTTAGTATGTCGTGCAGGTTTAGTGGCAACTTTATTGAGCGAAAAAGGAGTAATCCATGCATGAAAATATCATTATTTATAGCTCCATGCTGTATGTCTTGTATACATGTATGCTACCATATTTCTCCAGAAACGGGTTCAAGCAGAATATGTACATCGTTTCACAAAAACCATGCACATCATCAAGTAACCCCCAGTACAGTATACTAATATATAGTGATCTAGCTGCCGTGGGACAATCCGTCACAAAAGGCAAATGAAAGGTGATGGTATTTTGCAGGGCGGCTCATTTTATAGTTCTCTAATGTAATACAACTTTGTTATAATACGAAGGGAGATTAACGAAAAAAAACTATCGTGTAAGGTAACGTAAAAAGCATCACATTACCCCTAAATAATCAAAATTAAGGAGACAGACGCTTCCAGTTAAAATTGTAATACATCAACTCGTATAATTCATAATTTAATATGAAAAAAGGTTGATTGCTGTTTTGTCTGGTTGTTCTTGGCATAAGGAAAATTTTAGTAGAAATAACTTTATTGTTTAAGAACAGAAGAAGAATAGAGCACAAAGAATAAACCCTTTATTCAACATAAAGTATGAAAATTACAAGAGAAGTAAATAGCTTTGTCTCTGAGAATGGAATGAAATGAAACTCCAGAAAAAAAATGACTTTGATGAAATAGGCTCTGAAATAGCCACAATATTAAGATGCATATTAAAGCATATTGTGTGCATATAAAATCATATTGTGCTTAAGCAAAGGATACCAAAAAAACACATTTTTTCAAGGATGCTCGTTTCACAAGTAAATATGAAATGTTATCTGGAGGAAAGCCATCAAGGATGTGTCATACAATCATCTTCATTATTATATTATTATATCATTTCTGTTTTTGTTGTTCGTTTCTACAAAATTCGTGATGGCGAACCATGTATTTTTACCCAACACTCACTCTTATTTTCCGTTTGTTTTTTTGATGTGTGTTTGTAGTGCTACTGGAGATGGACTGACGCTTTTGGAAATGGCTGTAATCCAGGGAAACCAACCACTTTTACGCTTACTACAAACTCATGGAGCTACTGAAAATCAATATCGTACGTGTGCTTGTCTCACATTATGAGCTTGCTCCTTCTTCCCTTTTTACTTTTTGAGAAAGAGAGACAGAGATAAGTGATATAATGTGTAAGATAAAGAAGAACTAGACAAGAGAATAAGACGCATTGCAAATTTTTCCCTGCTCAAATGTTAAGTGAAGAGCCTGTTTATGCTTTCTCTCGTTTCAAAACACGATGAATGCATATTGTCAGGTTTAGTCTTGTGGAACAATGTCGAGCACGTAGGAAAAGTTATTCGAAATTGGGATTTTGGTGAAACCCGTCGATTCAAATATACTACAAGAACTTTCATTTTGTTGAAGAAAAAAAAGTAGAATCTGACAATAAGAAGATTGATCCTGAGAGAAATTTAGTTTTTCATCCGCCCTTCTTCCATTCTTTCGTTTTTTGTTCAACTTTCTTAGTAAATTTTTCAGGGATGGCATAATAAAAACGGTGGGCCTTAGTTGAGGGCATAAGGCACAATTTGGTATTTCTGGGAATCGAGGTAAAAATGTTGGAATTTGTACGTGAGCACGTACCTCCAGTAATAATGGCCAATGCGTTATGCTTTCCCATTTGGTTTCTTCCACCTACACAACGCAGTATATATGTATGTGGAGGAAGTTTTGAACCAAAATCACTGAAGTATTAATATATAGAGGTGGTCTCTCCCATTTTTGTTTGATGCGGCTACGCAAAAAAAAGCTATAACATTTCACCTATACACAGGTAATACGGAGAGATAGATTATAGACATAGGAAGAAGAATGTTTGACGTGATACGATGATATTCAATACGGAAAAGGATAAGACGAAAGGAAGAAAGTGTATGTTAAGATATGTAGAGAAGGAAAATGAGGATGCATATAGCATGTCGATGATAAAGTTTTCACTCATATATATTGTATTCAATAAGGGGAAAAAAGAAAGTTTGTGTGACTTCCTTTTTCCGGGATTATATATAATGCGTTTCATTATGTTACGACTTACGATGACATAATGAACAAACATATACACTGCTATAGTGTTCGATGAGATGAGTGACTTTACGTTACACTAAATACTGAAGTGTTTTGTCGATAAACTTATATGTAATGACAACACAACAGCACCATACTGGGAACTTCAGTTTACTGATATATTTTTAAGAAGAAATTCTGTTTGAAAAATATTTTTTGATATTTTGCACCACAAGAAGCTCGGAGCATATGTATATTCATAAAAAGGCATTGAGAAATGAAGGCGCAGACGTTTTCATAGATGCACAACTTAAGCTTCATCATCTGTTATTGCTGCGTCCTCAATGTTTAATGTCAGTCGGGGATTTGAAGAAAGTGAATGAAATGAATAAGCCTGTCATTATATCATAGATCGACCTCATTTTAAGAGACGCGTCCAATCCATTCTTGACATTTTGAAGACGTTCATGAATAATATGAATGAATGAATGAATGAATAATGAATTTCTTTACTGATTGATTACAGTTTGCGTGCGTTATAAATGACCGATATTACATGACTAGGTTGCATGTCACATGTAAGAGTAGGTTATGTATTTAGGATGAAGATGAGCCGAAAATTTCTTAGATGTACATAGTTGTAACTACTGCTCTAAATACCTTTTGTTCATAGATTTGGGTTGTAGGGTAAGGGTAACAACAGCAGCATGCAATATAGCAAACGAAAATCAATGTGTTATGAAGTAGAAATATGAAGAAATTATTATGCGTGAAAATGATTTAACTCGAAAGGTGTAATCATCTCTCCCTCTCTCACTCATTCATCGATTGTATAAAAGCTTATTGAGAGTTCTACTTACCATCAGTTTGTGCTGTCTTACAATCACAGGTGCAAAACCTGTCTCCGACCAACTTCATGACATGGTACAAGAGGCTGAGAAGACGTCCGAACTCCTGATGACACGCATCTTAAAATGCTCCACATTTGGGAATCTTTCCACAGCCGAGTTAAAAGAGCTTGAGAAAGAGTTCAATATGTGGGAGAAAAGGTACAAGAGGCTGAAAAAGATGAAAAGTTCCTACTCACAAATCCGTAAGTTCTCTCACAAAAATAATTCCTTATGAATAAAAGATTATATATGGCCCAGCTTAATATAAAGTATAAAGGTTTAGATATATTTATATTATGTATATTATTCGCCTTCTGCACACTACTGGCATACCGACTTTATATGTATATGTTTCTACAAAGTGAAAATAGGGATAGAAAATGGAAAGGTTATTGCTACAAGCAAAAGTGATGTTATTTTGAAAATGGAGTGGAACACCTTTCTCAAGAAGAGAAAAAAGAAACTTTGACGAAGGTTAAAGATTCTCTTTTGTAGCATCATCATTCAAATCGCTCTCTCCTTTTTTGTACGATGACATAATTTTTTCATGCGTTGTAAAAAAAACTCGTTCCTTACAGCCTTTCACCGGAATTCCAAAAAGGAAAAATTGGAAGAACGAGAAGAGAGTGAGTGAGTCAATTCACTCACTTATTCATATGATTATAGACTAGGCTGATCTCCAGTTGATAACGATAATGACAGGGGGACTGCTAAAAAGGAAAGCTTCGGAGCAGGAACAGATGATACGTAATATGTAGTTGATGAGGATGATAATATACGGGGCTGGAGAAAATAATGGCACTCTATATAATAAAAAGATATAACCAGTATAAAAACCTGAATGAATAAGCAAAATTTAGACATAATATAGTCGAAAAGAATTGATGGATTTAGAATTTGGAATATATTGCACATGTCAAAAAAGCAGTGGTACTGGTGGACTGGTGCTGTACCCACACATTGTCTCCTGATGACACATTTTTCCAAATTCAAATAATATCCTTGATAATGACAATGGAGGAACGTGACATTATTATATTTGAATCGATCAATCTTGCCTTCATTGATGCATGCAAAATAAAGTCAGAGTGTGACTTGAACTTTACGAAACCTGGCGCACTGAAGATGTCCATTACGAGGTGGGAAAGTAGTTTTACCATATCTGAGTATGTATGCCAATTTACAGTGGTTTAGGGTTTGCCATATAAATAAATACATCAATCAAAGTGCATCATAGCAGAAATATAGCGGGGTTATAGCAATAAGAGATAGCTAAATAAGTTTAAAGACACAACTAAAAGTTATTAATGTGATTACAGGACCACCGGAAGCCAAGTTACTCATCTCTGTGGACGTGATCGGCAGTTCA
Source organism: Orchesella flavescens (assembly GCA_964034955.1). NCBI lineage: Eukaryota > Metazoa > Arthropoda > Collembola > Entomobryomorpha > Orchesellidae > Orchesella > Orchesella flavescens. The sequence goes on from OZ035954.1 coordinate 18,737,285, forward strand.
GGAGTAAGGATAAAAATCTGTGAGGACAGCGCCGGAGAAGAGAAAGTTATCTTTACCAAGTACCGAAGTAAGTTTTTTTGTTCTCCACATGCACGCCTTTGTTTGTCAGTCGTAATCTGTTTAGACTGTGACTGGCTTCGCACGCATTTATATAGGGAAATATATTGAAAGTGCTTATGAAGACAACGTATTTTGTAATGTCAAAGGAGTTTAAGGATGTTGAAGTGGATGTCATATTGTCATGTCGTAGATGTAAGTAGGTTGTAAGAATGGAGATAAGCGACTTTAAGACATTCACTTAAGCTTAGCTTAGCTTAACTTAAAGAAAGATGATATGGTTAAGCAAGAGGATATAGATAAAACTAATACAAGTACTCAAGGGAGATAGATAACTTAAACTCAATATACTTGTTTAAAAAAATGACAGAATGTTATGTGATATGGCATATCGTTTTATCGTATCACTTTATACTCCACACAGATTATATCATGTTTGTCAAATCATTGTATTTTATGAGAAGTATTTGTTTATATTTATTTTTGTCATTGACGGTATCGCAATATTTTCCTATGGAACAAAATTAGGATCGTATGAATGAAATACTAAATTCTCTGGGTGGATATTTATGATGAAGAGACAATTAAGGTTTTCTCTTGAGATGTATAATCAGATTTAAAAGTTTTTTTTCTTCTTTCTTTTGTCTTGTCACCACTTTTCCATCAATTTTCCTGGAACTGAAATGAAACAACTTTGGTGACAACAACTCTACGCCATCCTTCCTTTCACCACCACCATTTTGGCATTTTCAGTTGAGTGGAGCTCTTCGGATAAGTTTTCACGTGAGAGCACAAGTGGAATTGAAATTTTCGATCTCAAAAAGTTGGAGACCGTGGTCAACTTTCTTAAGCAGGGTTGTCGCTACTTTTTCCGAATTACATTCGGCAACTTCCAAGGATATGGGAGATTTCAAAATTGTACCCCATTCTCCGTCGTACCCTCATGTAAGTTTTTTATTTTTTAAAAAAGAAGAAATTGCTCACTCACTCAAAATTGTGTTTGTTCTCTATTCCAAAAATCCATTCCTTTGTGTAACTTTAACTCTAATTCGTTTTACGAAACCAATTTTCATCCCCTTAAAACAAATTAGAAATGCATTATTAACTCCAGCCGGTCTAGCAAACTTTTAGCAAGCACTATGGTTCTTATCTGTCCATAAAGTAAATGGTACATAAAAGAACAATTATTGGTGAGAGTGGATTGAGCATTTAAAAAGTTTGGGATTCCTTTCATCAATTTGCTTTCTTCCAATAAACTTTTTCACATAGCTTGGAGAGACGTTCATGGTGCCAAACCGCGATACACTGGAAAAGAACCAATTTTTGATGACATTCTTACCCACCTCAAATCAACACTTTCGGATCCATTCTGTTCAGAGCACGTGACTTCCAAGGATGTTAGCAATACTAGTACGGTGGGTCACCACAATCACCAAATGAAGAAAGCACAGAAAAAGTTGTCAATTAAAACCCTCTTTTCAACACCCAAATTCCAAAAATCTTTTACCAGGTAAAAGCAATGTGAATCTTTATGAAATATAATATACAATGGTGATATTGTGGCTTTAAGTAAGTGGGCACTCAGCAGAAACTAAAAATAGAATAGAATCTAAAGTGAAAAGGAGTTTGTTGTAGCTTGGAGAAAGCGAAATGTTTCTTTGTTGCATAAATATGAACTGCTTTTAGCGAGACGTGAGTTAAACTTTGGAAGATTTTTACTTTACATTGCTTTTCTTTATCTTTTTTACAGGGGATTTTTCTTGAGTTGTGTTATATACTGTGAGAACAAGATATTAGTGACTTTAGATGACATTCTTCCAGTTCTTGAAATTGATGAAAACTTTCCGGGTGCTGTCCAAAAAGACTTTCATTGGCTGCTCAAGGTAAAATTCATAAATTAAACAAGACTTAAAATGGAATGATCTTATGGATATGCATGTACGTGGGCGTTTGAATAAATGATTTGAGTAGCGAGGAGAGTTAAGGAGTTTTAATACATGTCGTGCTGAAGCTCAATTTTTAATGTGATTTAGAAATTCTTCCATGATTTCTCTAGCTTTCATCTTTCACTTCTATCTTGTTTTGTAGAAAACTTGTGTGCGTTTCTCATTTATATACATAGCATGAATACAAGTCATTTTTAATGAAAACCCGTATGAATGTTTTAATAGGTCGCTTGCAACTGGGAAGATGTCAAATATCTCAAGCAAGAGATGGAGAAGCCAGCAAACGCCTCCACATTCCATACCAGACTTAAAATGCTGAATGCAATCATTTCAATGCAGGTGAGTTCTGCTTTTTTTGAGAATAAATATTTCGTATACACAGCAAGCAAGCTCAGACCCCATGAGGAATGAAAGCAAAAGTGACAGAAGTAGTATGCATGTAGAAGTACTACTACAGTAGTAGTACTACTGTCTGATTTATGAAGTGAAAGTAGTATGAGAAAGCAAAAATTATATTAAAGCCGTAGCCAGCGAATTTCATGCAAAAGGATAATTGTATAAATATTACATAACTAAGCGTGTGCTGTGCGTGTATATTCGAAATGCATGATTTCTAATCACCAATTTCACGAACTTCCATACAAGTAAAGCCAGTTATCATTGTATATGTGACTTTTTTACTTTATTTACTTAATTGCATTATGATAGTTTAACTTTCCATTATGACGTAAAGCTATAAATTAGAGATCCAGATTAAAAAACTGTGTTGCGTGTCTTAATTTTTACACGTCCAAAATTTATTTTTGTTTGCAACTTTCACCACCTCTGTTAGGAACGAAGAACGATGATTTTTAATTAGACAAGTAAAAACTTAATGAGCTGCTTTTTTTGTGTAGAATACTCTCGGGATGGAAGATCTGGGACGACTTTACTACAAAACTTTAAGGGATGATTCAAATGGCGTTGTTTTCATTAGCACTATCAACTACCTTCGAACCACGAAGGTAGTCTCTGCACTCAATGTTAGGTGGACTCCTTTGTTCAAGCTCACGAATCGGAAAGTTCTTGATCCAGCGTGCGACATGCTTATGAGCACAATCAAGGTAAAATATTATATACTGTGAAATTTGTTTATCCAAATATAAAAACTTTCAACCGGGGATTTCCTTGATGATTGAATTGGCATTTACCTGCGTTTTAGGAGCAAATTTTATACCACCAAGTTAGCAATATTCCCCTGGGTAAAGGACTGTATTTAGGATACCTTAAGCTTGCCAGCTCAGTTGATCTTTTGAAAATCATTGTTCCGACTAAAACACCTAATATGCTTCCTCACGTTAAAGTACGGGATAATCCACACGTTTCAAGGTACATTAACAAGTAAAGATTAGTTTCAGCTTAAGATTCATAGTTGACGAAAAGTCCAGAGCAAAATATAACTTTTTTTAAATTTGTGTAGTGAGGAATGGTTTGCACTTCAAAACCTTGTGAAATCCAAATCCCTTGATCTCCTGTCGATTGAGGGTGGCAGTACAACTTTAAGTGAAAACGGAACAAAAAGTAAGACTGCTTCAGACTCTGAAAGTGAAGGTTCGGATACAACCCGCTACTCCGAAGCTCAAGATATCTTTAGAAAAGAAGTTAGTTCTAGTTTTAAAAAGCTGCTAACGCTTCTAGAAGCTGATGAAAATTCTTCCCTTGGCCACAGGTAATCTCAAACTAACTAACAGTGTATCTAAAAATGGACGAAGTCTTGACTATAAGGAGTTCTTACATGTTTTTTATGTGTTTTAGAATCTACAATACCGAAGTAATTGAAGTTAGTTCAGCCGTTTCCTTGTTAGTAGTGTTACCGTCCGTAGAAAATGTTTGTCTTGTTGCTGGACAGTCTGACAAACTTCTTCACAGAAATGATCTCATTGCCCTACCGATCCAGGTAAAACTAATATGAATTATTTTATTGAGTTATAGAGCTTGTGTCTACAATTAAGCTGTTCCAATTTGTTCTAATAATGCAATGATCCCCTTGTTTCTCAATTGTACAGGTTTTTGAAGTGGTCCACTTATGTACATATCAAAATGAGTTTGTATCTCGATACGCAAGACTGTCGACTACGTTAGAGGTTGCAGCTATCCTAGCCCATCACAATCAACGAGAGGTGAGTTGTTGTGGAATTGCAAAAAGTTATATTTCTACTTACCGGAAGCATGTTCTCATAATGAATCAAATGTGTAACGAAACGTGACTTCCCCTTCCAGGCTTTTTCTTCGGACGAATTAGCTTCTGCAAAGCATCGTACAATCCTCGTTAGTGACTTACAAGCAAAAACAGATCTGAATTGGAAAAGTTCTCGTTGGGTGATGGATTTGGTAACTTTGGCAAGGGCTAAAGACCCAGGTGTTTTTCCTGTACAACAAGCATTTGCTCAAACGGTTGGTAAAACGTCATCAGACTCAATTGCTTCAATCATGTCAGCAGATGCAACTCTGGTCAGTAGTGAGAAACAACTAGGTGAAGATTTTGCTCTGAGACCTAGTCCTCATTTGAAAATTGGAACGAATCTTAAATGTTCACGAAGCGAGAATATTCTGGCAACATTAGGACAGCAAGGGGTGAAAGAACAGGTCGATAGTTTTCTCAATCCTCCAGAATATCATTCCAGTCAACCAGACTCCCTTGCGTCACCTCACAAATTCACATCTGCTTCCCCAAAGGAAAAATCAACCACTCAGGCGACTAACAAAGCAGCCTTTGCATCCGGTCGATTGAGCTATACTTCGCATTCACAAAGCGAAACTTCCATATCAGTTTTAGCCACACAATGTGGCAGTCCTTGTACAGGAGGATCCTCCCCATTTTACAGCCCAAGCCTTCATAACCTTTGCAAGCATGCATCAGATTCAGAAGGTAGTCTTCAAGCTGCCCCTGAAACCTCTGAGGATGTCCCAACAGCGGATCAGCATCAAGATAATGTATCACAATTGTCTGCTAATTTAGGGGGTAGACTCTCAGTTTCTAGTAATGTAATATCGGTGGAAAGTTCTTCACCGCTCCCTTCCAGTTCACCAATACCGTTGGATCTAATCACTTCTCAGGGTCTTATAAATAATCACCAACGCCAGTCATCTTCTTCTTCATCAGTTGTATCTGAAGCATCAGATACAAATCTTCCTTTGATTAGTAGCTCTATGATAGCTTCCAAAGCTGGAATCGTTAGACCGATTGCAGAATCCGTCAAACAGACTAAAGTAGTAGCGGTTTACGCAGCATACTCATGTGGATTAGCTCCTGGAACTTGTGTTCGACTTCAAATTACTAACCATACGACATCACGACAAATACTTAATCTTCTTATTAAACACTTGAGCGCAGCAGTATTGGCTAAAGGCTTGGATGGACCAATTTATGATAATTATCAAGATTTTTGTTTGGGTACGGATTTGACTAAGATTTCTCTCTTTTCATAATAATGATTCTGCTGGTATTAATTTTTTTTCTTCAAAAAATTACTGTTTTCAGTTGCAGTCATTGGAGCCAGAGAACGGGTACTTCGATTGGATTTTAAGCCTATGCATCTTCAAAAACCTTGGGATATAGCAAGGTTATACGTTAGGAAAAAACTTGATGTCACTGCAGCTATTTTGGCAGAGTCGCGAATTCTAGCAATGTGCTCAGGTCTTCCAACAACACCACAGCCTGACTATGTTCCCGAGGAACCTGAATAAAACAGCGTTAAATTCGACATACAATACATATTTAGGGAATTCGTAAATCTTAAACAAACAGTATAGAGCCCGTATAACAAAAAAAAAAGTAAATCCGTCTCTATCGATTATGCAGATAGGTTCACTGATATCAGAAACAGTTACTTTGTTACATGTAATTAAACCAAGAAATAGTTCGCAACGATAAAATGTTTATGCATAATTTTTAGTTTGCTAAATGTAATCGCTGCTTAATCATCATCACCATCATCCGTGTGTGAACATGAATTATGAATCTCTGTTAACCCTCCTCCTACCTACAGATTTACTTTAATAAGCTACATTCGTCAACCATATATATTTCTGGACATTTCATGAAAAATCATGAAACTCTTCATATACTGCGACATAATAATGCTTTTATAATTTGATACCTATTGAACCCAGAAACTTTTGTACGCATGTTTCGATTTAGATACCTTTAAACTGGATTGAAGGCGACGACAGACCTATCATGCGTCTTCTGAATGAGAGTGAGAGCTTACATTGTACCAATATTTTTGTTAGATATTTTTTGTACCAGCTCAGTGATAGCAACAGTATTGATCCTCGAAATTACCGTGAAAATTTATCGTATATAATATCTATTCTGTGAGCCATTCCCATTAAAACAACAAAATTTGAATAGTTAAAACATAGTTTTAACAAGAGCTAGAAAAAAAGTGACAATGACCTTCCATAAACGAAGTATATAACTTTGTCCTTGAGAAATCTGTGGTTCAATAAAACCATACTAAGAATCAACAAAAAATTTATCTGCGATGAACGATTTCTTGAGTGTTATTTACTATTTATGGTGACTTTTAGATATAATAATTTATATCCATGATAAATAATAACAAGGGCACATTGCATCACATATTATATCCATATCTTAAAATAAAAATCGATGTAATGCACTAATTTTTGTTCAGTACAAACAATTTCCTAGCGAAATAATTCTATTTATACAATTAAAGAACTAAAGAACAACAATTCGCCAGGTATAAACTCAAACCTAGTTGATATAAAGTAATATCATCATAAATCATCATGTGTCCATCAAAGTAAAGAAACATATAATGACAATCGTATCTACTTAAGGTACCAATACTAATTTCTGAATTTCATACAAGAAGATGATAGTGAATTGAATATGGTTTCAAAAATAAATAATGCAAAAAAGATTATTCAATTATATTTTTATCACTGGTTTATTTAGCAAATGGTGGAAAATAATAGCACTTTCATTACGAGATTACGAAGGACGACTGTTGGCAACGCCTTGAAGGACACTAGCTACTGATTTAGTCTTGATTAGCTCAAAGGGTGTCCGCTTGGATTTGTTTTGGACATCACTTTTGGCTCCATACGCAATTAACAGCTTGGCTGCCTCTACTTGTTCGTCCTCACAGGCCAAATGCCTAAAAAATTATAATTATAGTTCAAATAACATTAAAGATAATAGGTAATGATTTTTAACAGGTTTCTTAATTTATTTTCCCACTTACAATGGAGTATTCCACTGGCTATCTTTAGCGTCTATCTCAGCCTTCGGATTTTTTTGATCCAACAGCAACTTTACTAATTTAGCATTCCCAACAGAAGCTGCTCGATGAAGCGCTGTGGCGTTGAATGCATCACGCATATTTATATCAGCATGATTCGCCAAAAGTATTTCCACAACCTGCAACAAAACATTAAAATGAGACGAAACTCACAAACTACTGCGAACCCCTAAATACTTTCATCCCAATGTTATGTTAGTGTTTATGTCACTTACATCAATGCGATTCTTGGAAGATGCATACTGCAAAGCCGAATGACCCCCAGAGTTTTGAGCATTTACATCAGCTCCTTTAGCAATGAGCAGACGCACAATCGGTGTTCTACCTGCGGATGCAGCAATTATCAGTGGCGTCAACTGATCCTGCATATACAAACAAAGTAAAGAATATTATCCCTCTTCAAGCATTTGTATTATCACAATGAACAGTAATTTAAATTAAAAAATAAATACATCATCAGATGGATCGACAGGAGATCCCAAGGTTAAGAGTAATTCGGTTAGCTCGCTAAATCCCATGCTACACGACCAATGTATCGGTATTCGGCCACTCTATATAAAACAACAACAGTAATATTATTAAGTCTACTATCAAAACAATATTGTATTGACTACACAATCAACACTAGTTAAACACTGAAAGTACCTCATCTTTAGATTTCACAAGGTTTTGGTTATTTTGAAGCATTTGCTGAGCTCGTACTACATCCCCCGACATTATCAGTTGATGAACCGAAGGAGGCGGAGGTGCTCTACCTAAGGAAGTTTAAAAACCATAATAACATAATTTACGAATTTAATTTAGATGCTAAATCAAGTGTTGAATGTTCAAATTGAACTATCATGTAATTCTAATAACAAAAATGGAAGAATCGGTCGGGATCTAATGAAACTCAAGCTCAATAATTACCTCGTAATTGCTGGGGAACTGCTGAACTCATGTTTCAATTTTCTTGACTTTATCCAACCTGATAAGCTGTAATCAAATCCACACTTAAGACTTGACACTTGACACTTCTCTCCCCTTTCAACCTTTACAATTTCAGCTTTATTGCAATAGTATACAAAAAAACCCTAACGAATCAAATGATAGTAGACACACTAAATTGTTTTAATCAGTGACAAATTGAACATATAGTTGATAAAGAAATTAAAAATCAAATCCTTCCAAAACTCAAGCAACAAACGTAAACTTCTTGCTAAAACACCTTTTTGTAATGCTGGCATCCAATCTGGGGAAAATAGATACAAGGACCATCCATGTGTGTTCTTGTATGCACATCATATGCATACAACCAAGCATAAACTCTGAACGCCATATGAATGAGTTATCAAAAATGGTCGAGTTTCAATTCAAAATATCTGATTATGAAATGATGATCTCAATCAAGTCTTATGATAAACCCCAATTTAATATCTTCTTCTCGGTTATCCACACAACTGCATTTGGAGATAAGCATGACATGACGTCAACATAGACATGCAAAAGCACTCCTTTGTTCAACCTGTATGGAAAATACTCCCTTCCTTTCCGGGATGTGTATTATGCATTATACATAGCGAATGGGATAGACCTTACTGGGGGTTGCGGGAAAGAGGAATTTTGTAGGAGAAAGTTATTTCAGCCCAGCTACAAAACATCTGCAAAAACTCTTTATTTTTTGTGACGCATTAAAATAAATTAAAATTAAAATTTAATTAATAGTTAAATCAGTTAAATGTGAAGTTATATTTTGTAAAAATGAGCTTCTACTCAAAGAGGTCCTCAAACTGCCTGTTTTGTAACAAGGCTTGTGCTCCACCTCAAGAAAAGCAGGAGTCGGAAGCATCACAAATCACGCAAGCACCACCAAGCAGTGAAGGCCAAGAGGAGGATGGGATGCAAAATGAACCTGGCCTTGAAGTCGATAAGGCGCCTAAGGACTGTAGTTGTCACAAGTCTCCAAGTGTTTTTCTGGGAACACACTCTTCATGGAAATGGAAGGAAAACGAGGGGTTTCATGATAACTTGAAGTATGCATTCCTTTTGAGGCAGTTACTTGACTATCCCAAAACCAAGTGCGTTCAGTATCTGAAGCAACGCTGCTGTAAAAATGAGGGAGAGGAATCAACCAGGGGCAAGCAGGATGGATGGTTTACCGTTTGTGAAACGTGTTCGAAGCTTGTTGAAGAGGGTCATGAGACGTACCACAAAATTGAAGAGTTGGAGGGGAAACTTGATGAGCTGAAAAAGAACTTGAAGGAGATGCTAGTCTCCAGTCACGGTGAATATTTAGACAATCTGAGTAGTAATGCAGAGATAGAGAGTAGTGACAATGGGGATGAGACAATATGCTCGGAAGTTCGGAGTCATTTTGTACCTAGTAAGCATTTTTATGCATTATTAAAACCGTCGTCAATAATTTAAGTTCAGCACTAGCTTTGAAATAAATATCAACTATTAAAATGTTATGTATGTTTTTCTCAACAGAAGAGCCAGTGGATCAATCCATTGTTAAAATGGAAGGGGATAATGCGGCACCAAGTGAGTTCGATAGTAATGATGATTTCATGAATAATGATGATGATGACCCTATGGGTGATGACAGCGATACCTCTGAATGGGCTCCATCGGAACCGGAAGATAATGAAGACGTGAAGCCAGATTTAGCTAATCTTATGTCATCGAAAGATCCGTCTTGTGTTTCAATGCAAAATGAAGAAGAAACTAGTGTAGTAGCAACTTCTATAATAGATAAGCCTAACCAAACGGCTGAAAATGACCTGATTGACTCTATTCCTTTATCTCTGCGAAGAACACGAAGGTAGTCTTAATTAGTATTCAATTATATTTTGGTTATTGTTTGGGAACTTTCCTTTCATTAGCAAATACTTTACTTTTGCAGGTCCCGAAAGTCGGCTCATAATCTAGAAGAGGATTTGGAAGAGGTTGCCGAAAACGTTATTCTTGATGAAGACAGCGATTGTGGGCCAAAGAGGAAGAAGAAAAAGAGGATGATGTTGTCTGATACGGAATCAGAAGCCAGTATGTCTGAAGAGGAATCTGATAAGGATAATAAAGCCATTGACCAATTTTCTTGCAATATATGCGGTGTAATTTATCGAACCCAGCATCGAGCTCGGGAACACGAAGAACTCCACAAAAGAGATGACATTTTTAAATGCAATTCGTGTAAATTTGTATGCTTGACAAACAGGGGGTTAAAAATACATACTACCAAATTGCATTCAACAACTTCGGATCCATCTGAAAAACCAAAAGTTAAAAAGAAATTTAAGCGAGAGTATATAGTTACAGATAAAGAAGACGGAGAGGACTTTGCATGTTCGCTTTGTCCAGTTGTTTACAAAACGGCTCATCGCTTAAAGGAGCATGAGGAGGTTCATGAAATGGAAAACGTGCTTAAATGTAAAGTTTGTAACTTTGTTTGTTTGAAAAACCGGGGTTTAAAGATTCATGCAAGAAAATATCATTCGCAACTCCTTAACTGGGACGAAATTTTCGATGAAGATGCAAAATCTAACGAAGCCACTTCCGGTACTACGGAAGCTGAGGAAGCTTCTGAAGCACAGTATCCTTGCACCATTTGCTGTGCTGTTTATAAAGTAAGTGAAACAACACCAAGTGGATTTCAATTTACACTTGCATATAAAATTCTAAATAATCTAACATGGCCTACTCGAAAACTTTTTTTTACAGACTAAACATAGACTTAGAGAACATAAAAGATTCCACAAAATGGATGATGCTGTAAAATGTTCAGAATGTCCATATGTTTGTGTAACAGAAAGACAACTATTCGTTCATGTTAACAAGCATCACTCTCACAAGTCTGATGGATCACCCTCGGATTCAAAGGCTAAAACAAGGAACAGCGCAGCTCCTTATCATTGCGTTCACTGTCCAGCAAAATATCAAACAGAACATAGGTTAGCAAAAAAATAATTACAGTTCACAATAATCAATCAAACATCTCAACTAAAGCTCACTGATACAATTTTTGTATTCACAGATACAAGCAACATAGTGCGTTACACATTAGTGATTCAAGTTTTACTTGTGAGACATGCGGTTGGGTACTTGCGACTCCAGAAAAATTAGATTTTCATATGATATTTAGTCACAAGAAAAAACGTGGAAAAGGATTAAAAGGTTTGCGATCTAAAGAAGGACCTTTTAAATGTGATCATTGTCCTGCGTTATATGGTAAACACTTTTAACATAAAAATAACAGAAGTATTAGCTCTATTCTCACAATTCACATAATATTGTGCGTTCTATAAATAATTCCACCCATGTCATAAATTGTTTTAGGAACTCGGCATGCCTTTAGAGACCATGTTTATGCCAACCACAAGAATAAGTTACTACAATGTAAGGAGTGCGATCGTTGTTTTGAAAGCAAACAGCTTTTAGATACCCATATTAAAAATAAAGCATGTGAAACTGGAGACATTGCTGAATCTGAGGATGAATTAGTAGACACAAAGATATCGTATAGCTGCGAACAATGTTCATCTAAATTTAAGTCTCCAGGAAAACTACGATCTCATATTGCTGCAACTCATGAAAAGAAAACGTATCCATGCTCTGTTTGTTCTGCAGTTTTCCCTACAGAATCAAGGTAGTTTTACATAATCAATGCTAACTACGCGATTGATTGCGTGTGGGTTCATTTAATTTGATCATTTATTTGATTTTATCAGGTACAAGTTTCACATGTCCAGATTACATGACAAAATTCATAATGTATGTAAGATTTGTGGCTACAAAGCTCATGGAGCATCCCATTTGAGATTACACATGCAGAAGGTACAAGGATAATAGAATTATTTACTGTTTAAATATTATATAACTGAACGTAGTACTAATAATTCCTGTTATTTCTTTTTCTAGCATACGAAGCAAAAGATGTACATGTGTGAAATATGTAGTAAGAATATTTTATTATTGTTGTTTTTATAAATATCAATTGGTAAACAGTTCATGGGTGTGAAATAACACTTATTCCTTACTTCGTTTTGACAGGTAAAACTTTCACTTCCCCCACGTATCTCACAGGTCACAAACAGAAAGAGCATTTTCAAGAACTTGGTGTGAAACCAATAAAATGTGAAGAATGTGATGTGCTCCTTCCGTCTAGAGCTCAACTAAAGTATCACAATCAAAAAGTTCACGAAAAAAAGTTCAAATACTTTTGTGAAATCTGTGGCAAAGGTTTGTTGAAACGGTCTCTTTGTCCATTGAATTAATCAAACAAATCTTAATTCTACGAATACTTTAATTCGTATAATTGTCACTATTTCTTTATCCAGGGTTTTTGTTTGAATCTGGTTTGAAGAATCACGCTCAGATTCACTCTACTGAGCGCAACGAAGTATGTCAAATTTGTGGTGCTGCTTACGTACACAACCGTGTTTTAATGGATCATATGAAGGTTGGGATATGCTTTTCCAATACGAATTTCCTTATGCTATGATGGCCTTATGATGTAGTGGTATAAATATAACTATACATAAATTAACTGCACCTTTGTTATAGAACCACCACCCAGAAGTGTATGCCGCCTCAAAGGGTAAAGATCCTGCTCAGGTCTCCAATGCAAACTCGGACAATCAAGGTCCATTCCTTTGTAAATTCTGCAACAAGGAATTCTCCATGCGGTATCATTTACATAGTCACTTGAAGACTCATACGGAGGTTTATGAGAAGTTCAAATGTGGCATTTGTGGAAAGGGGTATTCCTCAGTAAGTGGAGTGAAGCGGCATGAAGAAAGTGCTCATCAGACCGGATCATATCATTGTCAGCACTGTGGAAAAGAGTTTCCTTGTCGAGACTATGTTAGGTATCACGTAAAAAATCACTGTAAAAAGAAAGAAGCTACAACTGAAAAATCGGAGGACCATGACCAAGAGCTGGAAACCAAGCATGGTAACTTTCGAATTAGTTAAAACTATACATGAATTTTATTATAATTGTCTTGACCTATATTTAATTACAAGAATCATTTTCGACAGAACCGTTAATCGTCAATAAAGCCGGTCAACTCCATGTGGTTGCCCCATCATCAGCAACAGTCGCGGTCAGTACATCAAATGAGTTTTTACTTCCACATCAGCAATCTGCAGCCCAAACACCTAGTGCTTCCAGTTTCTCACAACAAGATTCTCTCATGAATGACTTTGCAAACCCTTTTTTGAGAACTTATTATCAATCTAATTACAAGTAAAGTTATCGTTTGTTACTTTTTGTTTTTGTTTTCTCAAAATTGTTATTTTAACGGATTTCTATGCGTCTATGATTACATTATAATAATAGATGTCAATATTCATTAGCTATCTTATTAAGATAAACCATGCATATTTATCTTTACACTGAAATCTGTCTATTGTTTATTATGTATAATATATCAATTCACAGAATAATACTGATTTTTCTATCCATCATTGTTACTTTCTCCAGTCATATTTGTTAAATCCATTTTGTGTGTACCAAAACATGGTGCTAGAACATACTACGTAATGGCATGTGAGTGCAATCATTTTCAGCTTCATATTTGCAAACTTTTTCGTTATATAATCGAAATCCTATCCACACATTACATATATTGCATAATAATGTATCGCGTATGCTGCTTGCTGGGGAAACTTTTTCATGGGTAACAAAAATGACTCTTTGACTCGTATTATTTCCACAAGGCTACAACGATGTAATATGAGCTGAGCAAATCCATTGCACTAAGTACAGTTCCAGGCACTACAGAACAAGGTCCAATTTTCATGCTCACCTTCGTCAAAGTTTTCACGGCTCTTTGCAATCGCTTCCTCTCTGGATTTGGAAAGCTCATGTAATAATCTAAGGTATTAAGAAACCCTTCCGATGCCGGGCTAACACGTGACATAAATTTATAAACCCGATATATCATAAACATAGATGCAATGCTGTCTTCAATGAAGAACCTATTAACAATCACAAAATTAAGTGCATCTGATAAATACATATTTCAAATGCTACATATAGTGTACAATTAATAATATTATTTTTACCAAATGTCCATTACTCCAGTTCCAGGTAGCCTCAATACTTGCACCGCAAGAAAAACATCAGAAATGAACTGGCAATAGCCACAAGCATGCAGGCACAGTGTTTTAAAAGACATCCATTGATTAAACTGGTTACTAATCAGCATCAGCTTTATGTAGTCCTTTATCACTTTATCGATGTCATAATTTGTTTTAAGGGCAATTGCTCTTGTGTTTACAAATGCTTTCACGTTGCCCCCAAGTCCAACATTATGGTTTCTTCTCTGTACTATGCTTAATTGATGCACGTTTTTTGTCATCTCATCAACAATGTTGGCGACAAAGCTTGCTTGAAAAGCAAGCAAGCAATTGCTGCTTACCATCAGACTCCATGCATGGAACATTACCATGAACTCATGAATTCCAAATATGGTGAATAGTACCGAGTTTTCCTCCTCAAAAAATGCGTATGTCCATGAACAATATTTCGGGTCTGCATAATACTGTACCAAATAGCAGATGGAGCCGATCCATGAAATTGATCTGAAAATTTAAATAAAATTTACCAATTATGTACCAAAGAATGCGTACGTACTTGTATTTATTGAAAATCTATAAGTGTAAATAAAATAACAAATGCCTTCTGTCTGACTTACTGGTGGATCCATACAGTGGATTTGTGTTCGTTGTCAACTCGCCGCTTTAATGAGGAGGGATGTCCTAAACTTTTGTAAATTGAGTTTCCTGTAGACCAGTTTTGCAGTAGAATTTCTGCAGCTTACAATAATATTTTTTAACTAACTAAAAATTAGGTAGAATTAGGCTTACTAAATGTTGTATCTGATTGATACCTGTCAACACTGAAATCAAATCTATCCAACCATTGCTTGTTTATAAATTCCATCCACATGAACTTACCAAATAATGGATATCGACGAAACCATATTGTGAGGGACAATGTCACTATTCCATACATAAGAAGGTATAAGGTCACCCCAATCTTATCCAAAAACTCAAGGACTGGAAATTGTTTTGGGATGAGATATACAATGTATGCAAACTTCAGCAATGAGTTCCCACAAATTAAATAAAACGACAGTTGTGCAAATATCGAACTTGATCTTGTTGAGTAGCTTCCAGAAGTGTTTTTCTCTTGTATGTACTGCCTTGACACTCCAAAATAACTTAATCTGTTCAAAATTCTACGCTGATATTGTACGAAATCATTTTTAAATACATTTTTACTTGCACCTTCCATTTTGTCGTATGTAGTGAAGACTTTATAAGATCCAGAATTAACGAACCTAATGGCCTTTCCTTTCTGATTTTCACTCCCTTCTTGCAATGATGACATATACACAGACGGCTTCCCACAGTGTGCCAGCTTGAATAGTGCCTAACTGCAAACTGGATTAACCGTAATTAAGTCATTGTGAATTTTATAATTTAAAGATTTTCAGGGTGATGGGGTCTGAGCTAAGGTATATTTAGACATATATATTGTCCAAATTCTAGGTGAAGTTCTGTAAATTCCTAAAAACGAATTCAGAATTTTGCGTCATATCACTCGTAATAATTGCGCAAAAACGGGTTTACTGTTTATTTTTCAGGAGGAAAGAATTTTTAAACTCTGTTTTTTCTCCCTATTTAATAAGCGGATGTTGAGAAACCCCATATATTATTTCAACTGCTACACACATAGATGTGCCATATAATTAGGCATAATAAATGTTCGGCAATTAGTGGCTTCACAGCTACCTTCTTAACAACAACTGTTCATTGTCGCATCAATATCGCCATCAGTACAATATTAATGCTATACGCCCCCTGCTTTGCTCATGATAACACAGTGTATAATACACATTGCTCATTACATTCATTTGATTCAGTGTTGAAATTTTCATAGGCTTCATATTTACATTAAGTTGTACCATTCTATTTTGGTCATGATACCATTAGCTCGAGCATTCTAGATTAATTCGTGTAAATGACGACTGATTCCTTCATTTTGCAAGGTGATCAAATTAACGTGAAGCATGCCCGTTGATCTATTATAATAGTGTATACCAGTCTGAAATTTGTCTTGGAATTTTTATTTAATGAAAGTGATTAAAACTTTTCTTTATTTCAATTCAGTAAAGTGCGGAATTGGAATTTTTAAATGATTGAAATAAATCTATATTACATTTTTAATAACGCTTTTATACACATGCTTCTACTAGGCTCTCAAAGTGGTAAAAATGTTAAACGTCATATCCTATACTCCTTAGCTAGCTATGCCAAAAACACATTCGTGCTAGAAAGAGTTGAGTGAGACTGACTACCATAAAGCCACGCATACGTAGTAGGTATTAAACGTTTCCAGAGCTGTTAACACAGTCATAGGTGTCACCGTGCAAGGTCCGAGGCGAAGTGACACTACTTTAAGCGTTTTTGCAATTTTTACGTAAAGCTTTCTCTTGGAATTATTAAAAAGTAGATATTCCTCAAGTGAACGGATAAAGTTTTTAGATGCAGATGACACGAGAGCCATACACGTGTATGCTCGGTAAATCATATAAACTCCTGCTAAACAATCCTCCAGGTAAAACCTGGGAAAAAATAAATGTATCAAGATCCGAAGCTATATTTAAAGTGTAACGAATTCAATAAAGTGGTTATTATGGTATTGGTATACCAAACATCCATAAACCCAGTTCCTGGTAACTTGAGCACCTGGATCGCAACAAACACATCAGAAATGAATTGACAGTAGCTGCACCCATGAACAGCCAAGACCTTGTATGCAACCCAATCATTGAATCTGTCGGAAATGAGTATTAATTGTTTGTAGTCAAATATCAGTCGGTCAATGTTATATTCAGTTACAGGACGAGTTTTCCTTGAATTTTGATCCACTTTACCTAGAAAAGATTGAATAAAAGTATACTCTATTTTAATTTCACAATCAGACCTATTTTGACTTATATTCAAGAGAGCATTTACCCGATAAACTCGGTAGATTTGGAATCTCAGTCTCATAAAGAGATTGCAAAGATGTTGTCATTCCATTGATTAAGTTGGCTAATGAAACTCCCTCAATTGTACATAGAGAGGTCGTTGCAACGTTCAAGTTCCAAGGAGTCATCATAAAGAAAAATTCATGAGCACAAAATATTATTTTAAGCCACCAGTTATCCATCTCAAACATTGAGTATGTGAAAGCACAATACTTTGGGTCTGCGTAAAATTGTATAACCAAGCAGGAGCATCCGACCCATACGATTCCACTGTTGCGTGAAACAAAAGTAACAGCTTCAAAATCAAATGCATAACAGATTGTGGAAACATTGTATCCAAAAAACTTGGGCTCTACTCACATATGAATCCAAACGGTAGCCCTGTGATGACTCTCCACTTTTGACTTTAGTTTGATCACATTGCCAAAATTCTTCATAATGGAGCTCTCAATTTTCCAAAACGATGATAAAATTTCTACATATCAGAAACTCCGAAAGAAGCCAAGCCGAATGCAGAAAATTAAAGATCGTTCAAAGTATTTAAGTAATACTAACCATGCAGAGGATATCTCAAATACCAAACGCTCATGCCACAAATAACAATCCCAACGCATAGGATGTAGTCTAGTGCAGCGATTTTATCCAGAAAAACTACCGGTCCAAAGTATTCAGCCACCAGGAACGTCAAAAATATTGCCTTGATAAAAGTATTAATATAAAACGTCCAGTAAATTAGCCTTGCCAAAGGTGATGTGGATTTGAGTCGATACTCTTGAGAACTTTTTTTAATGAATCGAGTTTTCGATATTGCAAAATAACCCAAATTATTTGCAACTCTTCTCTCATACGTTGCAAACTCTTGGATTTCACCTAGGTCCTGGTATGTTGACTCACTCGTTGAAATAAATGAGAGACGTTTTGAAGAGTTTTGGGTTTCACCCAGGAAAACGTGATTAGAAATTTCAACCATTGTTTTATAAAATGGGACTTAAAAGTTCTATATTGCAGTTCTGGCTAGGTCCTTTGCATTCAATTTCAGTGTCCTCTCCATAGCAAGTGGCATGATATTTGTTTAAACCTGGATTTATACATGCATTAAATTTAGGGTTTCGAGTGACATTGAGAATGTCATACTTGGTCACACCATACCCTTGAGGCGAATCAAAATAAACAACAATTATAGTTTGAAAGCCCCAATTTGAGTTGATTATGTGGTCAATATGAGCGTTCTCCGTAGTTAAAAGTTTTGATTTATTCATTCTTTGTTTTATTTGGTAGCACTCATACATAAGATGAAATACACAGATTAGTATTGAAAAGTTTCTTCGCTATTCACTTTCTTTACCAATTGAACGTTTTTCTTGGCCTGGTGAAGCGCTAACACGAATCTCTCCATACCAAAGTCGTTTAAAGTTGGTCATTATATTTTGTTCTAATTATTGGGTGAGGGTAGTACACTTTCCACGACTTGACGTGTGGTATTCAATTACTTTAAATGCTCTTATAGTTCACGGCTATTGAAGAAATAATTATGGTATAAGTGAATTGTGTAGAATGAATAGCTACACATTTCTAATGCCAAGTAAAAACCTCTGTAAATCAATGCTATTTTACTGGCTATCACATAATTATGCCAGTTGAATTTAAAATAACTTTTAACTATTCTTAACTGGAACAATTAAATGCATTAAAAAATTGGATGCTTAATTAGGATTATTGCTTATTACAATAAATGCCCGCCTGCTTTTTACCACAAAGCTGCTACAACACAATAGTTTGAAATTGCTTGCAAAACAGACAATATGGATATGCGATCAATTTGGCAAGGCCCTACATTCAGAGACACTACCTTCAAGCTCCTAAGTATTTTTCGAACACGTCGACTTTGTTGTGGATTTTCATGGATGAGGTACTCTTTGATTGAACTAAGAAACTCTTTAGATGTTGTTGAGACACGTGATATAAATTCGTAGACACGAATTAGCATAAAAGCTGCTGCAAAACAATCTTCAATGTAGAACCTGCAAATAATCAAAATGGGTGTCAGTCCAATCTCATTTATTATGAAACGTTCAAAGATTTCAGAGATAAGACTCACCAGACATCCATAAATCCAGTACCGGGTAACTTGAGAATATGCGTTGCTGCAAACACATCCGACACAAACTGACATCCCACGCAAATGTGAAGGAACAGTGTTTTGTATGCTATCCATCCATTCAGTTGATTACATACTATCATCAATTTCTTGTAATCCAGAACGAGCTGTTCCACACTATATTCAAATGTCACAGATTTTCTTCGATTATATCTTTCAGTGTTTGAGACGGTCACAGGCTGAATGAAATTTACTGAAAAAAAAACTTTATTTATAAGGATATTTTATGCCAGCAAATTGATGCAATACATTTCATTCGGTCGTACTTGTTTTCACTGTTTGTTCGTATTTGGTTTCATGCTTTGGAAATTGAGAATTTAGCACGCTTGTCATTTTAGAAATTGTGTTTGATAATGTAATTCCTTGAAAAATGCATAGGGAACATGAAGCTGCGTATGCGTTCCAAGCTAGCATCATGAATAGAAATTCATGAACTCCAAATAAAATGCGAAAAAAATGGTTATCCCATTTAAGAAGGGAATATGTGAAGGTGCAATATTTAGGGTCTGCAAAATACTGCATCAATAGACAAGAACAGCCGACTAAAATAATCCAACTAAAATTATTTTTAAAAAACAAACAATGAGTTGTGAATCAACACTGTATGACATTGAAAATTTTGGTACTTTTTGTATCCACTTACACGTGATTAACTACAATGGATTTCTGAACAAGATCAACATTTACTTTAAGTTCATCTTGGCACCCAAGCTTCAAAACAATGGAATTGATAACTGTCCACGTGCTATGAAGAATTTCTGTTGGAAAACGTTCGAATGATTTATGAAACTTAATGAAAAGTTATGCACATAAATAATAATTTATTTTCGTCTTGAAAACCAATTACCAACCATAAAATGGATACCGAAGGAACCAAATGGAACCTGCCAATCCCACTAAAGCAATGCAAAGAATGTAGTCAAGTGCAGCAATCTTATCAAAAAAATCTACTGGGCCAAAATAGTCCATAACCAGAAAAGCAAGAAATGTCGCCTTTATTCCAGTATTTATATGAAGAATCCAGTAAACTACGTTGCCTGCAGTGGAAATACTTTCTATATAAAACATTTTCGGATGATTGAAGTTGGGGTCCTGTGTCCAAATTCGAGCTCTGGATACTCCAAAGTAACTGAGTCTATTCAGTACGTTTCTTTGAAACGTTGTAAACTCTGTGTTTCTGTTCAGTAAACGATCATGATTGAAATTAAGACGGCGTACAGAAGTGCGTCTTGGCCAAGGATATTTAATTTTCTCTAGAAAAAACATCCAATTTTTTTCCAATGTAAACTTAAAGTCAAAAGTCACAAAATTAAACATCCTTGATCTTGGAATTTCAGTGATTGTTTATTAACGTTCGGAACTGCTTTCAGAACTCAGTTTTACTGTATAAATCTCTCAAATTTCTTGAGATGGCCAACCCCATTACACTTGATAGAAACTGCCATTGAATCGTACGTTCGTGAAGATTATATATAAGCTTTTCTATTCAATAAAACCGTTTTTAATCCTTCAAAAGTTGTTCTGTTGATTTCTCAAACAACCAAACAAGCCTATTTTTGTTTTAAGCCATTAACCAATATCCATTATAAGCCTTCCATTCACATACCATTTTAACATTCAGAGGTTTATAATTGGTGAGTTCGCAATGACCAGATTCAAATTACATAATTATTTTACATGTGTGACTTTATGTCGTAAATGCAACCTTCATAAGACCACAAAAAATAGATAATGGCGAATGGTCATGTTGATAATGAAATTCATGAATTTTGACTAATTTCCTCTACATACGCTTTTCATTCGACACACCTACACTTGTAATCGGAAATTTTTTGATGGAGGTTCTTAAAACTTATAAAAGCAGACATCTGTTTGCATAAAATGACAAGTTCTGTCATTTTTTGTACTCCTTCACAGTTCAATAATTTACGGAACAAGGACCTCACAGTTGTAAGGGGATGTTAAGAAAATTTACATAAATTGAGAATTAAAGTGTGTTTGCTAATGCCACAAAGCTACAACAATATAATATTGAAGAAGCATTTCCAGCGCTTTCACCACAGTCATAGGCACAACAGGACAAGGTCCCAACTTTAGGGATACTGCTTTCAAAGTTGTATGGACTTTCCTAAGCTGTTTTCTCTCACGAGAGTTGGCAATAATGTACATGTGCAACGCTCTCAGAAACTCTTTGGACGCTGGCTCCACACGGGACATGAACTTGTAAACGCGATATATCATGTACATGGACGCAAGGCTGTCCTCAATGTAGAACCTATACGCAAAAATAATAATTATTTCATGTTTATAAATCATTTTAATAGAAAATTCTTACCACACATCTGCAAACCCAGTTCCTGGCATTTTGAGAATTTGCATTGCCACAAACACATCGGAAATGAACTGGCAATAGCCACAAGTATGTAGAAATACGATTTTGTATGACACCCAAGCATTAAATCTATCCGATATTATCATCAGTTTCTTGTAGTCCATAATCAGCTTTCCAATATCGTAATCCCCATTTAAATCGGGGGGACGGAAGACTTTCTGATTTCGATTACGGTTACGCAAAAGCTCTGTCTGAGTCAGAGCTTCAAGCGTTTCGGTCATCCGATCTATCAGGTTTGCCAAAACTATGCCTTGAAACGTGCATAAGCTTCCTGACGATGTCATGTGACACCAAGGATGAAGCATGAAGAAAAATTCGTGAGCACAGAAAATAATTCGTAAATACCAAGTGTCAATTTCAAATATGGAGTAGGTGAACACACAGTATTTTGGGTCTGCGTAAAATTGCATTACTAAACAGGAGCAGCCAAACCACACAATGGTTCTATTTTAAAAGTTAAAAATTACTGTTTAGTTTTTATTTCTTTTTCAATTGAATTGCGTATGAATAAATCGATGAAAAAACATATGTCACTTACAAATGAATCCAGACAGTTGTAAAATGACGCTTATTCACAAGCAATTTGAGATCTTCAGGTAACCCTAAAGAACTGAAAATATCATTTTCCGTTCTCCAAAAGGCGTACAAAATTTCTTCATGTCGAATCAAAGAAAATTACAAACATTAAGATATGATTCTAGTTTAATATTGATTATCATTGCTATTATAAAAAAACATGTTTGAATAATACCGAAAAGTGGGTATCTCAAGAACCAAATGCATGATCCAAAAGTAACGATTCCTACACAAAGTATGTAATCCAGTGCTGCAATCTTGTCCAAGAAAACTATCGGGCCGAAATAGTCCAGAACAAGAAATGCTAGAAACACAGCTTTTAACAACGTGTTTACATAATAGCACCAATATAGTATTTTTGGCAAAGTATAGTTTGGTCTCAGAAAGTAGTCATTTTTCTTTAGTTTCCTGTCTATTCGAGTTTGAGATATTCCATAGTATCCCAAATTTCCAAGAATTTTCCTTTGATATTCTGTAATAAAGTAATCACTTATATTACTCAATCTTTGTTCAAGACCCATTTTTGGAAACAAAATCAATGCAGTAAAATATACAGTTTGGCAATAGGTGAAGTAATTTTTGTCCAGTGAACCTCGTAAAGCAAACGTTGACTCCTTTTATTTGCACTCATCTTAAATAATAATAAATTGCGTAACGAAACCTTGAAGCTAAATACTAACCTACCTCAATAATTATGTATATGTATATTAGCTCGACCCCAACCTAGACGTTTAATTAATACCTTGAAAATTTCTATTATGCTTGATTCGAAGCTATAATACGGTTTTCACAGTTGGACCACTGAATCAAAGAAGCCAAAAATTTCAGGTTGATTGGCATAAAGCTTGGGTCAAAGTCAAAATCTTGTAATTCGTATCAGTCAAGTATTCAAGATAATTGACTAGACCCGGGAAACCTATAAAATTGCAAAACAAAAAACTTAAACCGTGTAGTAGGGGGTGGTAGCAAAAGTTCGTATTAGGTTTGGACTAATATGGACCCTAATGTTTCCGTCCAGTAATGTTGTGAAATCATTTACTTAAAAATGTGCACCGGTTTTTTAGATAAAAATAAACTTTTCCCATGCAATAATTGTGGTTCTCCTGCTATGGATAAAGCAATTATAAACAGTGGGTGTTATATAACAAGCTGTTTGGTTTCATACTTAGGAGGAGGATTTATTAAAAATTTAAAAGCCCTATTAACATGTCAAACCCC
Organism: Orchesella flavescens; assembly: GCA_964034955.1. Taxonomy (NCBI): domain Eukaryota; kingdom Metazoa; phylum Arthropoda; class Collembola; order Entomobryomorpha; family Orchesellidae; genus Orchesella; species Orchesella flavescens. The sequence goes on from OZ035954.1 coordinate 18,760,966, forward strand.
CACATTGTTAGATTATGTAAAAATTGTGTAATGTTGTATAATGTGTAATAATAATATCAAAGTTCTTGAAGCTACTGAAGGTCACTTTCTTACATCTATACAATTTTTTATTTCGTCTATCGACAAGTACAAGTTAGCTCCCGCTCCCACGCGTTGTCCACGAGTTTGATACGGTAACAATCCAAAAATGTTCTGGAATAACATGACATATTATTATGGTTTGTTAACGTTACTTACATCGAATTTCTAAGCATTCTAACATTCTTGCAGCGTGTGTAATATTCTTTTTGGTTTTCTTACATTTTGTGATGTGTTCATTTTTTATTCACATACACATTATCAGACACGTCACTGCCAGAAAATTCTTTGATTGACTGCTGGGCCTTAATATTATCAAACAATCTTGAGAAAGGACAGTTTTATAATTGCTTTTGTTTTGTGGCGAGCCTATGGTTTCAAATAGAAATGCCGATACAGCCTGTAATGAAAATGTTATTAAAAGTTGATTCCAGAAGCCTAAATTATTGTATAGCTAATTTATGGAAAAGTATCACGTTGCCCCAATCTCATCATATTATAAGAAAAATTACATGAATATCATTACATTTTGGTTAACATGTCTAGTCAATGCAAACGCTCTCAATCGCTAATTTACGCATGATCATATCGAGAATGTTTATTCAGGGATTTTCTCATGCACACGAAAGTGAAGAGTTTATGCAAGTTCAGTCATGTAAACGGGTTCGATGCCTATAATTTTAGAGCATCAGGCGTGCATATGCTTTTAAACACAATATTTATAAAGATGTTAACAAATTTGCACCGCATGACCACAAGAAACAATGAACTTTAGCTATTAGCAGAAACCATTCAAACTCCCAAGCCATAAACCATCTCAAGATCAGTAAAAGTTTTTACACACGCATTGAATCTAAATCATTTAATAGTAATAATCGAAATTTTATTTCATGGGCTAGTGTTAACGTTAACCTATACTCACACTCCATTCGTTCCTGTATTCGGCAGAAGCCTGCTATGCTGCATTGCAAATCATTAGTACATCGTACAGCCCCAAAGCACAGACAGATGCACAATGGAAAGTAAGAAAAGTGGGTAAGTAGGAGCAGTCAAGAGCCTCTGGGCTACTACCAGTACTAAAACATCAGTAAACAAGTGCGATGCTCGTTGATAATTTGTGATGGTCATGTTTCTATGCAATGCGCAATGTGTAAAAACAACGCTGAGAACGATTGCACTTTTTTTTGCGTATTGTATACCTACAAGACGATAAAGATTAAATGAAAAGAAGATTCTCTTTTTTCCTTCAACAGTCAGAAGGAAGGAGCTACTACAGCTTCTTCCCAACAAGAAGCAGTAAAAACCTGATCAAATATGTTTCGATATTGGTAAAGTATAGCGTTTATAATTATAATGCATATTGCTACGTGTACTTACTGCTCGTGAGTTCAACATTTTTTGTTATATTATTCATTATGAGCGTAATTTTGAAAATTTTTACTGACAGACTGGTTTTGTTTTCTACACTTATTTGCCGATGCCATACTTATGTCGTCATATTGAAATCGAAATTTTTTGGCTTGGACAGGAAGTAAAGTACACGTCTCCCAAGGAGCCCATAGGGAAATTTTTTTAAGCCGTTCTTAAATTTGCAGTGCAACTCATGCATATTATATGGATTATGGATCTACTGCTAAAGTATTGTAATGTTTCTTTTGTATTGTAGGAAGCGAAACGACATGCACATTCGTTTTCTTTTTAAACTATGACAGACAAACAGATAAATAGGCGGAAGAATCATCAATTATAATATTGAAGCGGAGCTCATATATTCTACCATTTTCAAAATTTTATTTAGTTAGTCTACCTAGCGAGCATCTGTTAAGTGGCTAATCACACAAAAAACTGTCGAACATGAGAAAATGACATGTATAGCTCGTTGTGCTTCCTTAATTTACTTTTATTATAAGTCTACCTCTTTCAATCTATTTGGCATCCCCAAAAAGAACTCATTAGTAGGTATACACAGAAGCTTATTGTTGATGGGAGCTGATGATAAAAAATGATGAACAAAGCTAACTTCACTTTTTATAGATTTTATGACTCCTAAATGCGAAAATTTGAGTTTACCCGAAGAATTGCGTTGGGTTGTTGCCTCGCTGTTTCTTGTTTGAAATGCGTTTATTTAATGCGTAGGTACTGTATTGAGCACACTATATTGAATGTGCGTGTGTTAAAAGCGAAAAAAGAGCCACTTAATTTTATTTGGAAGCTCCTTCTTCCTACACATTGAACTCATTTGGAGGTATATAAAACAACATGTAACTACTATTGTACCACCACCACTGTCAGTCAGTGCTCAGACCCCTAACTAGGGGTCCTGGACCCCTAAGTAGGGGCCCTGCTTGGACCCCTAAGTAGAGGTCCTGGACCCCTAAGTAAGGGTCCAAATATAATACTTTACAAAACGAAGTTTTCGAAAGTTTTGAAAGTTCAAAACAAATACTAACGTGAGTAAAAAATGTGATAATAAGTATTTATGAACATATCACATGTACATAAGAAACAAAAACTAAATTTAAAAAAATCAATTGATTTATTTGAAACTTAGTATACACGGGTTATTTTACATAATGAATCAGCTGGTAACATTAGAAATTAAATTCACTAAGTATTTCGAAAGTTAGTGCGCGAAAATTTAAAATATCGACCCATTTAATTGAAACTGAGTATACACAGGTTATTTTTTATGATGAGTCCACTGGAAACATTAGAATTTAAATTCAGAAAGGATTTCGAAAGTATATGCGCGAAAAATTAAAAAACCAATCGATTTAATTGAAACTCAGTATTCACCGGTTATTTTTCATGGTGAATCAACTGATAGTTTTAGATTTTAAATTATATTTTAAATAATTACTTATTGCAATGAAGTTATGAAATGCAGTTGTAATAAATTCTGTTAAAATTTAGAGAACGCACTTTTACTTGCTACACTATTCCATTTAGATTTCTACAGACCATATTACTATGTAGACTATATACTATGTATTTCAGCATGTCAAATAACCTGTAGATCCTGCTTTTCAGGTAAATCAAATGATTTTTTAAATTTTCGCGCGTATAATTTCGAAATACCCAGTGAATTTAAAATATAATTCGACTAGTAGATTTATTATGCAAAATAACCTGTGTATACTGAGTTTCAATTAAATCGATTGTTTTTTAAATTTTCGCGCGTATAGTTTGAAATACTCAGTGAATTTAATATCTAATATAAACAGCTGATTTACCATATAAAATAACTTGTGCATACTGATTTTCAATTAAATCGATTGAATTTTAAATTTTCGCGCGTATACTTTTGAAATACTCAGTGAATCTAAAATCTAATACAAACAGCTGATTCACCATATAAAATAACTTGTGCATACTGAGTTTCAATTAAATCGATTGAATTTTCACAATTAGTGTGACATTACGCTCTACACTGTACAAGCCCCCCAAATGACCAAATTTTCATTCTTAAAAAGTGATTTCATTGCTTTCAAATATTCTGCTTAGGACCCTTACTTAGAGGTCCTGGACCCCTAAGTAGGGGTCCAAATTTAAAAAAAATATTTATTGAAGTCATGGATACTTTTAAAAATTCGGGGTAAATACGTTAATTACCAACAAAAATTAAACATTTTTTTAAAATAAATACAAAAATTTTAAGACCTTGCTCTACATTATAATGAATTTAATCTCATATTTTACAAATTAAATTCATTTACTCAAAATCCACACGGTGAAAAAAAAATGCTGCACGGTGAAAAAATCTTAAATTTTATTATGTTTATAAAACCGATTTTTAATGTTTGTTACTCTTTAACGTTTTCTGTTACAAAATTATTTTTGATAAAAATGAATTTTTGGACCCTTACTTAGAGGTCCAGGACCCCTACTTAGGGGTCGGACCCTTACTTAGGGGTCCCGGACCTCTACTTAGGGGTCCAAGCAGGGCCCCTACTTAGGGGTCCAGGACCCCTAGTTAGGGGTCTGAGCACTGACTGACTGTTGTTGACGGTGAAGTGGAGGAAATTACAGAAAAATGGATCATAATGAAAGATGATTATACGTTTTTGCCGTATTTTGCGATAAAGATGATGCCTTTAAATGGGCCGAAAATGAAAAGTGCTCCTCTGTCATTAAATTTCGGCTACAATACAATTCTAGAGTCATCATTTACAAATGTAATGCAATGCTTTTGGTTTTGACATATATATAGCGGAAGACTGTAATAAGCTATATACCATGTACCGGCTATATACTAATACACCATACCAGTTCAATCACCAGTTCCTTGTTGATATCGTTGCTTGTGTGCCTTGTCTTACCGATGCATTTTTAAAGATTCAGAGCAAAAATACCAACTGTTTTCTATGACGGATATACGATACGACATATATAAAACCACAAAAATATTTTCTTATAAATGATTCCGATTAGCTGAAAAATTACATGGGAAAAGTTTAGAAATGCTTTAGCTTTGCTTTGTCTTGTGACATTTTTCCATGACATATTGACATTATACCACCATAACCGCAAGGTATAGTAGGCCTGTCATCGGGAAGGTAGCAAACCTTTTCTCTTCCAGATGATTTAAGAAATAAAATACAAATTACATATTATATTCAAATTCAAAGCTCCTCCTCTTGTTCCGTATCCGTAAGTAAACATATGTAAATAGGATATGAAGTATAAATAGCATGCGTACCTTCTCACAAACTTTTATATACAGTATCACTTTTTCATTGTGGCTAAACAAAGGAGGAAATCATTTCAACCTTCTTTCCTAAATATAAATAATCCTGTGTAAAATATACATAGAAGCGCTAATGTGTATGTAATCCATTCAACACAATGCACATTATATTGTTGCATGTATCGGGTAAAATGTATTTATTTGACTTAACTAAGCACAAACATATAGGTTGAGGTTATGTTTTTTTCTTCCTTTGATAAAAGTAGCAAGTTTTCTTCTTTTCATCATATTTTTGGTTTGTTGAGCACCTGAGCTGAGTGATTCATCCTTTCAAAATTTCAAACCCAATACCGTACTTACACACTGGCACACATTTATGTTATATATATTATCTACATGTGTACACGTACATACATAACATACATCCATCATCGCTCATCGTCATCATCATGATCAAATCATTATACATTCCACTAAATTGAGCCCCATGAATGATAAATGAAAAATCCATTAACGCCCAATGTAAAAGTGGGAAAAGTGTGTGATTTTTGTATAGAAATTATAGATACACATTATTTTCCTTTTCTTTGACGCTACGGTACATAATTTTCCACAAAAATCTCCATGATGTATTGCATCGTACGTATATTCACACGAGAGATTTTATTTTTATGAATTTGTATTTTGTGTCCATCCAACCAAGCCTGTGTAATTTGAAGCTTGAATATACTTTATCATTAGTCATTTTTTCTAGAATATATAGTGTTTTATGTCGGTATCAAATTTTATGAATGATGATGAATATCGTATTTCGTATCTCTTTCACTTACAAATAATGATCGTGATCGTTGGTTGATGTCAGCGGAAAATATTTACTTTCCATGCAAAACCATTTTATTTCTATTCTAACATATGAAATGTAATCTATGTTCAGCATCGTCATCTTCACTCATCCCATTCATCATTCTGCATCACTATTATTATCACAATCGAAAGCAACAATGAACCTGAAAAGGGCATCTTGAAACACGATTACAGTTATTCCCTTTTTTTGCATGCAGATTTGTATCAGTTTCATTGTTACAGATGTGCAAGTGCATAATCTACGTTATAAAATTCGAACGTGAATTAAGTCGGAGTACTAAACCTAACCAAGAAGCGAAAGGGATTGTATTGTATGGATGTTCATGGTTATTAAGTAAACTACAAAAGAAAGAAAGATAAATTATACCTTTAAACAGGTGAATCTTCTCTTTAATTTTTGCATGGTAATGTTGTTGATTGTGTTTGTAAATTCATCGCATATCCGACCTTAGTCTAGTCATGTGTTTGCAAAAAATATACCAAAATTGATTCGTTACATACGGTTTCTTCGGCTTGAGTAAGTGCAAACAATAAATAACAATGTGAATTGAATGGAATGAAAGAAAACTCTTGAAGACTGATGTTTTTTTCTTTACATGTGATATTACATATTATTATAATTATTTTCTATCTCCTTTCACCACATACCATATACCACGAACAACAACGTTGGCTGCGCATGCAGATTTTTTTTAGTTTGAACTGTATCATTATATTGTAATAATACATAAGTTGATTGAAAGCATTAAAACGTATGTAAATGAATATGAATGCGGTGGCGGTGTGTGTTGGATGGATATTAAGCTATTGTTGTGGTTTATGTTTTGTGAATCGAAATATATATATAGTATTTAATACTTTAGATCATAAAGGCGATGTGGTAGTGTGGGTGTACTGTATATAAACAAATTTTCACTTATTATATTAATTTCTTTGTGCTTGATAGTACAAGAGCAAACTTATGCAATTAATCTGTTTGTCTGTCGATTCGATATGATTTGAAAAATGAGGTCCTTTTTTTGCAGTGCAAAAATAGAATAGGGAAAATTTTCGGGGAATGTTGAAAAATTGTGTAAAATCAAAGAAACCCATCGAAGATCTAATTTCAACGAGAATGACATTGGCAATGGCAAGATATCATCTTCTTTTTTCATCTCATGACATGACATCCTCGAGTCGAGTTAATCAACTCAGCGCGATCTTCAGCTATTGACTTACGATAAGTCAGTTTGGTGTGCAGAAGGTTGGATGTTGGAAGAAATTGGATGACAGTTCATGGTAGCAGCTTCATAATCTTCAATCGCATCGCATCCTTAGCGGAGACGATTGATTTACAGAAACGATTTCTATATTATATATGTTAGTGTGTATGTGGGCATAAATCTACAAATGAGAGTGAGCCGTGTCATTACAACTTGCAAAAATAAAAATGATGATGATGATGCTTAAATTGCTTCAAGTTTCAAAAGAAGCAAAATGCATACTGTGTTGTGCTAGTACCCACAACACTGTCTATATAATTTTGAAGAAAGATGAGCCCTAAAGTTAATTGTTGAAATCGAGTAGAATTGTTTAACAACAAATGGGCGATCAGCTAACAGGTGTTTAAAACAATTGTATATGTACCTAACCCAGCTATCAAATCATATTATATTACATATTATTGTGAGCAGGCAGGCTTTTAAAGTCCGAGTCAATTGATGCTCTGGTTGCCTCGCCCTTGGTTGTTTTTATTTGTTACCTTTTTCCTTTACAACCTGTAAGTTAGCTGAGTCAGCAACAGGATCATATCAGCAGTAGTGCTCACTTTCATTTCTGAAATTTAATTACTGGCTATGCACTTTTAATCGAAAGTAAAACAATTTTAATGATGGTAATTGATGAATTTTTCTTGTTTTGAATTTTGATGAGGTAACGGGATGAGATATCTCTGCTCAAAATTATTCAATAAGGAAAAAAAACTAACTCACAGTCAAATTCCTTTTCACTCGAAGAAACCCATCCTCTTTTGTATCATCCCTTTAAAAAAAATTACACATTCCTTTCGAAAAGGTAGATCTCTTTTACAAATATTATGGAATGTAATACTTAATATTTGCCAATATTACAGTTTCTCCTTAACCGTTTAGTGTTTTGTAAGTGTAAACACGACCATTTGCCAATTATCAAAACATCTTTCTATAATTTCATCAGCATGCAACCAAAAATCCTCGGAAATTTGTATGAATTCTGCTTTCGGACGTGAGTGAATCCTTTTTGTAAATACGCACCTTTATTATCTTGATGCATCCCAGAAGTATTAGGAGATTATATACCAAAAAAATACATCATTACACACACATTTATGAATGCACTATTTAAATTTTTCATGACGTTTATCCACATGAGGAGATGAATACGCAAAAATTGCCATTTTTTACCTTATAACAACATGTCCGCCATCACCTCAACAATAAAAATGTTACTCAATTTCACACTCTTGTTTAACAACAGAGCGCATAATATTATCATCTTTGCTATTATTCGCAGACAGGCAGTTTACGGGCTTAAAATGAGAGTTCGCCAATGAGATGAATACATCCTATTAAAAAATACAGAAAAATCCTTTCATTATTCATTGCATCTTGGCTCAGCTCAAGCTTCCTTCTTTTCTGTTGTCTTCTTGTCATTACACACACAATATATGCAAATGTAAATATCTTCTTGCATCTGCCTATGCCTCCAATCCAACTCCATCTCCATCATCCACTTCAGTTTTGTGTCTCAGAGCTGAGCCGATCATTATACGCAGTACGTGCGTAAAACGAATCGGCAAAAATTAGTAGGCATATATAAACGCATACATATATACATTCACAAAAGTCGAGGCAGTTGGATGATTAAATTCTAAAACATCAGTCAGGACAAAAGCCTCATTTTACATTATTGCATAATCATCTCTCTGTATACTAGGTTCGTTGCCAAACGGTAGTGGGACACTGCAAAGTCCTTTCATTCGTAATTCCCATAAATCGCCTTTCATCGACCAGAAGAACCAACAACCAGAGAAGAGAGGGAGACCACAAAAATGGGTTTTGTGAATGTGTCATGCTATATATATTTATATAACTTCCATACAATAACACAATACCTTCTACCAGCAACCGTCCACCTCAATAAAAAGTTTTTTTTCTTCTTTATATCGCAATCATGTGACAAATAGGCACATGCTTAATGTGCCATTTAATGACTTTTTAGTGCAATAAGCCCATGCAATCTCTTACAAGCCAATCTGTCATATTAATGCCACCGACTTTGTTTACCTCGATTACGCTGATTGCCATCTCATATCATATCAACGTTTTTTTGGATTGCAGTGCAATAAAAATATAATATTTTTCACAATTTATTCTGTGGACAAATTAGCAAAAAATGGAGAATTATATAAAGCTATCCATATTCCATATATTATTCAATGTTATTATTGCATGAGGTTTTTTCTCTGATAGAATTTTTATTTATCATTACTATTACTATACATCCCCCACTTTGTAATAATATGTAGCAACCACAAAAATAACCACTCAAAAAAACTTTTTTTTGATTGGGAATGGAATATGAATGTCCCTTTCTATAAAGATCGATATATCGATATCCCTTCGTATCATATTACATACATGCATTGAATTGGCAGAAATATTATTTTTACCTCTACGAAAGATTAAATTGAAGTCCCTGTGTATAATATGCAATAGGTTATCAATCGATCGATTGATTATAAATTCGAGATTGAGGTTGATTTGCAGTTCTGTTGTACCTATACATACATACATATAGACATGGTCACTAATGACAGTAAACAATGTACACCGAGTCACACAACAACCGTCACTCAAAACTCTTTTGCCGCATGTGATCCTGTCAATATGGAAATGTGAGTGAGGGAGATGAAGAAAAAAAGTTCAAAGGAGATATTACGTACGTTACATGTACAAAACGTGTCCACCGCTAACTTTTTATGAAGGTCCTTCGACCTATACCCGTCATCATAACAGTAAGCGAACATATCAGCTCTATTGAAATTGTTTTGACAGGCGTATGTTTCTTTTTTTTTACTTCTTGTTCAAATGCATTCCTTCCATACAAACTTGTTCGTTTACGTTGCTGCTGCTGCACTTGGCATTCCTTTTCATCTCATCTTGTTAATGGAAATTACATACACGTAAACACGTAGGTACTTACCGTACTTGTCTAATGGACATTTTATACACAACGCCAAACCAAAGAAGAAAGCAGACACTGAGACTGAGAGCTGTGACTTGATTCTCTATTGTGAACCTTGTGAGAGAGCATCATATCATCATACATAATTTTAAATGTATTTGCATTTTCATTTTGCTGGGCTAGGCGTTTCTTGCCCTTTCCCCATATCTCAAACAAGAAGACACATCATCTCTCGAAAACTGTTTTAGCACAAGTTCGCTACATGTAAAAGTGTCTTCGGAAGGTGAGAAGAGGGAAAAGCAGAGTGCAAGAGGAGGAGTGCACGTTTTAGTACCTACGCTTCAACTTCAAATACCATTTTTATGACCACAACACAGCCATAGGGCAACAAGCGAAAGAACATAACAAAAGGTTTAATGCACTATGTTCAATACGTCATAATTGTAAAATGGACTGTGCATTTATGTACGCTCCGTTCAAACCAATTCATTCATTCCCTTTTAATTCATGTAAAAACCAATCATGGCTTGCATACTAATGAGACCATATTTTGGCTTTAGGAATAAGAAATTCGTTTTTTTTTGCGTTATCACCGTATTGTATCGTACTTTCCACACATATCACCCATAAAAAATGACGAATGACTGTGTTGTGATTGCCGTATTTACAAGTTGTACTAACTACTTTGTTACTTATAAAAGCCAGGCTCTAGCAGATCTTATAACCACCTGGTGAGAAAATCCTCCTGTTGTTTCCATTCTTAAGAGAAGGGAATTGGATTTTGGATTGTGTGATTGTAGCACATTCCAATCTAAATTGGTAACTGACCCTAATTAGGTTACAGGAGTGAGCTTTCAAATCCTATTTCTGAGCTCAGCTTAAAAAACTAAAAATCCAGTAGCTAATTCGATGAATGAGCAAAACGGTACAGTGACATGATCAACTATGAAAGTTTAATTTTTCAAAGGTATAACGAGCCATGTAAGCAATTGAGTTGAAGCATACGTACGTCATGCAAACGTGAGCAATTATAGGCTGAGGTTATAATACTGATTGTAAAAAGATTAATTTCGAATTAGCTAATGAAATCTCAATGCACACAACTACACCACAACGTTTCACATATCATTAAAAAGCAAAGATTGTATTTTTACTTCGTTGGCTCTCTCGCATCGCATCCACTGACTTTTATTTGCTTCACTTGCCCTGCATGCATAAATGACCATGTTGCAAAATATTTTTTATATGTTTATGTTAGTATTCACCCTGTTCATATACATAAGAACTACATATATATTGCTTTATGCCATTTCATCTCTAATCATTGATGATGAGGATGAAGACGGGGCATAATAATATATCCGCAAGGTTTAGCGTTAGTTGTTCATTCAGCAAATGAATTCATAAAGATCTTATCAGTGAACTTTTCTTGGCAGTTTACTACAAGTCTTGCAGACATTGTTGCTTGTAGTAAAATAATAAATGGCAATTCCGCATGATTTGGTCAGCAGGTGGTCCCTGAGGAATGTGCTGTGTGCAGGACATGCTATCGCTCGCTTGCTGTTTGCTGACGGATTTTTAAAGACCAGAACAGACTTCAAGTTTTTCTATAGCCGAATTCAATTCATTCCGTTCATGTGTAAAAACCCCAGTCAATTTAGTGTATTTTTTTCTTCCTATAAGGTTTGAGAGTAACCTTTTAAACTGATGAAGTGTATGAAAATGATGGTTAATCAAAAATTTGCTGCCTTGAGAGTCTAAAACTAACTGTAATTTTCTCAAAATGATTGTCCACAGCAGCGGTGAAAATTGGAGGAGAAAAATATGCTCGTAAACCCACTGCCTAGTAGTACATACATACATTTGCCCATTAGTTAGATCCCATCATCTCATCATAATTCTAATAAAACTGAGATTAATTCGATTTCATTTTTTACCACAATCAACAATGGAATAGAGTTAAGAAGAACTAGATAAACCACATCTTAGAGGGTGATAAACTGCTGTTGTGTGTTTATATAAATGATAATTATTATTTCGTGTTTAAGTGCTTAGTTTTAAGGGTGGCAGTTGGCAGCAATGGCAGTCATCACAATGTTAGGCAATTGACTTTTGTATGTGTTTACAAAAAGTCGCATTCAATTCATTGTGAGTGTGTGTGTGTAACTCACGAAAAAAGAAGAGGAGCATAAATACAGTGAGCTCTCCGAGTGCCTCAAACAGTAATAAAACAAGGCAGGAGGAGAAAGGTAATTACAATTAATGATGATGAGCCTCCTGGCTGGTTATAATGGCAAAAACAAAAGTGAAACAAAAGGCGAAAAAGCAAATATGTGTCATCATCATCATCATCATCATGATCAACATGAACTCAACTTCATCAACCAAACATTATATTTTTTTTGCATTCGTCATCCTCATCAACATCCAAATCCAACATTGATTTAAGACATGAATTCATCAAGTCCATTTATATCAAATGAACAAAAATATATTATTTATTTTCATCTTGTTTGCTTCATTATTTAGTCAGTCAGTCAGACACCACACTACTTGTGTTGTATTAGTATTTTATATTGGTACTTTACCTTCCACTACTTAATCATCGTAATTGAACTCTCATTTGATTTGAATGCACTTCACAGCTACTTTTTTTTGTTCATTTAAAAAGTCAAAGTCTTACATTTGAACTGTGCCACAGACGGCTCGACTATATACAGCGCACGTACTTACACTTACATATATTAACATTACATTATATTACGAACAAAAAAGCGAAACTAATCAACGGCAGAAGCGACTATGCCTATGTTTTGTATTCAAATACAAATAATACAAATATATGTACAACATTCTTCCAACTACAGAAGCGGTTTCTTCGTCTGTCTTCAATAGTCTTCAATAAACATACATCATGTCACCACGACATTTCTAGTCCTCTTCCTTTTCATTTTCATTCATTCAAAGTCCTCATCTCATTTTCAATGAATCAACTCAAGCTGAAGCCACTTCACTTGACATGTAGCAGTGTTCCCTGTTACCTCCACAAATGACATTTGCATCTTTCTTTGTAACGCTAACGCATCAGAGTTAAAAGCAAATTATTATCAGAATTAAAAAAGTAAAAGTAAGAATGCCTGATGGACGAGGGGATATTATGCAAAACACTTTTGGTAAGGAAAAGTGGTAAATGATTGACAAATATCAAACGTGCATCAACATCAAATCAAAGTACAAGAACATACATACATACCTCACCTGCTCCACTGCTTGTTATTAAAGAGAGGCCCTGAGTTGACTTTTTGTTGTTACTTACTTGTTACCTTACTCTACTCCTTGTTCAAAGTTGGATGTAGTTAATGGACATGCAAAAAAGTGACATGAGTCGACTCGACTGGTCTCAGCCGGTCTGGTCTCGTTTTTTTTCAAACAGCAATGGTCAACAAGACAATGTATCAACAAAATTGAGGGAACATTAACAAGTTGCTCACATCATCATGTAGTGAAAAAAATGATTGTTCAGTAACAGTATTAACAACATGACAAAATGGTGGTAATATTATATTCGTTGTTGGTTATGGTACTCGATGCAATTTATAAAAGAAAAACATGATGGAGGAATGCAAATCACATTTCAATCAATATCAATGCAGCTCCATTCCACTACACCATACAACTATCACATTCAAATGAAAAACCTGAACCGATATCAATTCATTTTTTCAAATTAATATTAGTCCATATAAAATCACATGTACCTATGTAATTATCCATTATGATAGTCCAACTGGTACTATCAACCATTAGCTTTGTCTCGATGAAGTACACCGCATCGTTGGTTTTGATCGTCAACAAAAAAGAAATTTGATCTCAAGCCACTTACTACTACTCCGTACAAAGCAAGTAATAAGCATAGTGGGGGATAATTAAAGAGTAATTTTCAATCTTTCAAATGTAAATGCATTCAGTAGCCTCTCAGGGTCATATATTTAGTCAAAGAACATAATATAATCCTAATCCATTCACACCAAATCTACTCACACTATAGTACTACTCCCCTTTCATTTCCCAACGAGATGAGAATGAGAGTGAGTGAGATGAAAATTGAATATACAAACAAGAATGTGTCCTTCATTGACAGTAGGTGTTTATAGAGAAGGATCGATATTTATGGCTCTTATTAGTACACGACATTAAAATGTCAGCGAAGGGAAATCGGTGTTGCATGCCAGAGCCAAATGTATTAAATTAATAATATACTTATATTATATATGTATCAATATCATCTATCAGATTATCGTTCATTAGATCAAATGTAAAGGTCACAACATAATAAACACATTTAAATTGGCTCGAATCACAAATACAATGGTAATGGTAATGGGGGATGTGATGTGATGTGTATGTGATGGTTGATAGTCAATTGAAAGTTGGTTCCGCTGTCATCAAATTTCAACTGCCAAATCAAATGATGATAATCATATGAGGTGATGATGTAGGCATCCGTGATTTGATATGATGATCCAAGATCCAACCTTACACATGCATGCCAAGCCCAGAATGAGCCATGAGGAGATAATGGAAAAAGGGAGATTTGTCGGAAGATTCTATGAAATGCTAATTTTAAGTATTCATTTCCAATATAGGATAGTGTAATTTGTTAGAACGTCAAACATGAGGGGGTATTTTTACATAGAAAAAAATATGACGACAAATAATGGAGGTACAAATTCTGATGCTAAAATATGATGAATATATCTTCTGCACTGACAGATCTTAAAGGATGGGAAGTAGTGGCGTTCTGTAAAAGGATAAATCAAAAAGCCACAAGGGAAAGTGAAACGAGCAAGCCCACAATCCACAATAGCCAAGCCAATATGTATATAAACAATGTAATGTACCTACGAATGGTTGGGTTTTATATGAGCTCCCTGACTTTTTTTGGTCCATTGGCTTCCTGCTGTCTGATGACCACACTGACCCTATCTTACCTTAACATATTTGCCCATAAATAAACGTAAATAGATATTAGGCTGACAGGGAAGTGGACATGAACAAAAATTTATTTATATTTATATTTATTGTAGCCATCATCATATTATATTATATTATAAGCAACTGTAATGCTAGTGTGTAAAATGAGTAATATATAATGTGTATAGGAAAGTTGTTAAAAGACACCTTGAAAAATAAAACTTTCAATATTATCATGATTTTACTGCAATATCATTTCTTCAATGGAATGTGATGTGAGCAAGTTGGAAGTACCTTGGGGGCATCTGGATTATATTATGATTAAGATTTGTATCTATATTTATATATTTCATTCACAATTTTAGTTTGTACGCTCTGTCAAAAATGGCAAATTAGATATAAAAGAAGATGAAATTGAAGAAAGAGCTAACAATTTTCTGTAGCCTGTAGCGGCCTTGGTGTTAGTCCTACTACTACTTGCTCTTTTCTCTCCTTCGTCATCATCACCATCATCATCATCATCATCATCGTGGTCGTCAATGCACGAAGCTTGAGATTATTATTATTTATTCTGATTTTTACACGCCTTTTTGAAAGCAAAAGCCCAACGATATTATTAAAGGGACCTTGGCTTAAAGTCTAACTACAAAACTACATCATATGCATATAAATTTTAATGTGGTTGGTTCTTTGGTAGGTAGAGTGGTCTCAAACATGAAAAGATTTTAGAAACTGCTCGTTTCATTTTCATTCTATTCAGCTTCACCATCATCCTTCTTCGTCATTATGAGGAGCCGACTTGTTAAAATCAATGCATACAAGCACACATAGACAGACATTTACATATACACATGAAATCACTTGCATCTTCAACACATTTGAGGCATAAATGGATATAAACAAAGTATCCGGCTCAGGCTCAACTAGGCTTTAATAAAAGGCTTAAGGGCTTAACTTTACCTTGCTTAACAGAAAATCAGCTAGTCATAGTCACAATACACGCTGACTGCTATATTGCTACTTTGAAAGGATTGAATTGAGGAGATGGATAGATGGACTTTCGATTCTTGCTTCATCTTTTCTCAAATTACTCGTAAATATATCGCCGCATTTCCCTCAAATATAATTTACATCGTATCGTATCCGCTAGTAGTGCAATGCAATAGTAACCTAGAGAGGCCGAGATGATGCCATGCCATCATATACCATACAAATACTATATATCTACACACGATCGAAAGATGCATCCAAAAATCTACTAACCTGACTTGGATCGGATATCTCTTCTTCGTCTTCGAGTTATCCTCTTTCTTTCTTTTACCACAAACCAAAACAATAGTTCACATCCATACATACCTAGATATTATGTTGCATACAACAACACTGCACAGTGGTTTGTTTGGTGGATGGGCAACTTCTCGAAATTCAAGCAGTAGAGCAAGAAGAATCGTAAGGTAATAACATCAAAATTGGACGAAAACATGGGTACTATCTGCTTTTTCTCTTGATACACACAAAAAATTATAGCGTGAAATTACAGTATACCTAATCTATCATACATATCTGAGGGGAAATTGATATATATTAGCGAAGCATTATGTTTATCGGCCATAAACCATAATGTGAAAAATACAAATTTTGTATTCAATAAATGAGATTTAACTCATTGATTTCTGCCAGTGATCTAAGAATTATTGCAACACACATGTGGCACATCAAATCAACAGCTATAAGAATAAAAAGAAATATCGTGGATGTTGATAATAAGGATGAACAAGATGATGATGATGATGATGATACTTGTGATTGTGATATGATCCCTGTAAGTACTACTGCACTATATTCATCTGCACTTCCATATAGTCATCATCATCATAGTATTAGCTGTAGTTGCTAAAAAATATCATTATTGAAATTACACAAAGGCTACAATAGCATTGATACCAAGAACTGGGTAGTGTTGTGTTACACATGCGAAAAGCAATTACTTTTTTGCCTTATACAGGGCCCAAGACAGACTTTGTTTGGGTTAAGATGAGATGAGACTGGCCTGACTGAGAGATGAGATATTATGGGCAGCGAAGTATACAACTTAACTTATATGAAAGTACTCAGGTGGTTGGTTGTACTGTGTTATGCACAGCACTGAGCTGAGCGCTTCTTCATCTTCTTCTCATTCTCACAACCAACATCTCAGCATAAACGTAGCATTCAGTCAGTCAGTCAACCTGAACCACAACTTATTTACCTGTGTTTCCGTCAACAATTTTTCAATTTGCATATACACACGAATGAAGGGTTAAAGCAGATCTGCTCTCTTACAGCCAACAAACAGTGTGTAAAGTAAATGCATAATATAATATTTGTATTATATTATGCATTTACACACATGTCTACGTATATTCATACACTGTTTCTTCTGAAAGATGGGCATGGCCTGTTTGCCCTCATCTTCTTTATCGTGCATATGCATCAGATTCAGCAGGTAACGTAGTACTCTCGTAGACTCTTTGGCGGACACATGCATCATATCGCTGTATAAGGATATTTTGGCTTTCCCATCATCATCATCATCCACCTCCTCGTCAACATTATAGCATCATCACATCATATCACATCACCAAAAACCCAAACCAACAAGAAGCAAGATCATTTCACCAGATCCAATTTATGCAATTGCTGGTCAGTCAGTAGGTATTATTGAAACGTGCATGGAGGAGCACACTCGTCAAAGATTCCTTTGTGCAATACTAACGCGCACACGTGCTTCTCTGATCTGATCTGAAATTCGTTCCATGTGACATTGGAAATTATTGTTCTTGAAGTAATAAGTGAGTGTCCACAGAAAAAAATTATAACAAAAATAAATTTTGTGCGCCCAGTGTCCTATTGTGCATTGTTCAGTGATAATAATCATCATCATTCATCACTTCGAGTTGAGTTGAGTTTGTTTGCTATCTCCAACTACAAATCTAAAACACATATATCATTGTTCAATCACGGAACACGGAACGGAGAGTTTTTTTTATCTTGAGTGTAAGAGTGACGAAAAAATATATATAATTTGTATCGTGGGATTTTGAATGAGTTCGATTGTAAAGAAAGATTCGTATTGTGCAAAAAAAGGGGTGCCTGATTGCTCCACATGATGATTGTGTGCTTGGATAAATATTTTTTAATTGTATTTAATTGCTCTCTACCAACTAAACTACCGCTTGCTGCTCTGCTAAATACTCGCGCGTAGGTATTTAGTTTGGTATTAAGGTGTTTTTTTGTGCCGCTACTTTACTTTATGCAAATTAGCTTAGGAATATATATAGTAGGTTTTACTATTTAAGACTTGTTCTTGAAGTTGATTAGAAACACATGTCGTGTTGTGTACATGCATTTAAAAAAAAAGTATGGTTGTATAAAGCGTAAAAGCTATTACAAAAGAAAAGCACGACTCTTGACTACGATATGCAGGATAATTGGAAGGCGGTTCCTGAGCTGCTCCTTTGGTATGCGGAATTGAATAATCCATCCAGAGAGTGATTATAATCTTTGGCAATAGAATAGAAAAATGTGAACGTTACCATTTGGTTATTCACAATGAGAATTAGTGGTTTGGTTGAAGACCAAATCTCAAACCACTCCACCAAAAAGTTTAGTTAGGCTCAGCTCAAAGTACGTTTTAAAAACTCATATCATCATCACCCAAGCCGAAAGGTAATTGTGTCACTTGTCGTGACTTGGAGTGTACTTGAAAGAAGGAAGGGAAAGGAGTAAAGTGCAATCTAGGATTTTTGTCTTAATCCTCCTCATCTACTCCTGTTCATGGTTTGGTGCTCTATTGTTTGGATTACGCATCTCTACACTGTGCGCATTATGTATATATTTTTATTATATTACCTGAAAATAATATAATCAGCCGATTCAATATTGCATTTTTCTCCTTCATTCATTTATTCAAGCTTTTTTTGTTGTGTGATTCATTCTGCAGTAATTAGACAGGTAAAAAAATTGCATGAAAAATCCTGACAAGTATATTTTGCTGGCTGGTCTTATGAAACCAAAATTAGCTGTAGGGTGCATTTTTTTCGCATACAAAAGTCCTCCTGTCATATATTTCTTTTGTGTGAGCAGTGTCTAAGAAAGGGTCTCAAAATGCAGATCGTCCCCTCAGAAAAAATAAGGTTGAGTTGATAGTCCTCGCTCTTACTCGTCGTCCTCGTAAATAGCTCGCTGTGAGTGCATTTTTTTTGTTTGAAATTGCAATTGCATACACATTTTTTACATACTGCCCACCACGCTACTTACTACTGCTACTACTACCACACCACCGCTTCTCTAGTGGCAGGACTTACACGACTGGCTCACTGGCTAGTAATTTTCGTAATACTTGACTTGATGGCATCATGTCATGACACTATTATTAATCTTGGCAAAAGGCAGAAAAAAAGCTGTTGAAAGTGAGAAACGTGAAATATTAAAAGTTTTTAGACGAGTAGCAAAGGAGAAAGAGAGGCGCCTCTTCCTTTCCTAAATCCCATGGCTTGAGTTCACTTTACCGTGCCAAAGGTGTAGCTTGAATAAAACATGATTTCAGAGTCACTCTTCTCTCTCTCTTGTCCCATTCCTGGTTATCCGTAGTTTTGTAACGAAATCCGTTAGAATTAGAATTCATAGGATAAGATGTAGTAATAATATGTGTGGTGTGGTGGTAGTATAGTGGCGGTGATGATGATAATAATGATGAGGTTATTGTATATACAACCATCCATCTTATTTTCAAGTCAAAAGGATTTTTTCCTGTCTGTGAATTGTGGAAATTTATGATTACAACTTTGGCCAGCTCCCATGTACTTTTTTTTTATCTACAGGAAGGATGACAGAAAAGTAGCCACTAGCGGTGTAAAGAGTAACGTGCCATTGATGTCATGCTTCAAATTACGTTATTTACGGTGTGTGTGTGTGACCAACTATGCATTAGTGTAGCTTACGGGTCGGAAAAAGTCAAGTCTGTATTTTGAAATTATAAATGCCGTAGGGAGGTAGGGAAAAGAAGACCTCTGGCAGATAGTCATAGTATAGTTGCATTGTTGGTGGATTTGATTACCTACTACGTCTCAAACTCTATGAAAGCGTTTGACCTCGACTTAAGCAAACTTTACATTGATTCATTACAATGAAAATGACAAGAGAACGGTGATTAAATTATTGCCTAATACTTATCAAGCTAAAGCAAAGTAAATTGTATGTGCATTAGTTCATTTTAAAGTTTATATTGTCAAAGCATATTTCACAAAAAAAAGAGTTCTTTTTGTCAAAACTCCAACTCGCAATCAACGCTAATTGTCAAATAAGAGGTTTTGAATTAAAGATCATTTTCCTTTCGTTTACCATCATTTATGCACAATTTTGTAATAGTTAATATTGCAGATCGAAAGATGGACATTCAATTTATCAAGCTTTTATTCGTACCCAAAATAAGTGAAAAAAATAGTACAAAAATTAACTTACGATAGACGTGGTGGTCTTTTCACGCATTCCTTGAATGTGGTTTGTGCTGATATGCGAGTTCATGCAAATAGAGTCGGAAGCAGGACAAGTGCGGAAAATGTCCTTATTTAATGGGACTGCCTTGAAGTTATTCTTGGTTTAAATTTTATTGATTTAAGGAGTGCATTAACCATGTTGGAATGTATTATTATCATTATAATACACATTCCAACATATTCATAATAATATTTTGCGATGTAGGCAATAACATAATCAACGCAGTAAATATATACCTGAATTTTTCTTCTGTTAACCAAACAAATTATTGACTATTGACCAAGTTTGTTTCCTACCTGATTGTATATGTTTAAAAATAAATGACAGAATAGAAAAACGGTCAAGATCAAGTCAATAGGTAGCTAAAAATGCATTTTAGTCAAGTTGCATCTGTAATTTGTATGCAATTTATAACGTGGCACGTGAGTGAGTTTGTATCTTCCAGATTATTTGGGGAAGATGTACAAATTAGTACCTGAAATCTCTTTCGTTAGTCTTTTAATTTCACCTTAAAATCATTGCAACGTACATATTTAGTAAATTAATCAATGTATTGCATTGCATTGCATCGCATTAATAAAAAGAAGAGAAGGTTTTAAAATGAATTATTGAAAATTTAGCACGTAACGTAACAGAATAATATTTTTTAGCAAACAAAAGTAGCCTATTGGCATTCAGGGATTGCTTGATATGTCTTTGTCAGTCAGTTCATGTTTAAGCCATTTGAAATATAGCTTTTAGCAAAAGTTTAATACTTGCATTATAGTATAAGATGAAGCAACGCATGACGGATAAATGATTTTTCATTATCTTCAGGTACATCTTTGTGCACTAATTATCCTCATATTAGATGTAGTAATGCAGAAAATTAAATGTATGCTTCATATACTTGAGCATCTTCTCTCACAGGTCTAACATTTACGTGCTAGAATTAAACATTGACCAAATACTAAATATTATTCTGCTCATGTACTGCATTTCTACGCACATCCAAAGCAGCAGCGGTGGTGCTAACATCAACTACTAAACAAATGAGAAAAAAATACATGTGAAAACTGCATCAGTGCAAGAAAACATTGCAATTATTCTTTACAGTTGAGCACATATGAAAAACGAAAATGAGAAGAACTTTGGTTCTTTCAACTTCTTAAATTATATGACGTATAATGGAAAATTTTTGTAGCTTTGATTTTTTTTGGTTCGTGAGCGAACTAGCAGAAAAGGAATAATGAGTATTTTAGCGTGTAATTATAGCCCAGCATTTTTTTTTCGCTATTTCAGCTCTCTTGAAGGCGAAAGCAAGAAAGTGAAGATTTTGCTCGTGGGAAAATTATGTGATTAGCATTACCACTACACTACTACTACACACTATGAAAATTCCATCATGTCTAATGACAGCGAAGAACATGGATAAAGCTAACAACATTCCATAAGAACATTCTTAATCTTCTAAAGAACAAAACTTATCCTGCAGTGGAAAGTAACCAAAATATTTTATAGCTACTTGACAGCAGCTGCTAAATCACGTAAAGATGTCAAGGTTAGAGAAAGCTCCCAGTGGAGGGGAGACAAACACTACGGCTACCACGAAGACACCACAGTTTCCACGTATCACAGTGCCAAAAGCAGGAGTTCCTGATCCTACTGGGGCTACTCTTCACCACCATCATCAACAGCAGCAGCAGCAGCAATATATGCTTGACAAGAATGGGAACCCTTTAGATCCCAAGTTGGTTGAAGGCCATCATGAGATTATATGGGCTAGAAGGCAAATCCTTAAGAAAAGAGGGACTACGATCCCTTCCAATCTTGCTATTCCGGTTGGACTTGCACAGATTGGGATAGGGGCATCAATGGCCATTCTTGGAGTTTTGGCTATTCGCTATCAAAGCTACTTATTTTACTATGGCAGTGGTCTTTGGACAGGGATGGTTGTGGGTATTACTGGAGCCTTATGTGCAATGTGTACAAAGAGTGGATTACCCAAGCCAAAGTGGTTTTGTGGAGGTCAAAGATGGCAAGTACATGTTTTGTTGGCCACAACAATGCTCTCTTTGTCGGCTTCTGTGTTGTTGGCTATCTTTTCGACGGCTGGATTGTTGCAAACTGCAAAGACGATGGTCGGTGTGGTATGTATAATAATAAATTTTTGTTATGTACACTTTCGATGATTTGGGTATCACATTTTATTTGGGTATGTATTTTTTAATGCATTCGAAAAATAATTATTTCAGGACATGGATGACAGAACCGATGATGATGAAACTTTAGATAGGAGGAGGTCAGCTGGGAACGTTATAAATTCTTTGCTTCTCCTTTCCTCAATGCTTGAAGTGCTTCTGAGCTTTTCCACCTTTGGAATGGCTATCAGTGTCGTATGCAAATCTAACTACAAGCCAAGTCTCCTGTCTTCAACGGGTTCTTCTGGCAGTGAAAATCAAGCTTCTAGAGATATGGTTACTTCCACCACCGAATACCAAGCAAGAAAAGATAGACTTTTGCGTTGGCTTGGTCATCAACGAAGACCCTTTCCCGGTTTACCTCATCCAAGAGGCACCCTTCGCCCATATGTAATTCCAGCGCAGTCCGTGACGTCTTCATACGTTCTTCCTGCAGCACCTCCAAGACCAGTTTTTACTCTCCCACCAAACTACCCTGCTTCAATCACGATTCCACATCCAGCATACTCCATTATTATGCCAATGCATCATCCAGGTCACATGCCTATTCCTCTTCCAATGAGGCGACCAACTACACCAGCCACACAATCCCATGCTTCTGTTGCTGCGGCCCATGCTGCTGCAGTAAATGCACATAATGCACATGCGCACGCCCAAGCCCATGCTCATGCTCATGCCGGTCACCACGGTACTCTTTTGCTAGTCCCTGATGACCTGAGAAAGCATCGAAGTCGTCACAGTAGTGTCAGCAATTTGAGCGTGGCCACAAGAAGAAGCTCAAAATGCTCTGT
This sequence comes from Orchesella flavescens, assembly GCA_964034955.1. NCBI lineage: Eukaryota > Metazoa > Arthropoda > Collembola > Entomobryomorpha > Orchesellidae > Orchesella > Orchesella flavescens. Next base: position 18,784,281 of record OZ035954.1, read on the forward strand.
GGCAAGCTCCAGCAAGATGAGCGTTGCTCGAAGAATTTGCGAGGAGAAAAATAAGGAGGTAGAAATCACTGAAGAAGAAGTCAGTAAAACTTATACTGGCTTGGATAGAAGTGTTGCGGAAGATTTCATCACCGCAACAATGAACGACGGAACAATGAGTTTGGATGATCATGATCACGATCACGACAATGACAATGTCAGCTCGGTCAGTTCAGAGTCTTCCCCACCACCTCCACTTGATGAGGAAAATGATGGGATGGATGGAGACAATGAAGATCCAGAGCAAGAAATTTCTAGATTGTAGGCTCAATTCGATTACTATTGCAAGGTGATGATGAAAATGACAAAACATGAAATGAAATGCCATTCTAAATCTTTTCCATTCAATATATAATGTTAAAAAATAGCTATAATACTTTATGCGTGCTTGTTACTATTCCCAATAATAGTGATTATGTAACAAAAAAGGTGCCTAATGAATGCTAGATAAAAATGTAGCTACTTATGTGAGAGTTTTGTCACAATCAGAACATATATGCTCATTTTCATACGTCAGGTCAGCAATACAACAAAAACTTTTATCTTCTTTAGTGTATGTATTTTTTATATGAATTTATCCTAAATGAATGAATATTTTTGTACAATACACTAAACACATCAAGAGTAAATGCATGCATGGATGGATGAGTCTATGTTTTCTATTTCCATACTTTTATACTTTTCCATGTTTAATAAACTGTGAAAATGATTTATAATTTTATGTACCTTGTCTGTTATGTAGCAAACTTAGATCTAATACTTAATAGTAGTAAAGTTAATTATTAGTCGCGTTAGAATATTTATGTTAGGAAAGGATTGCCAAGAAAATCTAACAAATAAGTAAGCAAAATTGTTTAGATAATAATTAGATAAATTAATAGTATAATTTAAACAAGCAAAGTACACTAAAATGTTAGTCAATAAAGTATACATGAATAACTAATGAATAAACGAAGATAAACTAAAGACATAAAATATAAATGAACTTGGTGCACTTAAAAATCTTAATTGTTACAAACCAAAAAAAAATTGATTTGGGGTTTGTAATACCATATGAAAATATATGAAATGAAAGGATGATGAAATGTTTGACTTTGTATGTTACAAAGTTGATGGTCAGTTTTTAATTTTTTTATTGCGCTACGCACCACTTGTTAAATGTACGATTACTCCTTCATCAAACAGTTTATTAATCTGAATCTGAGAAAATCGGAATAACAACCATGTGCCCAGGATTTTGAGGGAACGGTCGTAAAACAGTAGTTTGGGAAGGAGGTGAGCGTGTTGAAATGTTACTGACTGAAGTGACTGCCGTGTTTGGCAAGGCTGTTGTTGTAGGCTGCGAATCCACAATTGGGGACTGCCCAATAATAAAATTTCTATAGGGTAACATATTATTATTATTATTTATGTCTTGATCCAGTACTCCTGGAGCAACTGGGAAAATATTAGTTTGTAAGGGCTGGGCTGCAGGGGCCACGGGCGGTGATTGACTTGAAATGTTATCAGTAACAGTAGTTGCTGGTACTGGTATCGTCGTCTCAGTAGGTGGAGAAGTACCCCTACTAGTTGCTCCGCCGTTGACTCGAAGTTGATTTAGGGTTGCCCTTTGCCCAGCGAAATTACGAAAGTCAGCTTCATTCATGGGTCGCCTGGCAAGGGGTGGATCAACAACTGTTATTGGAATATAACGTTGTCTCCCCACTGGAGGCAAGCGTCGTATTCTACCGCGACCAACCATTGACTCAACTGAATTCGCTATATCCCGAGCAGTTGGAAGGAGACCGGCAGCAACCATTTGGGGAATTCCTAAAACACCTGCTCCAAGCCTAGGTTGATTAACTCCTTGGTCAACCTCTCTTCTCCGTGGGGCTATCATGGGGAGACCATTGTTTAGTTCCAATAGCTGCAAATTATCTGGATCAAATCTGTTCATGCCGACCAAGGCTGCAATGTTGACTCTACTGGACATGTCCACAAGACCAGTTCTATCTCGCAAAAGAATCATTTGAATGATTCGTCGGAGTTGAGTGGCTCTAGCTAACTGAATCATTTCTTGGACACCATCCTGCGTCCGAGGAATGCAACCATCACTGAGAGTTACGGGTAGTTTATTTCGTTTGTGATTAGACACAGTGGCCCTTGGCATATAACGAGCTTCCTGAAATGCAAATATTTGTTGTTGTATGATTGATGACTGTTTCGATTTTCGGGGCATTTTGATTCTAGTGGTGGGATGATTCACTTCTGAAGAAGAAATGTCAAAGTTTTCTAAATATGCTAAAAGTTTCCAAATTACATCATATTTCAAAGAAATATACTGAAAAGTGAACCTTGTTCAAATAGTGGAACACTTGGGGTCGACCTCCCCCGAGCAAAATCAGCTAGTTCTCTTAATCTCGCAGCTTCATCAATCTACGGATAGAAAAGCAAAAGTTTTTACATTTTCAATTGATAAGGATCAAACTGATATAATCCTTTCTTTGGTTGTGTGTTACCACTAACTTCGGTAGTCGGGACTTCATTTGCATTTATATCAACTGTTACATTCTGCAACAGAATATTTTACTACATTATAAAAATTGAAAGAGTCAACTAGGTAGAAATGAAAGTCATAAAAAAGTAATGCGCACAGCATTAAGGTCCCGGGTTTCAATTACTCGCTGTCTCCCCAATATTTGCTCAAGGTTCCATTGGGTAGGCAGTACAGCCTGCATACTTTCTGGGTCAATTCTGTTACCTCCACGTCCTATGAGGCATATTAAACAAACTTATTTTATTATTTCAACACAGCATTACATCAAATTAAGTAATGATATAAGAACTGAATTTCATACTAAATGCGCTAGGTAATGATGGGCGAAAGAAAAAGTTGAAAATATTAGTGCAAATAGGTCGACGATCGACAACACAATCATTGAGGTCATAGTATCTGAATTTTCGGTACTCTTCCCGAGCAGTGCGACCCACACTTATGAGATAAATCCGATATATGAACATGAGTATCCCAGACTGGGGCAAGAAAAATATCATGAGTCCGGCCAACAAACCGATTAAGGCCATCACTGATTTTTCAGTTTCGAACGGGCGAGTTTTAGCTGCAAGTTTTCTTGCTAAAAGCAAAATCAAAGTGCCAATTAATCAAAGATGTGAGTCAGGAAAAAAGTACAAACATTAAATTTTTTGTACCTGAAAAGTTAATTATAAAATGTGTGGAAATAAGCCATATTCCAAGCAGAGTCTGATATAGAACAGTAAAACAAAAGAATCTGCGATTCCGCTCCCCTATGCACATTCCACCAGGGAAAAAGTGGAGATCTTGCTGTCCTGCAACGCAATGCGTTATATTACAAGTACGTATGTATGATAAGAACAAGGTGATTTAATTATATGACTTACGTATGCAAATTTCACACCGACTACAATGAAACGTGCGAGGTGGCCTAAATGCTCGACACTTTCGGCAATATCTGTAAAAGCGATTATGAGGATGACGAGCTCTAAAGTCTGTTGTTTCTGCCACTAATTCCTGTAACGAATAATCTGTAAACAATGCCATGTATCTAGTTCAAGTTGGTTGTTTCTGAAGTATAAGAAAGTTAGGTTGTATTTAAGTAAAGATAACATAATAGATTATCCTACTTCTTGGCACAACTCCTGGATCGGTAATACCCACACGGAGAAAGGTTGTGATACTTAAAGAACACAGTATAATTCCAGTATAAAAGATTGCGGTTCCTCCGAGTCCTCCAACTATATTTTCAATTACTTCTTTTCTAAAATTGAGCATATTAAATGAATTTATCATTGAAGGGGTATTTTATTCCCCATGCATACATGCGGCTCCACCAGCCTTTCAGATTTAAAGAGGATAAACATACTCTATAATTATTAGAAGCATGATAAGTAGCAACAAGAAAATGCTTAGAAAGAATAAACTCTTCTCTGGTCCCAATACAATTCTGCCCCCAAACAAAGGAGTAAAATTTCCTAAAGGGCCGGCTGGTCGAGGATGTTGGCTAGCACTGACGGTGGACTGCGAGGTGGTAGGGGCCACTGTTGGGGCCACTACTGGAGGAGCACCTGGGCATGGTGCAGTTGTCGGATCAGTTTCAATTCTTGGAATATAAACGTCCAACCCACCATACCTTCTTAATACGTAGTTGAGATGAGCTACTCCATTTGCATCCATGTCATTTCGCTCGGCGATTGTTAATCGCCTTGAGCCACGGAACCGACTCATTCTTGCTGACAGATTATCTATTTGTTTGTCAACTATGACTTTATCTACTCAACTCCAATCAATGTTAATAAATTTATTAAAAAATTAAACGCAATTCCTTTTACATAAGCCCACTTTTTTGCCAAAATAATGAATTGAAAAATACCGTAGGAAAATTAGGAATTTATGATATCTGGATAAACCTGAAGGTGATAAACAATAATATTTTTTTAATTTGGTCAGTTAAGCCAACCACTATGGTTACTTTCCATATTAATTTCCCCAAAGTTTGCTTTTTCTTATCCAAACGCCCACGCGTCTTATCATCAGTTCAAGTAAAAAACCCAAACCTGATATGACCACTCCAGAGCCAAGTAAGTAGAAGCACAGCTTTATCGGTGAGTTCATTGAAAATCTCTTTACCGTACTTTTCGACTCTCGACCACAACTCGATTTGTGAAACTCCGCATTGTAAATAATCCGTCCTACATCCAATTCCTCAAAAAGTTTCAAAAGTCCAGCCGATTGTATGCCATCTATTATAGCAGCTATTTCACGCAAGTAAAACATTTTGAAGTAGAAATACATTGTGTAAACTTCCATATTTTGTGGCACCAGATAACATGCGAATCCTTCAGTTGTATATTTTCCAAACATTCCAACTCTTAGCAATCCTCTGGCATCTTGTCCCCAAATATTTGCAGTCACTTTAAGCTTGGAAACCTGCTTTAGCATGTCACATTTCGGGTATCTTGTTAGCTTGTGAGATAACTCATAGTTTTCTATAAAGTGGTCCGATGTCAAAGTAATCCCCATTTTTTTCATTAAACGCTGGGAGTTACGTTGAACATTTTGTGAATGTACTTTGTTGCTCGCAAGCAGCTTATAACCTAGTTTGAAAAATTCAGGAAAGCTTTGTATAATTTTTGCTGGAGTGGGAGCAACAATGCTGGTCGTCACAATGCTTGTATACCAAAGCTTAATGAATATTATGGGGCATATGCAAACTAGCAGCCTCCGATATTTTAAAAACTTTTTAGCTGGAAAATTTTGCTCAATTAACATTATGATAATTGTAAAACCTGAGGCGACATTACGATTGATTATAGATAATGTTAAAGAGCAAGCAAAAAGCAGCAGCCAAATGTGTTTTTTAACCCCTCTGAGCAATATGGTCCAATTAACCGGCTCATAATGGGTATTGTCATCGCAGTAAAAGATATTCGTTACATCTGTGAAGTAATGGATGGGTAGCATTGGAAGTTTCCGTAAGGTTCCTTGAAGCTGAAACCCACATCCAATGCAAACCTCCATTCTGACAGGACCAGCCATTTGTTGAAATTCTTGAGGTCCCATTTGCTTCGAAAGCATGGTCAGATTCATCCTTACTGCTAAGATGTTGAGAACACCGTGCATCCGATTGCAGTCAGTGGATAACTTGTGAAACAATTCCAACTCACACAACTTTATGTCTTTGGTATACATTAGGTAGGAGAACATGGTCATGGAAGCTTTTTCTAGGGTCGGCGGGGGCTCATAAGCAGTAGCACGAATAATTCTCACTGAATTAGGCTCTAATGTAAAGTTGTGAGTGTGCCATTTGATAGAAATACTAACCGGGCATAAATAGCAGAGCAGTCCGTAGCTAATGATGTTTTCCGAATCCATATTTACAAATATCAACCTTGAAACGTAGCCGGGGTACTTTTTACTTTGCGTGAAAGCAGAGTGATTGTGAGCAATCTCTTGTAGGTTTACCAAATTGTTTTGTGTGATGACTAACACATAGCTGTTTTCATCAAAACTAACCTCACACAGTTCCAAAGAAAACTCTAAATCATTCGAGTTGTCGGGCTCAATAAGAATGGTGATTTCTATAAAATATCCAAATTTCTGAAGCAATCCAGAGAAAGTTGTATAAAATCTGGAATTGGCTGTTGTTTTGTTGAGCCTTTGAAGTTCGATGGATAAGAATAATGTTTCTTGAGACAATTTGATTTTTGTGAATAAACTAGAAAGAAAGACACTTTTTGAGGTAATTACTCTAAAACTGTACTTGGTATTCACACATCTAAGTACAATATCTAAGCTATCACAATCGGTTAATGAAGATATGAAATTGATTAAAGGATCCATATGAAATTTTTTAATCCCATTGCTCCGTTCTTCAAACCAATTTCCATGAATTTGTGAAAATAAAAATGTTATCAACAAGTTCAAACTATAGTAAAACAGTAGTTTCAAACCCATAATGTCTAGTGTCAAGTAATTTCTACTTTCTAGTGAATTTTGAAAAGTAGTAAATATTTAAATTTTCCTGCATCTCTGCAAGGTTTGCTGAAGATATGTAGCCATTTTTGGTATTTTATTATGAATATTTGTTGGCATTAATAAATGCGAAATAAAATACAAATATCAGCAAGGCTATTCATTAAACCTGCTTTTATCATTTATTTTGTTATTTTTAAAACGAACGGACAATTTTACATTATGGAATAATAAACCTGGTAACACACAGGAGTGTAACGAACTAGCAGCTTGTGGTTAAATGGACCTTTGAGACTGTAGGGACACTCCGATTTTACCCATATTCTAACTTATTGATTCTAACCGTTCTCGAGTTATCGTGTCCCCGAACGGACAGACAAGCCCAAACTAAACACATTAGCAACAAAAGTTGTTAGTAATTAAAATTTGGTAGGTAGAAGGTACAATTATTACTATTTGAGGTAACAAGTTACATTTATACATGTATTATCTTCACAGGTTCACACCCATTTATCGTGGTATACATATATGCATTATAAATCATAGAATGAATAGATGATAAAAGGAGACACACTCCTTTCTCAACCAACCAATAAGCCCACACGTGCTGGAAACGCCCAAAAGAAAATGCATATTATTGTGCAATTGCACAAAAGTTGCACCTTTTTTTAGACTTCATTTTTTAGTTTCGCTCTAGCAAAATTACATAACACGGCAGTATTTTCGAAATTGTTTTTGTTATTCGAAACCTAACACAATTGACATCATTCAAAATCGTATGGTTTATTGTGTACAATAACGAACGGGTTTTTTCTCGAAACATTGAAAGCTCGATATACGTCACTAAGTATCCTAGATGAGTCTTATAATAATATACATTTACATAATAATATTATTTTTTGAACACAATGCAAGAAACTTTCATTGGGATATAAAAACCTTTTCTTAATTCCATGTTCTCATTCATACCCATAACTTATATAGCCTTATTTAGTTTAAATACACAGTGTTATCATGTGAATAGGAGGAATGATTAGCTTTTATCTTTTCCAGATAAAATTTAAAACTAGGAAATACAATTTCTATTACCATAAATACTACTGCTAATACTGTCCCTCCCCCTAAAGCATAGAATCCTGTGATAATTGGCGAATTCAATGAAACCTTTTGAAATTCATGTACATCCTTTTTACACCCCGTTGGTTTATGAAATTCCGCTGTATAAATGACTTTCTCAGCATCCATTTCCTCAAAAAGTCTCAAAATACCAGAAGAAGCTAAATGTCCAAAAATATCTGCTATTCGGCCCAGGTATAATCCTTTAAAGTAAAAGAAGGAGAAAAAAGTTTGTAACTTTTCTGGAATAATATAGCAAGCAAATCCAACTGTTGTATGTTGGCCAAATATGTTCCTTTTTAACAATCCCTTTGCATCTGTGGACCAAATGTCAACGGTTCCTTTCAATTTTCCCACAAACTTGAATGTTTCACAATCACAAAATGTTGTTAAATTTCCAGCGAGCTCAGGGTGAATAATGAAATTTTTAGGTGATAAATCCACTCCAAGACTTCTCAAAAACGAGCCATAAAGATGCATTTGGTACATTAAGTGGCCTTCACTTCGCACAATAAATTTGTATCCTGCTTGAAAGAATTCTTTGAATTCCTGAATTATTTTTGGTGGTATAGGAGCCACAACATCAGTTGTAACGATTCCATTATACCAAAACGAGACAAACAGAATTGGACATAAGCAAATGAACAGTCGATGATGAGTTAACCACTTTTCTAAGCGAAATCCAGGATATACCATCATAATAAAAATGGAGCAGCCTGACAAGTAGTTTTTATTCAGTAACCAAAATATCAACGCACAACCAATCAAAAGCAGCCATACTTCAGCATCAATTGTATTAACAAAAATGTCCAAATTAGAATCGGCAAAACGAATGGTATCTTCACAGTAATATAAGTAGCTTACATCCGCATGGAACAGAATAGGTAGAATTGGGGTAACTTGAAATCTAGTTATGGGTTGGAAACCACAGTTGCTACATAATTGAAATTTTAATGGTCCCTTAACGTTTTGAAATTGTGAAAATGGCTCACTAATCTCTGAAACCAATGTCGCATTGAATGATTTAGCAAATATGCTGAGTATAGCGTGTGCACGATTGCAGTCGGTTGGTTTAAAAGCTAAAATGAGATATTCGCATTCGTTCACGTCCGGAATGTATTTTAAATAGGTTAAGAAGGTCATTTGTTGGCCTAATCCGTTTCCTATATTTCGTTTGCTGTTACCAACATCACTTTCGTGATTAGAAATCAAAGAAAAATCATTCCCACAACATAAATTGAACACTTGTTCGTATTCCACCCCTCCAGTTTCGTTATTGATGACGAAAAAGAGTTTTGTTACAAATCCTGGGTAATCTTTGTCTCTGGTAAAGGAATGATAGTGATGGGCAGTTAGATTGAAAGAGGATTTTGATTGAGTCACTATGAACGTGCTTCGTTCATCAAAACTTGCATCAAAATGACTCAAAGCAGTCGTCAAATCGTGTAGTAAATGAGGTTCCAAAATAATGTGGAATTGTGAATTATCCCCAAATTTTTGTAGAACCTTTGGATGACTTTGGTAAGCCGCTCTTGATGTATTGTATATTTGCAGCAACTCAAGTGTGATAAACATCGAAGTACTTGAACATGAGGATGAGAACTTGTTATATGGATTAAATACGTCTGGGAAATTAACATTCCAAAACATCAAAGAATTAAAATATATCAAATTAACCATCAGCCCCGTTTCACACTTTAAGCTTGATTTGGTCAGTAGAGATGTTATAATAGTATTTAAAATATTTCCATCCATTGCAATTTGACAATGTAAGAAAATGGAAGATAAATAGGCAATGCTTGAAATTAATTACAAATTTTTTAGAGCAAATGTAAATGTAGGTTTTGTTGAATTTCATGAACACGTGCGCGTCAACTCACAAACACACTTTCAAACTTATGTACCTAAGGGTTTTGTCTTGGTTTTTAAATGAAAATATAAATATAATTTGATATCATGCGTTGACCTTGTGTAAAATAGTAACAATAAACGTGAATTTACAAAGGAATTATTATGATATTTATGACGTGTTTAGAGGCACAAAAGATTTTAATTCACAATTTTAATCAATATCAATTTATAGATATTACATATATCAGTGTTATAAGAGTAGTCGAATGTTTATAATAATAATACGTTTTTAGTTTATTACTAGAACATACATACTTGATAACCAGCAAATGTCCATGCATGTAGTTGAATAACTCGTTGAAACATTTCTTTATTAAAATACTAGACAATGGAGCCTTCGAATTACGATGTATTTTCATCCATGTATACAATAGCTACAATGTGAAAGGACGTACCGCTCCGCTGGGAGCAGAAGTGTGTCGTTATCAAATAATTATTGCTCAATTTTGTACATTTATCCCAAATTGTTTTACATGGAACACTCTCATGAATGAAATAACTGGATATTTGAAACCATTTGTTATGCCTCGTCTTACAATAATTAAATTTAACGGATATAGGACACAAACTACTTCAATAATTAAACAAATTCCAGAAAACGAGAGAAAGTAGAGTAACATATAGAATGCAATGTTTATTGGGGAGTTCAAAGACAATCCTACTTCAATTTTGCAGTTGACATCTTCCGTATTTGTACAATATTGTTTATGAAAATTAGATACGAGAATTAAGCGAGCTGCCATTCTGTTTCTATACAGTTCAGATATTCCAGATACCATTATAGCACTACTAACCCATGAAATCCTTGCTTTCATAAACGTTTTAAAGTACATCATAGTAAAAACTCTGCGAATTGTTTGTTTAATGGTGTTGCACGCCACAAGATTAGCCGACCGTTTAGCCCTAGCTTGAACTTTCTTTAGTACCGCTGTATCACTACCCCATATCAATGTAGTTGCTTTCACCTTGGCCATTTCAAAAAAGGTTTGGCTACTTCCATACTGAGATATTTGAAAGGCTAGTGTAGGATTAATAATAACATTTTGTTTACTTAATTTCACTTTACAGCGCTGTTTCATAGCGTCATATGTTACAAGGTTGAAATGAACAAACTCTGATTCACTACCAATTATAAATTTGTAACCAGATTTAAAGAGCTCTTCACATGATGACATAATTTTAGGGGGAAGCGGTGCAATCATGTCCGTTGTGATCACAGAAAGATACCACCAAGATAAAAATATGATGGAGAAAGCAGGACCAAAGATTCTTGGCCGTTTCAACCATTCTTTCAAAGAAATAGTTTGAGAAATCATAATTAAAAATAGACTTAATCCCGAATACACACTTTCATTTAAAATGCTTAAAATTATCGCAAGAATTATAATGAGGAGCCAGACAATGTTATCTACCCGATCCACGAACACTGAATGTCGAAAACTTTCATACTTCATGCTTTCTTCACAGTAAAACAATGATACCAACTCCGTTTGGAATAGTATTCCGGACAAAAGTTTAATATTCCTATTTTCATCTAAAACACAATTTGCACATACATCTACTCTGACAGGTCCGGAGTATCCACCAAATGGTTCTAATGTCTTAATACTGGACCATGTCAAATTGGACCTAGAAATCACAATGCTGAGGAATGCATGTATTTGAAAGCAATTGGATTTTACTAAAGACATTACATAATATTCACACACCCTAACATCATCCACAGGAGTTAAATAGTCTAAAAAACGTAGTGGCTTTCCTTGACCACTTTTACTGAGCTGTAAAAACCATGTATTTAGATCAGACAAAGAACTAGTTTCAACCGACAAGAATGAACGATTGGAAATGTAATTTTGATGATCACATAGATAACAAATGACACTAAAAACTAACGAATTTGCAACAAAGGAAACAAATATTACACGACTAACATAACCAGGATAGATTTCACTGTTAGCATAACTATGAAATTGTTTAGCTAAACTTTGAGCAAGAGTATTTTGTTTTGCTACTACAAAGTAATTGGTGGACTCATCGAAACTGCTATCATATACTCGAAGAGCAGTTGGTAATTCAGCTAATGAAGACACTTCACAAATTATATAAACAGGTTTACTCCTGGGAAACCCTTGGCTCTGTGTAAAATTGGTTTCGGTTGTATTTTCTAATGAAATTTCCAGAACTTGTACCGCTGTAAGTGCCTGCATGAAAGTAATTAATGCTGGAGTCAAGTCAACTTTAGACCGTTGATTCTTGAAACAAATTACGGTTGTATGGGTATGATGAGAAAATTCATTACCAGAAGGAGATGTTAGAAAACTAGATAACTTTTGAAGTACAGTTGACGACAATATCGAGGTACTGGCTTCCCAATACCAAGGTGTCAGCAGCATAACAATTAAAGTAGCAATTATTGATTTTTTCATCTCCATTTAATTTACGAATAGCAAGAGATCCTTTAGATTTCCATAAAACAAAAAATGTACTAGATAATATTTTCCAAATTTGCACCAAGTTTATACTCGGTGCCTTTATTTTTCCAATTCCTTGAAAGAATTTCTTAATGACTACAATTTAGGTGTCTACAAATTAAATATGTCTGAGTCTAAATACCGTCAATTTTACCCACCGCATTTATTTTAAAGACCTCCAAGAACTAGCGTAATTTTTGTCGTAAGACATATTGTAGTAAGAGTTTTACAAATTATAGTAATTGGTATGTGTGTCTATAATGGGGTTAAAATAGTTTGCTTTACCCTTTTCATTCAGTGTGAACAATAAAATTTATGTGCTATTGTCCATTCGAAACGTTTTGAATCCTTAGTAATAACCCATAGTAAAAGCCAACTGTGCTAAGGTTCGATAAGCCCACGTCATTCATTAGGCATTTCAATACAAAGTAAAAAGTAATTAAATCGCATATGAAATACGCAATTAGGTTTCAATTTTTTATTACTGACAATAATTAATATGAAATATGTATTATAAATATATTGTGAAATTACATAAGATTCCATGATTAAATCCAGTTTTTAAAATTGCAATTCTCTTTGGATTCAACATTTATTATAAACCTGTCCTGAGGATGACCATTTTCTTTACAAAATTTACTATGAGCCATTTTACAAGTAATGTAACAGTAACATCCTTCAAAAACCCAACATAAAGCAGCAAAGAGTAGTATGATGCCATGTAGTGTGAAAGCCATTTTCAAAAATGGTGAATATAATGATAGTTTCTCAATGCCAGCACATTCTTCATCCCCATTACAGTTTTCAGAAAAAAAGCCAGACTCCAGTATCATTTGAACAGCATACAAACTTTTCCAAAACTTATCAATACCGGAAGCAAATATTCTAAAGTATGTAATTAAAGTTTTATCAGCCAAGTACAACTTGAAGAAAGTTAAGCTCATGCTACTCCCCAAAACTTGATTTATAACGCTACAAACAACAGTAGATTTACTTCTCCTCAGTCCAACCACTTGTTTTCTGAAAACGATCTTAGCAAAATGATCAGCCAACATCCCCGTCCCTTTCAAGTCAGCCATGTGTTTAAGCATAGGTCGAAGTGGTAGTTGGCCCCACGTTGGTGAAGTTTTTTGGTCCACGATGAAATGACTTTGTTGTAGATTAATTCCATACGTTTTTAGCAAGTGCTTTCCGTAATTCTGTCGAATGATATCTACACCAAGAGAGTTAGAGACCATTATCTTATAACCTTGTTCCAACAATTCCTTGTAACCACTTATGATGGGGAGTGGAAGTGGCGCCACGATATCCATCGTGACCATACTTAGATAAAAATATGAAATGAAGATGATCAACATAACTGGCACAGTAAGAATACTTCGACTTTGACTAGATGTAGAGCTGGAAAGGGTCGCATATTGCCCTAGTAAAAGAAAAAATACGCTAAAACCAGAATCCACGTTTCGGTCAATTATTGCGACGACCCCTGCTACAAGGCATAACACAATCCAAACCATTTTGTCAAGTGGGTCAAAAAATAACATCCATTTTATTTCGGTGTAATCAATTTTTTCTCTGCAATAGTACAACTTTTCAAATCGGTAATTATTCAAAATCACTCGGATAGCGACACTAGTAAAGGCTCCAACGGGTGGGTAGGCACAGTCAGGACACATGATAAATTTTGGGTCACCTGTTGTTATGTCGGAAAAGTCTCCAGCACCAGCTCCTCTTGTGACATTTAGCGCTGATAAAACAACTGTAATTATTATCTGTTTATCTATACAATCAGGATGTCTTTTGAAGTATGCGGTTAGCTCACAGTTGAGCTCAAGTTGATGGGTCCTGTAGTTATTAATTTCAGCAATGTGCCCATAACCCTTCCAGTTAGCGTCTTTGTAAGCTTCTTTAATTGAGGTCGTGATATGGTTAGTCTTTTGCAGTGGAATAAGTCTTTTGGTTAAGGGACACAAGTAACATAAAATTCCGGCAGATATACTCATGTCTTCATCGTTTCCAACATCCCCTTGGACGTCCAGAAATATCATTTTTGATATGAAAGCTGGATTCTCAACATCGGATTCTTCAAAATCTACGATCTCAACTGTTATATTGGTAGTTGCTTCAGTCAAAATGAAAAAGCTTGCTTCCTCCCGAATTCCGTATGCGATGAATTTGAAAGCGGCAGTGATGGTCACATTGACAGTTTCAGGCATGAAAAGAAGCACAATGGGGGCCTTGTCGCCAAATCGCTGAAAATTTGTTTTAATTTCTTTGGAAGTTATTTCCATTACAAGCTGAAGGTAATTATCTTCATGATAATCTGGCAGCACAGTAGGGTTCAATTCGTCGAGATTAGTATGAAGTAGAATTGGAAGAAACACACTTTTAACAGACAGTATATATGAGACACAGTCAGAAATGCTTTCTGCTACTGACGAGGGCGCCGATATATTACTTGGTTGGAAAAGGACTATGTGAAATCGGCTTGCATTTTGTTCCAACATGAGTTTGGTTAGAAACCTGATAGGAGAAAGGGAGTTGCAGCGTTCGGCATTCCAAATAGTTTCCACTGGTTCAACTACAAATAAAAATATAACTGATGATATTATTTTGAGTATTAAGAGGTCACTGCGAATGATCATTTCTCAGTAGTATATTACAAATCACAAATTGGGTTAGCAGTAGCAGATCATAACGCTAAAGAAATTAAGCTTATTATATAAGTACTTGGAACATTTCAACGGGGTTCAAGAATAACTGTTTAGAATAGAGTTACAGTGTTCATGCGATTGAAAATATGATATGTGCTTTTTATCTAAAAAAACAACAATACATTTAAAAACACTACAACATAAAGAACCCCGATATTTGATAACAATGCAGTGCCTACCGTAGATAAGTAAACAAATAATTTTCTGCAATTAGGATGTCGTAATCGTAAGGAGAGTAGTTTCTATTCATTGAATAGTATTCAAAACGCCTCATTTTCTTTTTTATTGTGGTGAACTGGCGACGCCCGACAATGAGTGAAAGCATATAGGAAGGTGGTTATTAATAAAGTAAGTAAGCAATATTTGTTTCACTCTTGAAGTAGCATTAGTCATACTTTTGTTCACCTTAAATGTGAAAATTGAAAGCATATACCTAATTGCAGGCATGAATTTATAGGTTTGAACCGGTTTGAACTTCTATTTAGAGTTTGAATTTGCAGAATATGAAAATGATACCATGTTAAGTATTGTAATACACTTCTATAGAAAGCTAAGGATCTATTTTAGTAATGATTGTTTTTTCCATTGTGTTGGTGTGCTACCAAAAACAATAAACCTGACAATAGGCAGATATATAGTAACCTGCGATCTAGCATTTATGCTGAATAAAGTTAGCATAAGCTGTGTCTGAGTAGTTCATTGGTTTAAAAAAGATTTGAAAATTTTCATAATTGTGGCTGCTATTGAGATTTTTTTCAAAAATTGACCTTTAATCACTTATAGGTCACGCTGGGGTCATTTCTGAACTTTGATATTAGCATAGTTGAGTTTTTCTTGAAAAATAGCATCATTTTGATGTATCATAAGCCATGTTTTGCTATTAAAATTTTTTGACCTTGACCTTTGACCCAGTTACCGTTGACCGATTTTGCTCATCTTAGAACTTAGCCAAGAGCTTGACCTAAGGTATCGTTTAGCAAAAAGAATTTTTGAAAATCTTCAACGGTGTAAAAGTTATCGTGCGAACAGACGGACAGACGGACGGACGGACGGACGGACAGACAGACTATGATCCATTCTAAAAAACCTGCTTTTGATTGATCTTCGATCGCAGGTTAATAATAATTATTACACTAATACATACTTAATCTGCCGGCTCCTCTTACAATTATTCATATTGTTGTCTAATTCATGATTGATGAGATGAGACAACTTTACACAAAAATGTACATGTGTCGACTCTATAGAATTAGAAAAGCATGACCTCACAATTCATTTCAATTCCTTAATAAAGAACATTTTGTTTCTGATTATAAGACGGCTAAGGTCAATGCTTTTTGATTGCGGAGACTAAGAAGTGTGTATACAGTTCAGATTTGAAAATTTGATGCTGATTAATTCTCTTTAATCAACGAAATATCACACAACTTACTTATCATCAGCATTGTTAAAGTAGGTAAGTACATTATGTGCACTATACGGTAATGGAGTGCAAACGTGATACTATATATAGTTGTTAATACCAGCACAATAATGACACATGTCAATCCACATGTTTTAATTGTATACCTTTCTGAGACTACGTGACCATGTATTAAAGTGTCAATAATGAACACATACCTGGTTTGTATTTACTTTACGTAATATGTCAATAACTACGTAAGTTTGTAATAATCATATAAATTCAATATCATTATCAATATCAAGGACACTCATATAAATCTGATAGGTTCAAGTTCCAAACTCATGACCAGTTATCAAACTTCAAATTTTCCAGATATCTCAAAATCATTTATCCCTCGTACTTAAGGACAAAATAAAATTATATCACCTTGTGTTCCTTATAAATAGATAATGCCTTTGCATAATTATGATCATTAACATTTAAAACTGGCCTGGATTCAAGTTATTATTGCTTAACCTTTCCTAAATACAAACATGAAGTTTTTGCAGCTTTTGCTTATTGCTTCAGTTGGAGCCATCCTTGTCTCCAGCAGAGCAGTAGAACAAGACGGAAAGAGGCTCATCAAGACCAGTGAAGAAGATCCTGGACAATGGATGGACGAAAATGAAATTTTTGAGCTTATCAGAGCCCAGAAAACATTCATTGACATAACTGATTTTGATTTGCCAGCAATTAAGCCAGAAGATGTTAATGTGAAAGGTAAACATTTATTAAGAAAATGAAAATTCTGCTCTTAAAAAAATCTTCATTTTTCATTCATTGTATTTGTTCACGACTCCATACAGCCATCCCAACTACCCTCCGATTCCAGCAAACTGTCAGAGAAGTTTTGACAAAGTTAAACAGTGAACGAATCGTAGACTTTATTAGAGAATTCAGCAGCTATCACAACCGCTACTACGCATCTGAAACTGGAAGATCTTCTCAGCTCTGGCTGTTGTCTGAAGTTCAATCCAGCGTTCAAGGATATGCTGGCAACGCCTCCGTTGTTGAAGTCGACCATGGATATTTGCAAAAGAGTATCGTTGCCCGACTTGAAGGAGCTGATCCCACACTAAAAAGCGAAGTAGTTGTTCTTGGAGCCCATCTTGACTCCCTTAACCTCAGAGGATCTTCCCTACAAGCACCTGGTATACTTTGATCTAACATCATCAACTTTGGCTTGAAGCTTAACTAGATAACCTTGGGGCAGTGTGAGAATAAATTTATTTTGATTTTCCTCATCGTTAGGTGCTGACGACAACGGCAGTGGTTCTGTGGTGGTTTTGGAAACCCTCCGTGAAATTGTTGAGAGTGGACTTATTCTCAACAGGACTGTTGAATTCCAATGGTATGCCGCTGAAGAAATTGGTCTTCGGGGCTCCCAAGCCATTGCTCAAGCTTACAGAAGCGACAACGTTGACGTCGTCGGTATGTTGAATCTGGATGTTGTGGGATACTATGTCAATGGTACTGATGACATTGGTGTGTTCACCGACAATGGTAACGCTCAACTTGCTCAATTCCTTCGAATCCTCACTGATGAGTACTTGGAGTTTGGAAGACGCGACAGGACTTGCGGTTATGGGTGCAGTGATCATGCTTCATTCACCAATGCTGGATTCCCTGCTGTTATGGCTAGTGAAGTCGTTGGACATCCCCAAATGCACACTGTTGATGACAACATTCAAAACATGAACTTTCGACAAGTCAATGAATTTGTCAAACTTGTCGTTGGTTTCACCATTGAAATGGCTGAGCCAAGACAAGCTTAAAATCTGACGTCAAAATATTTGCATATGATCTAATCACGCTTGAAATCAATAAATATATACTGACTGAGTAATCTTTCGATTAAAAAATATCCGAGTTTTGGATTGCGTAATCTATATTTATTTTTAATTTACCTTAGGTAAAATTCCATACACCATTCATCAAGAAACTGAGTACTTCAGGCTAACGAAGCATAATGACGAATTTTCTTAATTAACTTTCTCTTGCAATCTAGACACGTAAATCCCACGCATTGTTTATTTCTGACAACATGGATCAATATCAATACCCATAATTTCTGGATGAGATGAGCTCCAAATCAATTGTAATTCAATGTTCATGTAATAATCATGCGCTTCCAACATGATTAAACGTTGAAAGATAACAAAATCAATTATTCGGGTAACAATTTTCATGATAAGGAAACAATGCTATGCTCAAGCGAATTTGCTTATAAAAGAGTGACCCTCAGCTTAAAAATCATCATTAACCAGAGGAATCTCGCTTGGAACCAACTAACTTTTAAATTCAATTTAAAAATTCAAACATGAAGTTTTTGCAACTTTTGCTTATTGCTTCAGTTGGAGCCATCCTTGTCTCCAGCAGAGCAGTAGAACAAGAGGGAAAGAGGCTCATCAAAACCAGTGAAGAAGATCCTGGACAATGGATGGACGAAGATGAAATTTTTAACTTGATTAAAGCTCACAAAACATTTATTGACATCACTGACTTTGATCTTCCAGCTATCAAGCCAGAAGAGGTTAATATTAAAGGTAAATTAATGTAAGTAAAAAGGATATATTATGCGATTGCATTTAGTTTCTTTTCATGACTTTCATTTCTTGTACACTTGATAGCCATCCCTACCACAATCCGGTTCCAAAACGTCGTGAGAGAAGTTTTGACTAAATTGAATGCCCAACGGGTGGAAGATTTTGTACGACAGTTTAGCAGCTACCACAACCGTTATTACTCCTCCCAAACCGGAAGGTCTTCCCAGCTCTGGCTGTTGTCTGAAGTTGAATCTAGTGTTCAAGGATATGCTGGTAGAGCATCCGTTGTGGAGGTTGACCATGGATATTTGCAAAAGAGCATTGTTGCCCGACTTGAAGGAGCTGATCCAACCCTCAAAAGCGAAGTCGTTATTATTGGCGCCCATCTTGATTCAGTTAATAAGAATGGAGCCACTCTTCAATCACCAGGTAATAAGCGTCTAAGAATGCAAAATCAAGTTTAAAAATATGCAATTTGGCTCAATGCTTCGCACACATTCTTAAAACTAGTATAACTTTACCTCAAATTAAATTAGGTGCTGACGACAATGGCAGTGGCTCTGTGGTGGTTTTGGAAACTCTCCGTGAAATCGTTGAGACTGGACTTATCTTGAACAGAACAGTTGAATTCCAATGGTATGCCGCTGAAGAAATTGGTCTTAGGGGATCCCAAGCCATTGCCCAAGCCTACAGAAGGGACAACGTTGACGTCGTCGGTATGTTGAATCTTGATGTTTTGGGCTACTACGTCAATGGAATTAACGATGTTGGTGTGTTCACCGACAATGGTAACGCTCAACTTGCTCAATTCCTTCGAATCCTCACTGATGAGTACTTGGAGTTTGGAAGACGCGACCGGACTTGCGGTTATGGGTGCAGTGATCATGCTTCATTCACCAATGCTGGATTCCCTGCAGTTATGGCTAGTGAAGTCACCGCTCACCCCCAAATGCACACAGTTAATGATAATATTCAAAACATGAACTTTCGTCAAGTCAATGAATTTGTCAAGCTTGTTGTTGGTTTCACCATTGAATTGGCGGAGCCAAGCCGTGCTTAAAATCTGACTTTAAAGTATTTTTTAAAACGCATTTTAAAATTCAATAAAAGAAATCCATAAGTTGTCTCGCAAATTACAACAACGAAACTTAAATTGCATTAATGAAGCATATTGTTTAATTAATACCATACATTTAATTAAAACACTTTTTATGCGTGTCTACTCTACGAAACATCTTTTCCAATAGACGTAAACGGCAAAGCGCAGACCTGGCATGGTATGCATTAACATATTGGTGGCAATATTAATATGTAACATCACGTAGCAAATGATTATTCATATAAATACATTTGCATGCAGTTTCTCATTAATTTTTCTCATTGTAGGTCATGATCATCAACGCATGAATGCACCACATATTTATAGCTGGATATAATCCGTAAATGTATTCTATTATTGTGTTGTACAACGATTTGTTATCATGCGCTTCCAACATGATGAAACAGTGAATGATAGCAGCATCAAATGTCCACATTATGTAACAGATCTGATGATAACGAGACAACAATGCTTGCCACCAAAATGACTTTGGTTATAAAACATCGACTTGCATCTCAAAAGTTATCATTAAGGTTATGATTCTCATTGGATCAATTTTACTCTCACACTCACATTCAATCCTACAACCCTGAAAAGAACCATGAAGTTCTTGCAGCTTTTGTTTATAGCTTCAGTTGGAGTTATCCTTGTCTCCAGCAGAGCAGTAGAACAAGAAGGAAAGAGGCTCATCAAGACCAGTGAAGAAGATCCTGGACAATGGATGGACGAAAATGAAATTTTCGAGCTTATTAGAGCCCGGAAAACATTCATTGACATCACTGACTCTGATTTCCAAAAAATTAAACCACAGGACGATAATATTACAGGTACTAACGCTTATACTATGCGGATAAATTTGGAAGACAATTGGAATCTATAACTGAGGTATATAATGACTGATGACTTCCATTTCAAATATGTATATTGTAAACTCTCAATAGCAATCCCTACGACAATCCGGTTCCCAAACGTTGTGAGACAAGTTTTGACCAAACTGAATGGCCAGCGAGTTGAAGCTTTTGTAGAGGAGTTTAGTAACTACCACAATCGTTACTACTCCTCCCAAACTGGAAGATCTTCTCAGCTCTGGCTGTTGTCTGAAGTTCAATCCAGCGTTCAAGGATATGCTGGCAACGCCTCCGTTGTTGAAGTCGACCATGGATATTTGCAAAAGAGCATTGTTGCCCGGCTTGAAGGAGCTGACCCCACACTAAAAAGTGAAGTAGTTGTTCTTGGAGCCCATCTTGATTCTGTCAATGGCAGAGGATCTTCCCTACAAGCACCTGGTATATTTTTATCTACTATCATCAACTACGTACTTAACTAGATAACCTTGGGGCAGTGTGAGAATAAATTTATTTTGATTTTCCTCATCGTTAGGTGCTGACGACAATGGCAGTGGTTCAGTAGTGATTTTGGAAACACTCCGTGAAATCGTTGAGAGTGGACTTATCTTGAACAGAACAGTTGAATTTCAGTGGTATGCCGCTGAAGAAATTGGTCTTAGGGGATCTCAAGCCATTGCTCAAGCTTACAGAAGGGACAATGTCGACGTAGTAGGCATGTTGAATCTGGATGTTGTGGGATACTATGTCAATGGAATTGATGACATTGCTATATACACCGACTATGGTAATTCCCAGCTCATTCAATTCCTTCGCATTCTTACCGATGAATACCTAGAATTTGGAAGAAGGAACAATGTTTGTGGGTACGGATGCAGCGATCACGCCTCATGGTACAACGCTGGATTCCCTGCAGTAATGGCTGGTGAAGCTGTTGACCATCCCCAAATGCACACCGCAAATGATAATATTCAAAACATGAATTTCCGTCAAGTTAATGAGTTTATTAAGCTTGTTGTTGGTTTCACCATTGAATTGGCTGAACCAAGCAATGTCTAATTTTTTGCAATGTTAAATTATTATGATTTTGACAAAAAAAAACACATGGGTGATTGGACCAAAAAAATCTTTTATTTTACCAGCTTAAAATTTGTTTTTTATTCAACATTTTTTGTTAAAAAGAATGCAAACATCCTTTGTATCCTCTGTACTAATGAACTGACACTTATTAATTCACCCCAAAAAACTACACACGTAAAAGTTAAAAAACAACCTAACATGTAGAACGCAATTTTAGTAGGACTAGACATTGAAAGCTTTTTAAAGCCTTTATCACAATCTCCATCACATTTCTGTTTATTGAACCCAGACTCATAGATCATATGCATGATTGTTATTCGTTTCCAAAAATGGTATATTCCGGATGGAAAGACTCGAAGTAAAATTTTCTCCGTTTCCATACTTAAAAAAGACTGGAACCAAAAATGGTTGGTGGTTGCTCGAATCCTTTCTTTAACATCAAAGCAATTTATTCCGGATTTTTGAAAAATTCCAAACATTCTTTTGTTAAATATAACTTTTGTATATTCTTCAGGGAGCATACCTATTCCTTTTCTTTTCACAATTTGCTTTAAATCTTCCATTGCAGGGTAATGTCCCCAAACTGTTTTTGATTCCCTAAATTCTTTAAAGTACTCCTTTTGAAAAGGAATACCTCGTTTTTCAAACTCTGCTAGGTACTTTGCCCTAATTGTATTCATGCCATATGAATTTTTCGTTAGAATTTTATATCCAGCTTGAAATAGTTCTTTATTTGTTGCGTAAACATATGGTGGTAAAGGTGCCACAACGTCCATTGTAATGTAACTAGTGTACCAATAGGAAATCACAATAATTGCAAAACCAGGTCCCAAATATCGACGGTTTTTGTTAATAGCTTTGCCAAAGGCAGGTTGTTGAAGCAGCCACATAAGTTGAGTAACTCCTACCGTTACATTCCTTGACAAGATTGCTACCATACTGGCATTTAAAAAGATCGCCACCCAGAGGGACATTTGAATAGGTGTCAAGAAGAAGTACCATTTTATATTTTCTAGAGTAGTGTTTTCCTCGCAGTAGAAAAATTTTTCTGTTAAAAGTGAAACTAGAATGGCACGTATACCAAGTTGAGTGAAAGCTTTTTCTGGGGGGTAAGAGCAAAACACACATAAGCGTAAACGTGGTGGCCCACTTGGTAATTCTGAGGCGAATGAACTGTCACCAACTTCTCTCGTGAGGTTCAACTTATTAAATACAATGTCCAAGATTATGCTCCAATCCCTACAACGTGCGTTGCTGGATGAAAAGTATGCAGTTGATTCACAGTCGCTTGGGGGATGATTTAAAGAGTACCAGTCCAGGTAAACTGGATGCCCAAGGCCATTCCACTTTTGTGTTATTGAATCGATTTTCTTTGACGTCAACGACGTCATATGAAATGGGAAAGAATTTGTGGGCTCTGGTGGTAACCAAATTATTTTCTCTGATAACTCGCATAGGTAACACAATAAACCTACAGAAGAAGAAGAAGCTTGTCGTGTCAAATCAGAATTGGAGTTTCCAGAGAATAAGACAAAGACAAATTTTGCAATGAAACCTGGATAGTCGATACTGTCAGTTAACTGAATAAACTCATCGATCCAGTGCTCGTATCTTTTGCAGAAAATCCAGAATGTGACCTCTTCCAAATGCCACTTTCCCGTATCGCTCACTTTCTCCACTGTTTCATTGATTGTGCTTGGAAATAAAATGAAATTGAGAGAATGATCCGAATATTTTTCGCTTGCGATTGGAATGGGACTAGGCTGTGATGATGATGATGATGGCACTGTTCTTATCGTTCGTTTGATATCCAATTTGTGTGACATTAAATGCGTCAAATGGTCAAGTATTATTTCAGTTTCAGTATTTGAATAATTACTTTCACTATCCGAACCAATTACATTATAGGTTCTGCCTGACAAATCAGTGACAACGTTTGATGATGAAGAATGTTCTTCGATATTCATAATGAGCTTTTGGTCATTGACACTGCTAGTTGCCAAAACCATAGCCAAACCCGACAGTGTCAACAAAAAGAATTTAATTATCATGTTTTACGCACATTTTATTTTATTTTGGGAGAAAGTCAACTGAAGACAATTGACCCGGAGAGTCTCAGTTTTTTATTCTCCATCTTCATGATGCTTTATATTTTATTTTTTGGACAAGGTATATATGTTACGGGTGTGGTCTAGTCTACTTTGACAAATTTAAGGTACTACGAACTCCGAATAATGACGAACACCTAAAGAAAACATAAATTAATATAGGGGCAATTTGCAACTGGAATGGGTTGTATTGACAAAAAATTCTAACAAATGAAAGACATGCACAATGCACGTTCTCTTGCGCTGCTATGTGTTCTTGCTTACGTGATCGTGGAACGTGAATTACAATACATAGTAAACACAATTATGTCATTGTTCATATTTTAAATTGCTATTTGAATTGTGAATTGCCAAAAAGACGTATCATTTTAAGCTCACGCAGCACACAACAAAAAGCAGCATTTTGTAGAATATTATGGACCTGTTATTTCCTTGTTTTTCAAAGTAGGGCAAATTCTATACTTTCATGTCAAAACATAAAAAAACAACATATAGAAATATTAGAAAAGAAAAATTTCCTGCTCAAGTTGTAGTGAAAGAACAAAATTATGCTAATCCACGTATTCCACATCCCATCAGATACATTCTTTTTTGTGATGCAAATGAGTCCCAGTTCATGAAAAGTAAAAAGTACGCCTATCGCATTTTCTCCTTCCCTATTCACTTTTCTTTGCCTGTGCATCATCATCATACTTATCATATCACCATCATTCATCTTCTCATTTCCTACTAAAACTATATAGCAAAACCATTTTAGAAGAAAGGTCAAAGTGGACCACACATACACACAATATTATTATGTATATGACTTAAAAAACCTTTATATGATAAGTACATAACGAAATTCTTCAAGTCAAATAACGGCGACAGAAAACATAAAATATGCAAAAACCAAAAAACGAATGAAATGACCGTTGTTGAGCGCATTACAAAACAACAAAGGAAACTTCGGGTAGTTGGCTGCTGCTGCTGCCGCATGCCGCTGAGGGCTTATCCTGTTCTTCTTTGTTCTGATCTGATCCTATTGTTGATGAAAGCAGTCGACAGTCGACGGCATGTGCAGCGCAAGGTGCATTGTTTATCAGTTTTCTTCAGCTTGGTGCGTCCACGCCGTCCACTTGTGTTAAATCAGTTTGGAGTTTGTGAGGAAAAAGCGAACAAAATTTCTCGTCAAGTCCGTTTTAACTTGTGCAACTTTTAATTGTTTGATTGATGAAGTTGTTATTGAACAGCATACAGTGATAGTTAAATTATAATTGTGTAAGTTGACAGTTAGTAGGTAATCTAATATAAATATTGTTAGCGTATTTTTAGTATTAATTTTTGTTTAATTAGTTGAGTTAGATTAGATTGCTTGGGGGTGAAATTGACGGTTTATCCTGATTTCTTCAGTTAACTACCAACCAACCTTAACCTTTGTGTTCATTTGATTGTGTTTTAGTTACATTTCTTTTGGATTTAAATTGGACGACCAGACCAAACTTGTAAAATGGAGCCAGAACAGCAACCAACTGGAAGGGCGCGTGCGAGGGGAAGATCTAGGGGAGTTGTTCCACTTCCCTTAGAAACACCAGAAGAGCAAGGGAGTGGTGGTTCGGTGCCAGCGTCTTCATCTGGAATTTATGCCCATATGTATTCCCAGGAGGGTAATGGAAACGGGAATGGCAATGGCAATGGAAACGGGAATGGTAATAATGGGAACGGCAGTAATAGTCCACATGAGGAGGACAACGGGAGTGGAAGCGGAAGTGACAGAGGACGATCTTCTGCGGAACGACGAGGGTCTCCACGTGGTTCTTCTCCCCACTCCGCTGGAGGTAATGGAAATAATGGGGGTGAGTATGGAGTTCCTGATTACATCCGATCAAGGCCTGCAGCAGATTTTGACAAGAAGGGAGTGACTGGAATCTCCGTCAAAACCATTACTAATTACTACCAATTCCGAACCCATCCGGAGTACCAGATGACTCTGTATTCGGTGACAGTTGACCCGCAAGTCGATGAAGACCGGAAAGTCAAGGGTTTAATAGGGACGAAAAGGGAAATGCTTGGGGGTTATCTTCTTTCTGGTCGACAAATGTTCACTACCAGGCCCTTAACAGAAGAAAAGCTGCGCTTTGTTGCTTTCTTTGAAAATGCCCCTGATGAACAATTTAAAATTACTTTGGAGAAAATCAGAGACGTACGTGATCATGAAGGAATTGTCTTTCAATTTTATAACATCATTGTTCGACAAATTCAACGTCAGATGAAGTATCAGCTATTGGGTAAGCAAATCATACAATATTAGAGGGCAGGTGGTACTTTATGTGTTAATTACTCAATGAGATGAGGCACTAATTTAATTTAATTTAATTCATTTTCTATGTAATAGGACGGCACTACTTTGACCCTACCCAAAAGGTTGATTTCCCAAGCTGGAGACTTGAACTTTGGCCGGGGTTTAATAATTCTATAAGGCAGCAGGAATTGGCATTAATGATGAACGTGGAGTCATGCTGGAAGGTGCTTCAAACCGAAAATGTGTTAATGAAGATGAACAATATTCGGCAGCAGACACCTGGGAATTTCCAAGCAGCTTGCACTGCGGCAATCGTTGGCATGATGGTCATCACTAAATACAACTGTAAAGCGTATAAGGTTGACCGCATTGACTATGAAGCCAATCCGAACAGTACTTTCGAGACGAAGAAAGGCCGTGTAAGTTACGTCGACTACTATAGAGATCGATACGAACTTAGAATCAACAATGATAAGCAACCGATGTTGGTCTCTGAACCAAGAATGAGGGACATCAGACGGGGACAAACCGGAGATATTTACTTGGTTCCGGAATTATGTTACCCTTGTGGATTAAATGATGAGCTAAGGAGCAACTTTAGACTGATGAAGGAATTGGCTGGTTGCCTCCATATGCCACCTCAAGGACGTGTTAGCACTATGCAAAAGTTTCTTGACGGAGTGCGTGCAACCCCTGAGGTAAGTAGCATTTCTGTAGAGTAATTATTTTTGTTAGTTTTTTGTGATTTGTAAAAATGTATGTGTAATTAATGGTAATAATGTTCACTTTTCAGATTCAAACGCATTTAAAAAAGTGGAATGTTCAGTTCAATTACACTCCTGTTGAAGTTGTAGGTAGGCTTCTTCCACCAGAAGAAATCGTTTGCGGAAACGGGCAAGTTACTCGTCCTGATGACAAGGCTGATTGGACTAACGCTTTTCGAAGTAAGAAGTAACGTAACAGTCAGATAACAAACTGTCCCTAAATTAATAATGCTAAATTGTAGAATTGATAGAAATATGTAACAGGTATGATGGATTTAGGATTACCTTGTTACATGTGATAATTATATATGCTTTAATGATTTTGTTGTTTGTTTTTTACTTTTAGGTCAGAAAATGCTTGGGGTAGAAAGACTCGCCCGGTGGGCAATTGTTGTCACTGGTAGGGACGCACAAGGAGTTCAAAACTTAGTTGGCGTCATGCAGAGAGTCTCCACTCCACTTGGGTATATAATAAGCCAACCGAATCCAATGTAAGTTAAACTTAAAAGATTTTATATCTTTTTATCTTTCTTTTGCCCCATTCCAATAATTTTACAATGCGATGATCACATTTTTATCCTCTTTCTTTTTTGTAGTATTCGCCTGAATGATAATCGCACACCAACATTTGTTGAGGGAGTTTCAAGTGCCATGAATCAAACCAAAGGTCAACTGGATATGATTTTCATCATCCTGGCCACTAACAACGCGGACACCTACGGAGCTGTGAAGAAGAGATGCGCAATTGACTATGGCAGTAAGTAGTGTTTATTTATTTCATCAATATTTGTATTAGTGCCATATTCTATACTTTGTCAGTTAGACTGAGAGAATTTAAATGTGTTGTTTGATTTGCAGTTCCAAGTCAATGTTTTCTGTCTAAAAATATGAACAATCAGAAAGGGCTTATGTCAATTTGCACTAAAATGGTGATCCAGATGAATGCCAAGCAAGGTGGTGAACCATGGGGAATCAAGACTCCACTAAGGGTGCTTTCATTAGTTCCAATGTATAATGTACTATATCACCAACTACTTTGCTTTAATATTGATCAACTGAGGTGTTTTGACTTTGCAGAACATTATGGTTTTGGGCTATGACGTTCACCACGCTGGACCAGGTGGTGGAATGAGCGTAGGTGCGATGACTGCCACTTTCAATGCATCTTTGGGACGGTGTTATTCCACTGTTGCTAAATTGCCATCTCGTGAGGAAGTTGCTACTGCCGTTGCTGGAATGTTTGAAAGTAAGTTATGTAGCATAAATTTCAAAATATACTTTAAGCAGATTCGTCCCTTTGTAATCTATTGTACGATATATTATACTCATGTTTTTCTTAAATTCTTTTTAGAATGCTTACAAGCCTATTTAGACATCAACAAAATGCTTCCTGAAAGAATTATGATGTACAGAGATGGAGTGGGCGAAGGGCAACTGACTGATGTTTTTAAACTAGAGTTGCAAAGCTTTCAAGTATGGAGTCCAGAGTATTATTGGCCATTGACATTCTTTATTTTTATTTAAGACATTTCATTAAGATTGGTTTGATGTTGTATGTTATAGGCACGTGTGAAATCAGCGTATGAGAAGCAAGGACTGGCCAAGTTGCCAAAATTAACGTACATTGTTGTTAACAAACGGATTAGCACTCGGTTCTTCGAAGTGGCTGGTCGGAATTATAACAACCCAAAGCCAGGATTTGTCGTTGACGACGTTGTTACCCGACCGGAAAGGTAACTAGTCTTCGATAATCACCTTAAAAATTGTTCATGTATGTCTGTGTGGTGTGTTTGAAGCAATCTAATCTAAAGGTGTGTTGTTGTAGTTGTAATACTGATGCTTTTTTTTGCTTCTTTACAGATATGACTTTTTCTTGGTATCTCAAACTGCTAGACAGGGATGCGTAAGCCCGACGTACTACAACGTGCTTCATGATGAGTCTGGACTCGATGCTGACAAGATACAACGGTACACCTTCAAGTTATGTCATTTGTACTATAACTGGACTGGAACTGTTGCTGTCCCTGGGCCTTGCCAAAACGCTCATAAGCTTGCGTTCCTTGTGGGCACTGCGTTGAAGCGTCCAGCAAATCCCAAGTTGGCATATTTAATGCATTTCTTGTAATTCTCTTCTGTTGAATTTCTGAAACTGCAGTATTCTACTTAATGAATTGATGAAATAGTTTTTAGTGATAAGATAGTAATGTCGTTTTCCTGGACGAAATGAAATTGAGCATTGTAGTATTGATCTCGTATTTATTTATCTTTCTAAATTACGGTCGTATACTTAGCTCTAATTAATTAAAAGTACAAAATCATTGCTGTGAAATGTAATTTAAACTACTCATTGTATTATAAACTAATAATTTGTTAACGTAGTTCGTAAGGACATATTTGATATGACTGAAGTGAAATTTGTGGTGTTTAAAGGCTTTTGTTGTAGTATTGATAATAAAATTAAGTACTAGTACATGACACGAACTCTAACTTTTGATTTTGTATTTTTAATTAGATTTATTATGGTGCTCTTACATCTAGGTATCAGATTTCATTTCCATACTCACAAAGCCACTCTTGCATCTCCTTCGCTTATAATTAGCGTGTGGGAGGCAGAAATTGACTGCAAAAAATGACACGCACAATATACAGCAGAATTTACATAATATTCGCATGTACCTATTACTTTCCAGCTCTACACTTACACACATAGTAAAGCTAAGGAAAGGCATGTATTATACATTTGACATTGCATTTGAATATGAAGTATAAAAGACAAGATCAGCAACCATCGCATCAACAAGGACACTTGACGATGTTAAGCAATACCATCCCATATCATCTCGTAAAAACGAGACAAGCTAATGAAAATCAATCTGTAGCACCTTATCATGCTGCTTAGTTCAGTCAATGTCAAAAGTAGTAAGTGGAATAGACTTCAGCCGTGAGTGACCTTGAGAATTGAGAAGTAATACATGATGAGCTAGAATGGAATGGGTAACAACATTTTGATGTACTTGTTGGATTGCAATTGCGGCTGATTGTGTTGATTAACTTTTACAGGCAGAGCAGAGCTTGAAAAACTGGACTGGATTTTAAGTGTGATTTTACAGAAAAAATAATAATTTAAGCAGTTTCAATTATGCCCCACTTAAGAATCCATACCAATATTACACGAAGTAAGATTCCACCTGGAATCGGAAAAGAGTTATGTGAAGTGGTTGCAAAAACGATAGGAAAACCGGTGGAGGTTTGTACACTCATGTATGTCTTTAGCCAAATAAAGGTTCTTTGGACTTTAACAATATCTTTATTTTTAGGTCTGTAGCGTCCTTATAAATCCAGACCAACTTTTATCATGGGGAGGAAACAATGGTGAGGAGCCCTGCGCTCAAATCGTTTTAATGTCAGTTGGACACATGGGAGCCGAAGAAAACCAACGGCACACAAAGGCCATCATGGACAAAATTCAATCCAGTCTTGGGATTACTCCAACAAAGATGTGCATTCATTTCCAAGATGCAAAAGATTTTGAAGTTGGGTATAATGGCAATACTGTTCAGAACCTTTCCAAATAAATAAATTGACTATAGCTTTAACAATTACGACAACTTAAAATATATATTGTTTACACGATATTGAGATGAAAATTTTAACATTGATTTCCATCAAAAGAATCAGAAACCCGCAAGTTAACAATGCAGTACAAATCATAAACACATGCTTGCCATTTCCCGACAAGGTCATAAGTTGAATATCATTTGGATTTATGGCCGACGACGCAGTTTTGTTATATAATGAACGCATGTTGACCGCTTTGTAATATTCCAACCATTCAAACATTTTGTTCCAATGCACCCAGAGCCCTGCACCCCTCAAAGTTTCAGCATACCTGGCTAATTCATTGTGGTGCAGCTGAAAAAATCTCCAGCCTAGTGTTTCATGAGCCATGCTTTGCTGAATAAAATGACAATGTTTAGTTGGAACCATTTGTTTGAACCAAAACTTTGTGGAGAGTTGTCTAGATTGAGGAACAAAATCCGCCAGTTTATAATCAGGATCCTGAAAGCAGTCTTCAACCGTAGTTCCGCATCCACGCGTGTCAAATTCTTGAAAACTGGTCAATAACTTTTGGGACAAGTTAAAAGTTTCGAACGCAAGCCCAAATTCAGCTCTAATAATAGAATAATACAATGTAAGCGGTGAATTTAGGACATTCGCCATAATTGGGTTCTTAGAAGTCAATTCCTTGTCATAAAGAGCAAAGCTCAAGTAATCTGGTAACTCATGATGCATAACAAGAAATTTGTATCCCGAATCCAGTAATTCTCGCAGGCTCACAAATATGAGAGGAGGCGAGGGCTCCGTGATTTCAGATGTAAACGAGGCTTCATAACCAAAGTGAATGACGATACAAAGGAAGGATATTACTACTTGAAATTTACTGAGCCATTTAACATCCTGCCGCAAACTGATTCGAAGTAGTTGAAACATCAATTCAAATATTTTCCGTTTTTTAAGTCCCACCAAGATGGCAGTTGCTAAAATGCTGAAGATGAAATTTAGCCACACTATTGATGAATATGGTCCTTTCCAATATGTCAATGATAAAGATTTCAGTTTTAATGAGCTTTCACAATAGAAGGCATAATATTCTTCCGATTTTTCCAAAAAGATTGAGTGCACTTTGGCATTCTTGCCAATACCCTTACTAATTTTGTGACTAATTTCTTTAGCCCTTAAAGTGTAAGGGATTATGAATGACGAATAAAGTTTCGGGCTTGGAAGTTTATTCTCAATCACTACGACATTGAACTTTGTGTGCACAGCTTGAAGAAATGAACTGTAGGAGCCAGTAAACAAATTACGTCGCTGGTCATCGGTTTGGGAAGTGAAATTTATGCCAACCAATGAATGCAAATATGCATGGGAATAACGAGTGCTCGGATACATGTCCAAATATTTTGCCACGGTTCTCCAATTTTGAAAGTAAGTATGGAGGTGCCCTTCTGAAATGGCTTCCAAGAAATTTTGTTGCTCTGATCCCAGCATTATGCGGCTGTAGGTATGAGCTTCAAAATATTCCTTTATAATCGGACATCTCGCGTTGTTCTCCAACTTGAGTGACCCATGAATCACTAGAGTCTTCAGTGCTGAATTGGTAGTAGATATCCATTCTGTAATACTATTTTGTGTGTTTTCAAGTGAATACACAAAACAAATTAAGGATCTACTATGATGTAAACGGTAAGTATCGATATGGAATAGTAAATGTAAACTTTCGCTTTGGTCGTAAATTAGAGCTGCATTTTGTTCAGAATGAAAGTGTAATTTTGGAGCACTAATTAAGTAGTCCTCTTCAATGCTTGACCCATTATTACTCGCAATGATTAACCAAACATTTTCCAACTTATAACTCAACTCTAGAAGATATTGATGAGTGGATAATATAGTGATGTAGTTGGATTTTTTCTGGGTTGCTGAATGCTGTTGTGAAACAAGGAGATGAAATTGGCATTTTCGGAATTGGGATAAAATATCGAAATGGCTGTATGTGGAATTGGACAAGACGGGAACTGGTGCAATGAAAATTAGAAATATAATAAAAATGAACATCTTAGAATTGCTCATGCTCATGCTGCTCTAAAAACGTTCTACAAGACTTGTAATGTTTGTCAAATGGACATTGTATGAGGGGTCAATCAATGTGTTCAAACAAAAAACTCAAGCTTTCATCATCAAAAAGTTCATTCTATTAAATGTAAAGTATATGTTAACATTCATCTACTTAAATTCATTTTAGTTGAAAATTAATATTCATAAGTATACATGCGCTTTAAACCATGCAATTTAATCGTCCAATATAAATATTATGAGTAATCTGTAAATGTGCAAACTTATAGTATTGTATTGAAAAAAAATATAACACGAAGAACAGACAATTGAATATCAGCAGTGGTCTACTAATCCCGTGCATGCTCATCTAAAGCAATACACATAATAACCATAAGTGCAATATCCACTCCAGGAGCAACTTCTAGTAGATATCCATCCGTGTCAAGAAAATGACTGCGAGCGCTAAGTGGTCGAAATATTTTAGCGATTGGTACTCCACCTTGTTTCGGTTCGCCCCAGTAAATGATACATCTTTTGTCTCTCCAGTCTCCTTTCATCACCAAGTATCTTGACTTTCCGGTTACAGCATCTTGAAACTCGCTTGTTAGCTTTGCCTTCACAAAAGTAAATCTTGCAGAACATTTGCAAATCTTTCTGTCCGAACTGTCCCCAGCGTACACATTAAATTTGTCAGTAAAAGAAATTAACTGCTCCTTAAAGTTGGCTACAGGAATCCCAGCGTTGTCCCGAATAACTTTTTTCTCTCGAAGGCTGAATAATTTTCCTTGACATTGGAAATATGGAATTCCCGTTGAGGCACATGATATTTTGAAGTCGTCACCAGATAGGGAGAAGAATTTTTCACGAAGTTTCAATGTTACGGAATTTGGCAAACAGAATCTTGACTCTGTTGCACAAATTGGTTCTGCGGAGGGTTGAAGTTGGATTTCGTTAAAGTCCCCACCTCCTACTAACTTATTTAGAGCTTTGAACATTTTAACAAAATGATTAGGGTAGGATTTAGGTTTAGTTAACTAACTGGAAACTTTGAAATATTGTTTTAAAAGATGGCAGAAACAGTGGCTGGGCAGCTATTTATATGGGCATACTCCCAAACTGGTCAACAATGAAATGACTGAATACCACTGATTATTGGTTCCGATTATATATTCAGTCAATTCCATTGATTCAATTGAAACGAGTGCGTAAATTACATGTGTAAAATGTGAAGTGATGATGAATAAATGATTTTATGATGCACGTAAGTACGTACATTGTAACATAATATTTGATTTCCATGATAAGCTTTTAAGTTTGTTTGCAAATTGCGTCACTACTATCAGTTTGGTTATCTCTCGACCTCTATATTTGTTTGCCTCACTTGACTCATTGCAGAAAATGTCGTTTACGTTAAAATACATACACCTCGTCATTCGTTTGACGCATATATATGTGGCAATTGGCAATAACTTATTGTATCCCATTCGTTAATGTTACGCATCTCTTATATATGTAACCGTACATTCATTTTACATCTCTTTTTGAGTAGTTCCTCTTTTAACCTGAAACGATGAATCTACAAGGGACGCTCAGTCAGTAATAATGCAAGCAAAACAGGAGTTTCTAAACGATTAGATGAAACTGGTGATTCACACATTGTTAAAACTAAATCCTTACCCCACAGTAATTCTTGAAGTAAGCCTAGACTAGAATCAAATTAAACTTCCGTTTACTGTCACGAGTGGCTATATTATGAACTGACAATGCTGGGACTACTATTAGGTAGAAAATACATTTGCCATAAATGTTATTGTATAATGATTTGCAGCAGATAGTACTTTTATTTCTACGATTTCAATTACATCTCAATTTTCAACATTTGGGGATCCGGTCAGAAAGTCAAAAAGTCCATATGCCAATTTAGTAAATAAGAACTTGGCTGCTGACTGGCGAATCAACAATGTAACTGCTCCTGCTTACTACAACATCGGAAACAACATTGTCCAAGACTCGGTCGTAGACACGGCCACTGTTAAGCAAAAAGTAGCGGGCTTCACGAGCAGGTTTATCTGCATGGGCAGTTTTGTTGTCGGCTGGTGGCTTGGCAGCTTCAGCTGGGGCCTTATCTTTATCCACGGTAGCTAATAAATTGTCAATATTAATACTTCAATTAGTATAAAAAAAATAATGCGAAGACAAAAAAATGTACTAAGTAAATTTAGGTAACTTACCGGCAAAAGCGACGGCGCAGATTACAAGAGCCTGCATAAAATTACATTTAAATTAGTTCTTGTGGATGACATTGTAAGATATGTTTGTATTTTTTTTATAAATGTTTGGGAATAAATTCACTTACAATGAAAAGGACCTTCATTTTGAAATTTTAGAGTTGACTGAAACTGCAAAAGTTTCCTCAAGATTGTTACTTTCAGAATAGGGTAGAAGAAATGATGTTGGTGAAGATGGAAGTGAGTGTAGATACTCATTCCGAATCTGTGTCCAGTATTTATACTAAAACTTCAAAAAGCAAGGTCAATTAAGAGCCTTATTGAAAGTAAAGCAAAGTATTATCAATCGGGATTTACGCCACCATATCAAATACCACAACATTAGTTATCGATAATACCTCTATTCTACCCTGTCTTAATGGATATTATATGCATTTTCTTTGTACTTGCATAGGACTCATCCATGCAACAACAACGTTATGCTATATGCGTCTTTTAGATATACTGATTGACTGATTGGATAAGTATTGCATGTCAAGCAATGTACATAATAATATTGACATAATTAGCATGCAACTATGGACAAACTGCATGTTGACATTGTGATGACGGGTAATGACATGCAATTTATAATTAGTTGATTAGTTAGAACAAGTTACATCCAGTTGCCAATTTGTTATATAGTGCATGTATGACTTTTTCCATGAAAACTAATCAGAAATAGATATCCTATTCCCCTAGTAAAATATTATATAATGGTACATGAGGACAGGACATAGAGCCGTTTCCAACTTCGGTTTTTTTCACTGCATTTCTTTAATAGTACAATGCGTCATCAAAGTCGATAGCTGCCACAAAACTGGATCGATGGATTTTAAAAGGCATTGATTGGAACTCTTTTCAAATTGCTCATAATATTATATCCTGACAGTCAACGGTTGGAGTAGGTAAAAGGTTTACAAGTACGTAAGTAATATTATATTTTAGACTGTGGTGAATATTATATATTATTATGAAATTGGACTTTTATGTGCATCCATTATTGTTATACAGCCTGTAAATCCCAAAGACCAAAGGTATGCAAAGCTTCGTTATATACCATAATAATTACTTTGTCTGAAGAGCTAATGAGTTTTTTGAGATTTTACATTTATCTTCAGCCAGTAGTGTCGTGTTAATGATGAGCGAGCAGCAGAGTCCCTATGATTTACTTTTCTTTTCCTTATGAGCTTGCCACAGTCACACAATATTGCATTGCAAACATCCAACATCCGGAGGAACAAACAATATGGAAAACTGGATGCTGATGTGAAGTGTCGATCATTTCGTTTGTACTAATACTATCTCTGTAGGATTTTACTCTTCATGTAGCTATAGCTGGCTTGTAAGTGCAAAAGTAAGTTTGTATGACAAAAGATATGTGCGGTAATGATGATGAGGTGACATTAATGGTTATAGTCATCATCAGGGAAAGAATACATGAAGCAATATATGCAATGCCTACTCATGAGCTAAATTTAATATTTCTCGAAATATTTTTAGGGCTCGCCTGTATACGCTTATTTTGGAAGAAAGACAGGTTTCAAATTTAGTTCATGTGTTCATGTTCATGAGTAACAAAGTCAAAAATCTCACTTCAACTTTTCAATTCGAAGCGTTCCCTTCCATTCACACATTGTTTTAATTTAATTGTTGTCTTTTGTCCATCCTCTTGATTTTGTTCTCTTTGTGAAAATATTCGACCTCTAAATATACTGTACTGTGTCAATACATGATAATAAGTGTTCTTGTGTTGATGCACTAAAAAATCTCTTTCTGGTGTACCGTACCATTTTGTCTGTGTGCTGTACTGTCCAAGTCCATCCGTTTCTGTTGTCCATACCTTTTTGTGTATTGCTCGATCAACCGTAAGTCATAAAGTCATTCAATTGTCCTTTCTTAATGAACGAATTTTGGAAACTTTTGTATAATATGAGTTTTTCAATGTATAATATTGTTTCTGTGCTATATTCACATTCATAAAATGATAAAAATATAGTTTGTGATATGCACTATCAACTATGGCCTGCTTTGTATTTATCATGCATACAGTAAATACTATCAATGCAATATGAAACACGATTTAATACCCTATTACACATGTGTACGTACACATTTCAATGGCAATTTATATCAAGGATGAGTTAATTAATTCACGGTTATTAAGATTTTATTATGATGTGATATCGGCTGCATTTGCCCATTGTAGCAAAACTGTTCTCTATACCGGAACATAAATATTATAAGTATAACACTGATAAACCTATCTGTAACACATTTCAAGTAATACGCACACTGTCGCGATTGCTAAATTGTAAAAAAAATATATCTCATGTTTTTCATCTGGCATTTTAGGAATTCTGAATGTTACGTGATAGGTAAACAGCAGCCTTTTTTAGCGTCTTCGAAATTTGCATTTTAGTTTTCGTTTCGGGTTCCTTGCAACACAGCGCAACTCCAAAGCAAGGATTTAAGCTCGCGTGGTGCTGCATGCATCCAACCGTATTACAAATTATCCTAGAACAGCACAGGACAGTTTAGTGTAATCAATCATCGTCACTTTTCGGATCTACGTATCTAGACAAAACACGGATATGAGGTACTTACTAAAACATACGTCAAGCGTACAGTCAGTTGAAGACAAATACTACTTTAGTTCCAAGTATGTATTTGCAGCATCAAACACATTTACCAACACAGCACAACTTTTCATTCATCGATGTAGTTAGGAATTCCGGTTTAATGTACATTTTAACTTCATAATGCCATTTTGATTTGAAAATTACGAAAAAAATTAACTGATAATGTGGATCGATAGTTATTCATATGTATTGTTAATTCAACATACCTTGTATATATTTAGATTCTCTATATATTTGCTCAAATAATATATTCCTTACACAACTACTCTTTCTTCCAGATCTTTTACCTGGGCGTGGTTAACTCTAAAAAGTCTAAAAATGATGACTAATAACGGAAATGATATGCCGGATCCTGATGCGATTAAAATGTTTATCGGGCAAATACCAAAGTCTTGGAATGAAAATGATGTTCGCATGTATTTTGAGCAATATGGTCCCATTTACATGGTGAACGTTTTACGAGATAAAGTTACAAAACAAAGCCGAGGTACATTACCTTCAAAATCAATTGGAAATACGCAATGCAAGTCCAGAATAGGCACTGATAAATATATTCCTTTTTCTTGTCAGGATGTTGTTTCATCACGTACTTTACAAGGAAAGCAGCTTTGGAAGCTCAAAATGCATGTCACAATCTTAAAACTCTTCCTGGGGTAAGATGAGACCATGTCCAATTTTTCATCAAGAACATGACATAAAACTTACTCTGTACTTTATTACTGAAATGGATTATGTAACTTCAATATTGCAATACGTTTGCAGATGAACCATCCTTTACAACTTAAACCAGCGGATAATGAAAATCGTGCTGGTAAACTCAACTACAAAAATGCTTCCTTCTAACTAAATATATGTAGTTAGCAAGTCATTTTGTTAAACAAAATAATGAAAACTTACTTAAACTAGAACGCAAAATCTTTGTGGGGATGCTGTCCAAGAAAATAAACGAAATGGATCTCCGTGCCTTGTTCTGTCGATTCGGCCTCATTGAAGAATGCTCAATACTGAGGGATGGAAGTGGTCAAAGTCGTGGTTGTGGCTTTGTCACATTCTCTTCTAAACTATGTGCCTTAAATGCAATTAAAGTCATGCATCATTCGTCCACCATGGAAGTAAGATGAAAACGTGATTGTAACAGCAATTAGCCATGTTCAGAATTGGCAAACTAAATTTTCATTCTATTTTCAAACAGGGTTGTTCATCCCCTCTCGTAGTCAAGTTTGCTGACGTGAGATCGAAGGAGAAAACTCCAAGTGTTGTTTCACCATCAATGCCAACAGTGCTTTCAAGTCTTAGCGATACAAAGGTTCCACAAAAAACGCTACAAAAAATAAAACTTTGCAAATATAACTTACCTGTAAATATTTATAGTTATCTTATTAGAAAGCAACTGGCAGCCCCCTGTTTACTTATTACAGGTATTCAGTATGCTTCAACAGCACCAACGGAATGCCGTTCTCAGTCAAGCCCCTACCTTTTCTTTGGGTAATATTGGCAATTTGGGTAGCCCAGCAATTT
This sequence comes from Orchesella flavescens, assembly GCA_964034955.1. Taxonomy (NCBI): domain Eukaryota; kingdom Metazoa; phylum Arthropoda; class Collembola; order Entomobryomorpha; family Orchesellidae; genus Orchesella; species Orchesella flavescens. The sequence continues at coordinate 18,823,229 of OZ035954.1, forward strand.
CAAGTCTCCCATCTTCAACAACTGATTTGGCAGCGTTAACATTCTTAACAAACTTGGCTGCTTCCGTTAACCCAACGGTTAATTCACCACAATTGCTAACATCTGGAGGAAACAGTAGTGGCACCTTAAGTGGGTCCTTAAGTACACGATCAGCTTCCGCTGTATCAATGGGAAATGGAAACTTTAGTACAAATGCACTATTTTCAGTAAGACTTGATTCTAATTAAATATTGCGAAACTTCTTACTTTCAACTTTCCTTCTATGTTTCTACTTAAATTCCCTTTCAGAATCAGGGAGAAGGACCGGATGGTGCTAACCTATTTATTTACCATCTACCCCAAGAGTTCACGGATGCTGATTTGCTCCAAGCCTTTCTACCCTTTGGAACAATTCTTTCCGCAAAAGTATTTATTGATAAGGGGACCAACTTGTCAAAATGTTTTGGATTTGTGTCCTACGACAATAACCTCAGTGCCCAGTTAGCCATTCAAGCTATGAATGGATTTCAGATAGGAACAAAACGACTAAAGGTCCAACTAAAGCGTTCTAAAGATAAGCCATACTAAACCACCTTTTAATAACTTGTTTCTCCATTTTAATAGAACTAAAGAGGACTGAAAGAAAGATGTGATAAGGTGATTACAAAAATACATATGGATTTTTTTGTGTGTAGAAATAAGATCGAATCGAGGTTTTGAATATCTGTCACATCAAAAGATTTATTTAAATAATATTCTCTTATCGTCACTCGTAGTAAAACAACTTGAAGTTGTACTGTTATATCTATTGTACAAATTGTACCGTCATTATCTTGTTCATCATGTCATACATTATAGCAAACTCTTGAATAAAATTAGATTATTTACAATGATAATGTTGTAGTTTATTTTATTCATCAACTAATCATTAGTTTCATATTACCCCAATATTTATCGCTTCTGGAAGAATTCCAGGTTCATACTTGTCTTCGATTGATTCGAGATACCGTCTTCTTCGCTGCAAACACTAATGAGTAGAGTGGGTGGTTAGACTACTTTACTATAAGTTCGTTTATGGGTTACGATTCACGACTCTCCGTCTAACGTGTTAACGTTTGTGATATTATGCATGCATAAATTAACTGATGTTTCATAGCGTGTAGACGTAGAGTGCACAAATGATGATCGCCTCTGCTTCCGTTCCATTGTTGTGTATGTACGGATTGAGTTGTGTGTTCTGTATTGAAAGTTAAAAGGATGTGCATTTTACATTTTATGCAAATGTAAATGATTTTAGGTTAAGTGAGTTTAATCTGTGTCCTTCGTCTAATACACATTTTTCCTGTTCTGTGTAAAGTTTACCGTCTTCGGGTCTTCCTCTCTCTGACTGGAAGATATATCAGTTTATATCATCAATCAGGATTGAAGGTTAATTTGCCGGATTTGTGTCTTAAAATATGTAAAATTGTATTTTTTAGTAGTTAAGTTAATAACCGATATTGATGAAATTGATCGATTGTTCAAAGTTGTTTCTTGTTTGTTGAAGTTAGGTTCAGACCGTGGTGGTGAAGCGAGAATTTACTGAGAATCCAATGAAAGAAGTCAACATGAGCAGTGACAAGGAAGTCTTTCCTACAGCAATTTCCAAGCGTCAACGCAAGAAAGAAATACTGATGGAGGTGGATCAGTTGTTTAGGAAGAATCTCCAGAAATTATCATTTTCAGAGGAGGATCGAGTACTCAGAGAGACTATTTTACTACAACTTCCCTGCCAGATGAGTGGAGTTGATAATGTTGTCATTTTCCCTTATGGAGCGTTTCATCATTGGCTCGGGTTCAAGGATGATCCCCTGACTGCTTTTATATGCATAGGTTATCCTATTTCTGAAAGTGAGTGGATCTTTAAAAATAAAGAGTTTCGATTGCTGATTACGTTCTTAATTCGTTAAGTTAAGAGGTTAATTTACTGTTGGTATAACAGAGAAAGCAGAACCGGAAGTCCATGAAGAAATGGAAGAGGGAGAAGTACGGTCTCAGGAGCATACTGTCGGAAATATTGAAGTAGATAATCGCATGCGTCAAACCCTGATACTGGACCTCAATGACGCCCTAATCTCTAAAGCAAACGACTTTCAACAAATTTTCAAAGAGGTTACTCTCACCCGCCAGGGGAAACTTTCTTTTAAGTACCAAGCAATACCATCTCATCCAACCGAGATCGTTTTCGAAGCAAAGAGCTTTTTACAAGTCCAAGTATCTCGGCTAATTAAGTTTTATCGTCATGTGGAGGAGACCTTTGTAATATTTACCCAATCACTTCTTCACTGGGCAAGATCATGGGGAGTGATTCAAAAACTTGGAAATAATGATGTCGACGGGCTCACTCAAGACCACATCATTCTTTTGGCTATATATTTCCTCGTACAACACCAAGTCATTCCCAGTTTGAAATTTCTTCAGGAGATGTCTTCCGCCCCATTCTACATTGATGGCGTCAACACAGCTTTTTGTGATGACGTTGAGCTCGTAAAGAAAAGATGGAGTGTCGCCCCTATAAAGCCAAGTTTTGATCGCATTTTACAACTTTTACACCTATTCTTCATCGACATTTCAAGGCTCAACTTTATCGATTGGGGAGTTTCACCAGCAACGGGAACCATGTTTTTAAAGAAGACGTACAACAAAACAGCAATTACTGCCAACGTAAAGAGGAGACTAGATACGAAAACGGTGCTGTGCATCCAGCATATTTTCGACAACTGTCAAAATACAACCCGGAAGATTGGAGACGCTTGGCTGAAGAAACTTCAAGACAGCAGTCATGCCGTAGCCCTGAAGATGATGACGCTACTGTGGCGCAAGAAATTTTTAAAAGCAACTAAAATCCTCTTTGACGCTCCTCCTGCTGAGGTCTGAGGTCATCGTATTGATATCATTTATATCTTCGTGCCGTTAATATCGATAGAATTTAATTTGTTATTATTTGATAAGTCCATTGCAATTAACTTTAATTCAAACTCATTGCAGACTGTGTGTTTTATCAAGTTTAAATGATTTTGTATCAAAGAATCAAATATTTTTGTAATAATATGAATCATACTTACATTTAACCGAAATTACACAAATGTTAAATACATGTATTGATTTAAAAGCATTGTGTGATAGTATATGATAATGCACAAAAATGCATGTAAAATGCATCAAAATCATGTTAGAGTTATGCTCATGAGCGTTCAACGTACTTCTTCCTTCTGTATAGAATAACATATATACATTTTGTACAAGCATTTTTGATATTTGATGGTCTTCGGGCTGGTTTGGTTTGGTATTCTTGTCATCTATATCTGTATTTTTATGTATGTACTTACAATGTACAGAAGAACCGGTGATATTTGACTACTCTGTAGAAAGCAAACAAATGCACTACGAGGTGCAAAACAGTTGAGCTCTGGGATTGGGGATTGTGATGCAGCAGCTAAAAATGACCAAATTATTAGTGTATTAAGTAGTTGAGGTATCTCTCTATTAAGTTGGGAAATAATTAAGTCACACGGTAAGTGTTATAATGTGTTTCATGATCTCCTCTCAGTAATGACTAGAATGTAAGCTTTTATATGTTTCGATTGTTGATTAATGATTGCCTTATCTTATTTATGTCTTGTTATTATTACCTCAAAAACATTTAGATACAATCGAGATAGGCCATATAGACAATAGACGAAATGGCGAAGACTGGAGTTTTACCGTTTGTGAGGGGAATAGATTTTTCCCAAAATGATTTCAAGGTAAGGAAATGACAGGATAATACTGACAATATGAATTATAAGGATTGATTTAAATGTAATACATACCATGCTTGATGTTATAATATATTTAATGTTTTGATTCCTATTTCAGACCAAGAAATTCCCGGATTCAGTTAAGGAAATGCAGGGTTTGAGATGGCTCCGCTTGGATAAGACTAGTATGCAGGAAATTCCTGCGGAACTTGGGACGTTACAAAAGTTGGAACATATTTCGCTCCGGAGAAATCAGTTGGAAAAAGTGTTTGGTGAATTGACATCCCTTCCATGCTTGCGGACCATTAATCTTCGTCATAATAAGTTGAAAAGTTCTGGGATACCTCCTCAAATCTTTGAGCTGGATGACTTAACAACGCTTGACCTGAGTTGGAATAATTTGCGAGAACTACCTCAGGGATTGGATAAAGCTCGCTCTTTGCTTGTTCTCAATTTGAGCAATAACAGGTACTTGTACTTGACGGTGTCTAATAAAAATACTGCTATTGTGATAAGAAAGCTAATGTAATAATTGTGCTATGCTTTTCTTTAGTATTGACGTTATACCAGGAAATGTACTGATGAATCTGACTGATCTTTTGTATCTTGATGTCAGCAATAATAAATTGGAAACGCTTCCACCACAAACAAGGAGATTAGTTCATATGCAAACGTTGATTCTTAATGATAACCCATTGGCCTTGTTCCAGTTTAGGTACATAATTATTGTCAATGATTTGTAACTTGTTGAAAACGGATCAGAGTATACGCAGTAATGATATATTTTTCGTGTTTTAGACAACTACCATCTTTAGTTGGGCTGCAAACGCTACATATGCGAAATACACAACGATGTCTAACAAATTTCCCTAACAATTTGGAGGCGTTAAATAATTTAACCGACATAGACTTAAGTGAGAATCTGCTTACGAAAATTCCGGATGGCCTTTTTACCGTTCCCACACTTAAACGGTTAAATCTCAGTGAAAATCAAATGAAGGAAATCCCATCCTCAATCGACATGTGGCAAAAGTTGGAGGTTTTGAACTTGTGTCGGAATGAGTTGACTGCACTGCCTGCATCACTTTGCAAGTTAAACTCTTTACGAAGACTATTGGTTAATGGAAATAAGTTGGATTTTGAAGGAATTCCATCTGGAATCGGAAAATTGGCGTATCTGCAGGTGTTTTCAGCTGCAAATAACCAATTAGAAATGATTCCTGAAGGTTTATGCAGGTATATTGACATGTGTATGATAAATATATTGTTGATGTCTAAGTATATACTTTTAGGAACATTTCTCATGTTTTATTCTTTATTTGTTAGATGCGGCTCTCTAAAGAAACTTATCCTGAGTGGTAATCGCCTTATTACCGTGCCCGATGCTATTCATCTACTTACGGACTTGGAAATGTTAGATTTAAAGGATAATCCAGATTTGGTCATGCCTCCTAAACCAACGGAGGCTATGGTATCGGGAAGGGACGTTAGATTTTACAATATAGACTTTTCACTGCAAAATCAATTACGTCTAGCTGGTGCTATTATGCCGCCTCAGCCGCCTCCTGGTAAGTTACGACTCGAACAAGCAAATAATGTTATTATAGTTTCATATTTAATGTATATCCTTTGTTATTTTACATTTTTTGTGTCTTAACTATTTAGCTCCAAGTAAAGATCCGATAGCAAGGAAAATGCGATTAAGGCGTCGACATGTTGACCAGGCGGAAGCTGATACTGCACAAGCCAAAATTTTGAAAGGAATGAAAGATATTGCAAAAGACAAGGACAATAAGAACTTTAATGAGACAAAACAAACGGAGCCGTTGAAACCCAAGAGGTAAATTTTTTATATTCCAAATTGGTATTCTCATGAATCACACGCTCTGATTCTTTCTTTTGATATTAAACTAAATATCCAATTACTGCTTCCAGGTGGGACGAAGCCCTAGAAAAACCACCTTTGGATTACTCGGAATTCTTTGATGAAGATGTCGGCCAGATTCCTGGTCTTGTGGTGTGGGAAATTGAGAATTTTTTGCCAAACCAAATCGATGAAGCTGCACACGGGAAATTTTATGAAGGAGACTGCTATATTGTGCTACAAACGGTTCTAGATCAGAATAACTCTCTTGACTGGAAAATCTATTTTTGGATTGGGTCTCAAGCGACGGTAATTTTTGCAACAAAATGTTTTAAAAATGATTTGAATTGAAAAACATTTGAATGCTTATTTATTTATGTTTTTTATTTTTTAAATTAGCTGGATAAACGAGCATGTGCTGCGATACACGCTGTTAATCTTCGAAATTATCTTGGCGCTCAGTGTAGAACTGTTCGAGAGGAACAAGCAGACGAAAGTGAAGAGTTTTTGGCATTATTTGACGCAGAAATCACTTTCATTGAAGGAGGTCGAACAGCCAGTGGATTTTACACTGTGGATGAAGTTGTAAGCGTGTCTTTATCACTTGTTGTCATCTTCCATTTCCGTTCCAATGGTCAAACACCGTCAGTACTTTTATCCGTTTTAGATGCACGCATTTTCTTTTAACTCCATTTCTAGTGTAGACTCATTCGCTGTGTGTATATATGCCTGGACTGGTATGGAAATATGGAATGTACCATTTCTTGCATGTTTTAAGTATGTGTATCAGATGGTACTAGTACTACTGGTACTTGTCCATGCATGTCTTGTACATGAAGTACATACAGTAGCAAACAAAAAAGGTAAACAGCAATAGTGTATTGGGAAGGAATGGCATAGGTAGACCTAATTCAGTCACCGCTGCTATTATAACTAGGATTATAAAAAGAAAGATTAAGTGTAATGTTTAACTTCAATAGTTGAATAACTTATACTTCTATAATACACGCGCCTCAGCCTTACCCAAATTAGACGCTGTATTGTTATCTGGCTCTAGCGACTGCTATAGTCTTTGAACTTCTTTGATGTTCCCGTGTCGCCCAAACGAAGGTAAACCTGGTTTTTATATTTTAAGTATAATTGTCAATCAAAAATTGATGGTTGACATTACTTTAATGTACTATTGGGTACTTCATTTTAGGCTGGAATCACAACATGTCTCATGCGAAAAGAAGAAAAGTTATACCCTTGTTGAAGCCGGTGTCTCAGCTACCAACTTTAAATACAAAGTGCAAACGTGCTAGTGTTATCGGTTTAGAACTTGGGGATGAAGAAAAAACGGCAATGGAAGAACGGAATGTTGATCAGTTCGGCGTATGTAATTCAAATCACAATGTTGAACATGAAGATTTTAACACACCGCCGGTTAAAAGATCATCTTTAACTTTAAAACAGAAAGTGGAAATTTTAAAGAGATTGAAGCAGGGAGAAAGTCAGGGTAGTGTTGCAAGAAGTCTTAAAATGAATCGCTCCACCATTCAGAACGTATGGTCAAATAGAGAAAAATTCGAACAAGCTGCTCAAAGTGGAAATGCAGATAGAAGAAAGTGTAGAATGCCTTTGAGTTTGGAATTAGAAAATTCATTAATTTCTTGGATAGCACACTTAAAGTCAAAAGGACTATCTCCTAACGGACCTCAGATTAAAGAACGTGCAAGAGCATCTGCTGTAGAATTAAGACTCTCTAGCTTTTGTGCCAGTAGTGGATGGTTAGAAAATTTTAAACATCGTAACAACATTAAACTACTAAAGTCCAAATCAGTGCACAAAAAATCACAAGTTTTTTTGCAAGACACTGACATGCGATCCGGAGATTTGAATGAAGGTACAAACATCCCTGACGGGCTTTCTAGTAATGAAGTAGACCCAAGCAGAGATTTGCCTGAGAGAACAACTGAAAATAATTTGAAACATAATACAAGTACATCCAAGAAAAGTAAAAATAGCTGGCTCTCTACTAATTGGTCTCTATTTAGCACAGGCTATGACCCTGAAAACATTTTTTATGTGCACGAATTTGGATTATTTTATAAAACTCTCCCTGAAAACTATCAATCTTTCCAAGGACTTGCTTACTTAAATGGGGAATACTCTAACGAAAGACTTAGTATCCTATGCAGAACAAATATTGTTGGAAGTGAAAAGTCCAGGCTCCTAGCTGTAGGATGCTCAAAACCTCAAGATTTTGGTCTGAAATGGAACATTAATGAACAGAAAATGCTTCCGACTGAGTATTTGTATCATTGCAAGGCATGGATTTCTCGTGATATATTTTCTTCATCTCTGAAGCGTTGGAATGATGAACTGCAAACAACAGGAAGGAAAGTTCTTTTACTGATGGATGACTCTTCATTTCACCAGGATATTATAAAAGATGCTAAATATACGAGTATTAAAACAGTTCTAGTGCCAACATTTATCGCTGGATTTTCACAAGTTCAAAGCAGTATTACATACGAGATAAAGAAGAATTACAGAAAGTTGCTGTTGAATAAGCAGATCTACAAGAAGGAGAAGAATCAACGTCTAGAAATCACCGTTTTGGATGCGCTTGGAATGCTTCATACAGCATGGGCAGCTGTTGAAAAAGTAACAATGATTGATATCTTCAAAAAGTCAACACTTTTCCGAAAGTTGGATACATTAAGATCATCTATCCAAACCAACGTTGGAGTGAGGTGTGCCATTCGGAGCATAATACAGTCAGCAAGATTGTCGGGAGTCCAATTTCCAAAAGAACTGTCTTTTCAAAACTTGATAGACATTGACAAAAACTTGACTGCAGTTGATGGAGCTGCGCCGTTAGAAAAAATGTAAATACATAATGTCGTTCTACGTGCATGTTTTCAGAATGAAAAGTCTTTTACACACATGTTAAAATTATATGTGTATGTATGGGTATGTTTCAGAAATAATGCACCGAAGAAGAATGAAACCCAGCAGTATACAGCGCCATCATTGAATATTATAAGCAGTTTAGATCAATTACGTAGTTGGGCGGTTTTAGAAGGCAAAGAGACCGATCTAAGAGAACTTCATGATGCGATAAGCACCGTTCAGAACTTCTGTATGAGGAACATGCTTTTAAATAACACAGTCAACCCGGACCTACCTGCATTACATAAACTGGATTGTAATAAGGGGAAAGTTTCACCAATCTTCCATTTACCAATCTGATAATCCGACCTGACGTATTTTAAAAAATAATTCCTTTTTGTAGTAGTTAAGTAGTCTGTAATGTAATCAGTATCTGTGTATACATACGAAACAATATCATTATTTGATTTACATGGATCGGGATCGGAAATGGACGATTTTATTTCATTTATCATTTCTTTTAATACTTTGAATTTATAAACTCAATTGTGTCGATTACAGGAGTACATGAGCAGATTATACCGAGTCCATGGAAAGGGATCTTCAATACAGTTGGAACCCGTTCCTGTGGAATGGAAGTACTTGGATCCTCGTTTTGTCTTCATTTTAGATGACGGGTTGAAGATTTATGTGTGGATGGGCAAAAAGTCAAAGAGTACACTTCGGCCGAAAGCTAGGTAGGTGTAAAATTCATGCTATCCCATGTATGCTCGTGCCTGTAAACAAAGAATCAAAGTTATTTTTAATATTGCTATTATTTTACATTTTCTAGATTGATGGCCGAAAAAGTTAACAAAGAAGAACGAAAAAATATGGGCGAAATCTATGTGTTTAATGAAGGTCAAGAAGTTGGAGACTTTTGGGTGGTGCTGGGTGCTTCAGAATCTGGAGTGGCACCATCGGAACCGCTTCGGGTAAGTAACTACAGATAATATTCTATAGTATTTCTTACCATTGTGTATACTGATGGTTGGCTTTCATATGGAAAATAGTATCCCTCATCCAAAGCCCTTAGTTTAGCTTCTGCTGCTGCTAGGGATTCATACGGTTCTTCTGGTCGTGGACGGGGATTTCTATTCCATTGTGGACGTCCGTATGCAGGATTAAGATATAAACTTCTAGCTAGTGCTAATCTTTGAGCTCTCTTAGCTTTTTGTATTAGCTCGTTACATTGGGGAGGCAAATATGATGCTTGATGTTCTGAAATCCTCTGATTTTCTAATCGTTTAAAATCAATTTGACGCTTTTTTCTAGGCGGCAACGCTGAAGCTTCTTTTCTTGTAGGGTTGAAATAAGCTGACTGATTTACGTAACTAGTAGAATCTGAATAGGTCTTGTAGATATCATTATTATTGCATATTTGCATTTCCCCACTAGGATTTTGCACGCGTTTTAATTCTGCAGCATCTACAACCCATGCTGTACTGGTGAATGATGGGAGGCCCGGTAAATGTCTTCGTAAGCTACTTATGCTACCTCTTGAACTAGAAACTCTATTAACTTGGCTAGGGAGACCAGAAGGAATTCGGACTAATCCCATTGACTCTAGGCTGTCAATTTTGTTTTGGTCATCTCCTTTTCGTTCTAATGACTCGTCTTTGTCACCTCCGCCGCTTTTATCGGGAGCTTGTTGTGGCATACTTTGAAGTTCTGCAAGTTCTTGTAGTACATTGGGAGGCACTCCATAGTTGCAAGATGACCCGTAATTTGTTTTAGCATAGGATGATTCTGTGAATCTTGATCTAACTTTATTTGTAGGCGTAATTGCAGGCTGTTGTTGACATTGATAATTGTTGTAGAAATTTTGTGTGTCGCTGTTACGCTCATTTTCTTCTATCCCTTCAGCTTCCAGCGTCGCGTATTTACCAAACGCAGAATTTGGCTTTCGACCTATGTTTTGTATGCTGCCCTTGTTATTTAAATGTGACCTCGTCTTCCAACGTGAATCAGTATTGTTATCATCCCCTGCAAAGTTATAACAGCTAGGGGCAGGCCAGTTTGATTGACAAGTGATCTCCGTAAAATAATTTATGGGTTGATACGGTGTAGACTCGGCTAAGGTTTCACCTATAATATTAGCAGTTGAAAAGCGCCGATGGTACTGTGCGCTTAGCGAGTCTTCAAGACATTGTCTGGAGGGTGGAGATGTTTTTCTTGAACAACCGTGGGTGGGCGAATGTGATGATGCAGTGGCATGATTATCTCCCGATGACGACGGAGGAATCGAAAAAGTATGAGTTGTTGGGGCAGTAGGGTACTCGCTTCCAACACTTTTTGTAAAAGTTTCGTTGACAGATGGATTTGAACTTCTCGGTGAAAGGTTTGTGGGCACTAAAGATTTTATAGATGTGGATGACATCCGCTCATTCAGACGAATCATTTTGATGAAGAAAAAATTATTCAGTAGAAAAAATTCAAAGTTAGGTATTTTACTTGTTACTTTCAATTTGAAGCGTAGCTCATTTACGAGATACAGTTACATAAAAAGTTTACAACATAATGCTAGGTCAGATTGTTATTCTAAGGAAAATTTTAGCTCAAAAAGTGATTTGATAAGATTGGTCTACTCTATCATGCTGGCTCTGCCATTCTCTCAGAAAATTTACTAGACTAAGGAATTTTGGTTCTCGTTCTCATCGTATCGTAGTTATGACAGTGTCCATTCAGTCCCTTACGGATTCCGGAATCGGGGTCTGCATTCCAAACACTGATACCCACATCCTAATGATGGGCCTGTAGTAGTCTTTTTGCAAAGGTTTCTAGCAGGATATCGAATAACTCGGCGAGGCGATGTGCAGCAAGGTACACAAAATGATGGCGGACAACATGGATCGCAAAATGGTGGCGGACAACATGGATCACAAGATGGTGGTGGACAATAAGGTCCACAAGTCTGAGGAGGGCAACAGGGGACGCAAGATGTAATGCGCATGCGAGGGTTCTCACATCCGCTTTTCCCACTTTCTAAGCAGACACTTCCTGAGCTAGGCATTTCAAATTGATTTCCTCCAGGTAGTTTCACTGAACATACTTCGCCACAAGGTCCGCAGTCGTATGTTACGCTCTCATTGCAATCTTCTGTCGGTTGAGGTAGCTCAAAGCAACATTCTTCGTTGACTGTTGATATTCCGTTTGTGATTTCCGTGTCATCGCTCTGGTCTTCACATGGTGGAGGCGGATAACAGCACATTACAAGATTACTACACAGGTCTGGTTTGGGTGAGCAACAATTTTCTGGGCGAATGACTCTCCTTTTAGGACGTCTACTTGTGCTGCTACTACTACTGTTATCCACACAACTTGAACCAGCACCAACGGTTTGGTTGTAAATGCTTGGACTTCCGTACCCATCACATGAGGTTGCTTTTGGAATTGAATCAAACATGTGACAAGTGAGATCTAGGTGACACTGATATTTTGGATCTGGGTTATAAAGGCGGCTTCGATAAGAGTAATCCTCCCTGTTTGGACCGCAAGGGCAGTATGCATCTTTGTTGAGAAGAAGAGTTTGGACTGCGTAGTGGTTTTTGACTACGGCTCTGTTCCTTGTTGACCAATTGGTACACATTTTGATACTAATATGATGGGAGAAGGGAGATAAAACTGCTGGAAATTTTGTAGTTTTGTATGTTTTGCCAATATAGTTACGCTTTTAGATTTGAGGGGCTAAATCATTTAGTTAGGGAGCTTTGGTCTTGTTGTAATCGGGGGAGTCTTTTTTTTACCCTTGAGAAATAACAACGAATGTATTTAAGAATTTACTATCAAACCATTAGTTGCAGAGCAACGTGAATTTATTGTGTCCTTTATTGGTACATTACAGGAGTACGTGCCTGACGACTTTGAGCCAGTTACACCTCGTTTGTACCAAGTTGGTTTGGGAATGGGGTACTTGGAGCTACCTCAGGTTGAAATACCCCATAACAAACTAACACCAGAGCTTTTAAATACGAAAAACGTTTATCTCCTAGATTGTTTGACAGATTTGTTTGTATGGTAAGTGCGTGTACTGATCTATGTTATACTAAGCGATTTTCTGTTTGTAGATCTATTAGTTATGTCTATTTTAATTGGTTTATAGGATTGGGAAAAAGTCAACCCGTTTGGTTCGAGCTGCATCTTTGAAGCTCTCTCAGGAATTATTCCAAATGATAGAAAGGCCGGTAGGCTACTCAATGGTCACTAGAGTTCAGGAAGGTTCCGAAAATCAAGTGTTCAAATCCAAATTTTCAAATTGGGGAGATGTGATCGCCGTAGATTTCACTCGTACAGCAGAATCAGTTCAAAGGACTGGTGCAGATTTGACCAAGTGGGCTGAAAAACAAGAAACCAAAGCTGATTTATCTGCTCTATTTGCACCTCGTCAACCGTCAGTGAGTGAACCGGAAGCACAACAGTTAATGGAAGAATGGAATGAAGATTTAGAAGCTATGGAAGCATTCGTATTGGAAGGGAAAAAGTTTGTGCGACTTCCAGAAAACGAGTTGGGACTATTTTATTCTCAAGACTGTTACGTATTTCTCTGTCGGTACTGGATACCCGTTGAACCTCCAGAAGGCGAAGGAAAGGAAGGTGAAGAAGAGGATGAAGCTATTGAGGAAGATTTCTCCTGCGTGGTTTATTTCTGGCAAGGACGGGATGCTGGTAACATGGGTTGGTTGACATTTACCTTCAGCTTGCAGAAAAAGTTTGAGAGTCTGTTTGGTGACAAATTGGAAGTTGTTAGAACACATCAGCAGCAAGAAAGTTTCAAATTTCTGTCTCATTTTAAGCGAAAAATGCTTATAAGGAATGGAAAACGTAACACTACACCCCAGGAAGTGGAATTTTATCATCTCCGATCCAACGGCTTCTCATCATTATGCACAAGAACTCTTCAAATTCAGGCTGATGGTATCAACCTCAATTCTGCATTCTGGTAATTATTTGATACAATATATAAAATAAATATATATATCTTACTAATATTTGGATAATTTTGAAAATGGTCTTTCATATTTTCCATTTGTTTTGGTTCAGTTATATACTCAAGGTGGCTTTCGATAAAGAAGATAAAAGCGGTATAGTTTACGTTTGGATTGGCAAAAAGTCAAAAGAAGAGGAAGGTCGTTTAGCAGAAGAAATTGCAACAACTTACTTTAACCCTGTAAGAGCAAAACTATTACTAATTATGATATTGTTATAATTAATTAGCATACGTTCACTACTACCTCATGAATTTTTCATAAACATTAAATTATGGTTTATTCAAAACAGGAAAAGTTCAGTCTACAAATTTTAAACGAAGGGGAGGAGCCAGAGAATTTCTTCTGGGTTGCTCTTGGCGGTCCAAAGACGGAATATGACAAGGATTCAGATTTTATGAATTACACAAGACTTTTCCGCTGCTCAAATGAAAAGGGCTATTTTATCATATCAGAAAAATGCTCAGACTTTTGCCAGGACGATCTAGCTGACGATGACATCATGCTGTTGGATAATGGCGAGCAAGTGTTTTTGTGGCTTGGCTCAAAGTCCTCTGAGGTTGAGGTTAAATTGGCTTACAAAAGTGCTCAAGTATATATTCAACATCTTCGTGCGAAACAGCCCGAGAAGACAAGGAAATTGTATGCAAGTATTAAAGGACGTGAAAGTAAAAAGTTTACCAAATGCTTTCACGGATGGGCTCACCATAAGAAGCCCCCAGAATAAGCAGTTGTTTCCCTTCAGCCAAGGTTGAATTGGTTGAAAAAATTTCGTTCTATTATAGTACTGTTTTACAGTTTACTTTACCAGTATTTACTTTGTTTGGGCAAACCCTACTTTTCTTCTTGGAAATCTCTAGGAGTTAACGCATTTAACCCTCGCTAATAACCTCAACTCGTGTTTTTCATATTGTGTTAATTACTCAATAGTAATATTATTACTAAACGCCCAATCGAACAGTTTTGTTATCTAAATATTCAAGCCAAACCAAAAAAATTTTAGTGTTTACTGAGTTGCTACTTAAATAATAATTTATTAATCAGTACTGTTTATGGTTCTAATATTTGAGTCATTATATGCTTATACGTATTTATTGCTGACTTTGACTTTACGATAGATTTGTTTATATGTATCTGTTTCACTTAAATGTGCAATAAAAACCCAATCATTTATCCATTACTAATTTTTCAGACTCCTCGGTTGTATGTATGTTCAATGATATCAGAGTATAGCATTTATTATTAATTTTTATAATTTCACTTTTTGGACGTGCCATTTAAATACATAGTTTCTTGTTTAGCTGATATCAAAACCAAGTCCAATTCTTTTAATTTTGTTTCAGTATTTCTTAAAGACTCGTAAGGTATTAAAGGCGGTGGCATCACGAAACTGTAATTCCAACGTTGTCTATTGTACAACTTGTGCGTTTTCCCAAGTTGCTTAAGGTGTTGATTCAATGTCTTTATGCCTGAACTTTTCCTATTTTCACCAGGCCATTGGTAAGAACTTCTGTATTCAGTTTCAGTAACTAATTGTTTGGACTTGCTGATTGGACTACAATCTATGATTGCAAAAGTGGTTAGTATATTATATGTATTGAACTTAAAATTGGATGACTCATATTAAATCACTTAGTGAGGGATTAGGGAACCTTTTGTTTCCTCCGGAATCACTTCTTCGCAGCAACTATCACATTGCTGTTCTGAGTTATCTTGACTGCACATTGAGCATAAACCTTTTACTACTGTCACCGTATCAAATAGATCGTCCTTTTCCATATGAGGGCCTTGGTCCTTTTCATTGTTTTCATCAACGTTTTTTCTCTTTTGGAGACCATATCCATATCCTTCAGATTTGATACGCGTAGTTTTTAACAATGGTTGAGCTTGACATTTACGACTTTGCGCAGATCTAGACTTCCACCAAGTACAGGAGCTTCCAGAGTCAAAACTGAGTCGAATGTCTTTTAGCAAAAATGGTAGTAATGAAGAATAAGTTTTAGGGAGATCACACTGAACTGCAGTTTCCTCAGTCCCATTGTCAGCATTATTATTTTCATCTTTCAGTTCAGAATGATCTTTCTTAACTTCCTTTTTAACACTTTCACGGTATTTACTGACGCTTTTGAAGTTCAGTTCAGGAGGAGTTGACGGAATAGTTGTTTGTGATAAGGACGATTCCACTAATCCCTTGTCAGTGTTTTCTTTTAAACCCAAAGTTTCATTATGATGATGAACAACTGTCTTATCATGTGCAGATCTAACTCTTGTATGGTCATGGTCTTCTGAAAAGTCTTGGTTCATTTTCCTAGGCTCGTCGTCGCTGCTCCTATTCATTATTTTAGAAAATGCTTGAATTTTGTTGATATATTAAGTATGGAATACGGCCAGTGTTGTTCAAGGAATTTCCACTTGTAATTTTGACAGAAGTCACATATTTTTTAGCAATGTAATCAATCTGAAGTATTGAATTCTAGAGAATTTAGTTGGAGAGGGGTATTATGAAACAAAGAGGCAGAATATTTTGGAGATTGTTAACGTCCTGTTAGCTGAAATTCGATTACAAGTAAGTAGTTATGGAGTCGCTGTCTCAATCCAATATGATGCTAGGACTAGTTATCTGACGGTTTGGATTGAAGGAAGCCAAATCTTTGTACCGTTAACATTTTCCGGGTGACCACTTGGACTTGTCGTAAATCCACGGAAATCTCATGTCTGGTCTTCTCAACGCTTTTCTTTTTGCCTCAATGAACTTACTGAGAATAATGTCCCCTAGGCATAGCGGCGTTTTTTCTTGTTCTTCTTGTTCCTCAGGACTTAATGGTTTTGGAATCCGTGTGAATAGGCTCGAGATGTCGAATGGATTCTTATTTAAATTTCCATGTTCGGTTATAGCTTGCTTCATGTTTTCCGCGAAAGACTGTATCGTCTTTCTTGTCTTGCCGAAACTACCAAATTCTCTTCCTACTGCCCCAGTGTAAGTTGGCTGTGTGTACGGATATTGAGGTTCGGGGTGGCAGAGAAAGTGCTTAAAGTCGGGAGGACAGGTGCACAGCGGGCTATGACATGATACTCCACAATAACAATCAGGTCCATGGGGTCCACAACCGTTTAGGCCACAACACTTGACATATTTATGATGAGGAGGGTAAGGTAAAGTATGTTCCTCGCGTTTTATACGGCGATTCATATTTCACGACAAATTTAGCACAAAACCTCAGTTTAATTTATTCTTTTTATTATCTTTTTAATTTAAAAAAAAAATTATGCAGCTAATATGCAGCTTCTTTACGGTTCTTCCTCGTATGTCGATTATATAGATGACTCTTATAAATTTTCAAAAAGTTAAATCCTGGAAAATGTATCTATGGTCAGAAAACATCGTAATTGAAATCGATATAAAGGGTTTTTCTTTCCAGGTAGGCTCAAAGAATTTATTACCTTTAGCAAATTTCCAATCAATTAAGTTTAAACGGTTGATTTTGGCAAAAGTTAAATGGTTTGTACAAAACTGTTGCAATGTAATGTTTTTGTTTCATTAAATTTGAATTTAAAGAACTTTATATTTCTGACATGTAAGCTTCGTCTTCATAAAGCTCGAGAGATTTACCACATTGCGGTCTTAAGCTAACAGGACATGATTGGTATCCACTGTTTGATTTCCCTCTCCCCGAGGACTCTATCGAGTAATTATCATAAACTCTTTGTCTAGCAATTAGTAATGCCTCTGGAATCGGCTCTGATGCATTGTCTAACGCTCTTAGTTTTGCCTCCGATGCTTGAAAACTTTCTACATATGGTTTTGACGGGATGGCAATTGATGAGTTCCAACCAGGTCGATTTTCAACCATTGTTGAATAATGAGTGAGTCTGGGTCCCGAGTCAGGATTAAGTCTACGAAACTGATCACGATATTCTGTTAGGGGACCTCTGTGTGGAACACACATTCGAGGACGAACTTTGGGAGCAAAAAATATTATTAAAGTAGTTGGAGTTGGTCTTGCAGTTTAAATTGAATATACTTTTTATACGGTTATCAATATATGAAATCAATGTACCACCATGACTTTTTTCGTGTAAAGCATTTACAGGTCCCATAACGGAACCTTTTGGAATTCGTGTAAAACAGGGGTCGTCATCCGCACAGTTAGACTTAATTTGAACTTCCTGTCGAGCACATTTTTCACAAATTATCCTCGTAGCTCGAAGTCCCGATTCTTGGATGTGATACGCACATTTGGCAGATTTCGAAATTCCTGCAGTTTTAGCAACATGATGCATTAAACGTTATATTTAGTTATGATATCTTCTCCCTTCCAAATTCCCAAATTATATATCATATCATACCGCAGTTGAGAAATGGATCTTGGCAGTGAGCAGGTGGCATTATTCACAAGAATTTGGAGAATATTGTAGTGTAAAAATAGGTATGAATGGAACTACATAAACTGATCTATAATTTTGGGGATTTCATACACTTCGTTTTGATTTGTAAAATATGAGATTTGTATTTTGTGTCCGGTTTGCCCCTGGTTTTCAAAATAAATAATTTCTTATTACATCGCAATTATCGTAATTAGTAGTTATGGAGGACAATGATATATTCATGCCTTTCCAAGACTGACATCGGAACCAGAAGTATTGTGGAGAAGGCGTTCCTGGTGCGTCATCTATCTGATGCAGCTTATTTATATGTTATATTGCTATATAGTGTCTAGCCAGTGAGCATTAATTTGTATTGATTTATTATCATGCGTACATATTACAGAGATATGAACAGTTTTGAAAGACTGAAAGCTCAAGTTTATGATGAGGATGGGGGCATATTGAAATATAGAGTTTTAATTCCCAGATGAAAAAATGCAGACAGTTGACCTTTTGGTGCATCCGCAATAATATTTTGCATCGTATCCTGTGTCTGAATGCAAAAAGAAAAGATTTCATTAGCTATTGTGTGCTCAGTTACTTACATCGCCATTGCTAATACATATATTCTGCATTCTGAAATCGTCACGTTGGACAGTCTTACCAATTCCAGCATTTTCAACAGGCTCATATGATGAGCTTCGTCCATGAAAACCTTGGTCAAGCAGTAGGTGTACCATGTACCTAAATAAAGATCCCTGTTGGATACATATCCAGGTATTGTAGAAAAGCCGACGATAGCGTTGTCAATCGGAGTTTGCAATTGAGCATCAACTTGTCTTCGGTCAGGAGCTGCATCCGTTTGAAATCGCTGGCATGCTTGAATTATGAATATTTTTGGCTTTCCTATGAGTTCCTTACATCTTTCTGAATCAAAATTGTAGATGACATGCTTGTACAAATTAATGGACTGGAGGTCTGATGATTGAATAGTACTGAATTCTCCGTGACTTGCAATGTACACAACGCATGAACTTGGAGATCCCTGGGTGAATTGAGATTTGAACTCTTCCAAAATTTTCAGTACAGCCTGTAATCAATAATTCATTTTATAAGTGTACATTCATTAAGGAAATGTAGTTTAGTTTGGAAACTCAAACAATTTTCGCACATTTAGAGTAAAGAATCCTTCCTTTGCTGTGACTTCGTAGCCCAAACTTGCCCATAGCTTTGTCATGTAGCCGGTGTCATGTTTTGCTCCACCACGGTTCCTTGTTGTGTCCATAAATTCTGTGATGTTTAGCACTAAGGCGTACCCTTTGAAGCCTTCCCCAAGATTATAATGATCCTGGTAAATTATATTTATTTATTATAAAAGTGCACTTAACACAGTTCCCCATTTTTTTATCATACAAAATGTGTAAACTAAATGCATCTAAATGTGAATGAGTTTTTTTAAGTTTCTTACATCCGGAAAAGCCATCCTTGTCTTTGGCTTCGTCACGTAAACATTCAATGGTTCCATGCAATTCACAAAATCAACCTTATCCTCAGAAGTAATATCGGAAGCAACTCGACCTCTAGCAAAGTCTAGTTCTGAAACGCGCAACTGCTTAGGAGGTTCGTGCTTTATACTGACTGGTGCTTGGTCAAGAACTGGAGGACCTGTTAAAATAATATTTATTTGGCTATTTTCACTATGTGTTTGCGAATAATAATTGAATGGTTGATTTAACTGGTATGAGCTGGAGTTGTTGAGGATCCTTCCACTATCTTTAATGTTCCACTTTGATTGGTTTCTTTCAGTGCATTTACTAATACATCGTATGCGCCCACCCTTGTTTGAATGAGTTTATAAAACTCCATAATTTGTTGAACCCGATTTGGAAGGGATAACTAGACATTTTATAAATCAGTCTATCAAAATTGCTTGTTATTAACAAATTTCCTAGAAAAAGGTTATACTTTCATACCATGCCGTCCACATCATTTTCAGAAAGAATTCCCACTGATGAAAAGTAAGTGAGAAATAATCCATCCAGTTTTGTTTCCTTCAATAAACGAGGCAAATTTGTTATAATACGTTTCCTCTGCCAATCCTCCATTTTAAGGTTGGGAGTCCCAACTTCGGACGGTTAAAACTAGCTGAATTTTTAACTACCAAAAAATAATTGGCGTTGTGAATTTGTGAGAATATTATAAAATGCAAACTTTAACCATGTAAGAGGACGAATGCCTTTCGTACCAAGTTTAAGCTACAAGGAGAATGACGAATGAATTTTGAACGAGATACATGCAATGACCGTTTCATCCATTTATCCATTATTTTATCATCAGTTATGTCAGATAAGCGGATGCTTATCATGAAAGTACATGCATGAAATACAAATGCAAGCAAATTCATGTTAGCTTATTTAGTCATCATTAACTTGCAATGGAATCTGTATAAACTGGAAGCTTTAATATTCGCTCGCATATCATTGCCAAATTGTAGTATGAATTCACATGATAATTTTATTTTACCCAAATCAACGAGACAGTATGTAAACAAAAAATTATCAGCATTTTATGCAGCAACTGTTAGAATTGCCACCAAACATTGGTAAATAATATAAAAACTACCAATCCAGATATCACTTCAGTTCAGTCCGAATATTTACTTACAAGACTTGTATAAGGTAAACATGTTTTGGTAAACTAGAACTCATTTTATTTACAACTTCACGGATTCATCCACATTAAGCATAATAAAATCATAATTGCTATTTTATACCCATTCTATAACTCTTAAAGCTTGCTCTCTTGTAACGTCCCATTGAACCCTTTAGTTTGTTGTTTTAGGAGAAAAACGTGTAATATATATTTTGATAGCAAATATATACTTATGTACATTCATAATGTGTAACTCCTTTTATGACCTTTGAATCTTCTATAATTTTGGTTATCTCGATTAGAACATAGAAATTCGGACGAAAACAACTTCTTTACAATCCTTTTATCGTTCACGCTTCGAGCATAAAATTATATCCCTCATGACTAATTACGTAATACCTTTTATTTTTGTACTTTGATTTCCTCTCAAAGTTGATAGTCTTGAAAGGAGGAGGATCAGAAAGGGCAGGAAGCGAATCTCCTGCAAAAATACTTTGTTCCTTCTCTCTTCTTTTACTATAAGATAACCATTCAACATAATATATGTTTTCCTATTTTCCTTTTTTTTAAAAGTTGATGAGGTGAGTTGAGTTCAAGTTCACGAAGCATCAAAGAGACTAGAAGGTTACGCACCGCCGGGTGTCAATTCCATTGACGACTCTGACTCTACTTTCAACTCAACCCTCAATTCTACGAAGAGTTTCAAAAGAAAGGAAGAAAACAATTGGTCCTTTCATATGAATAAATATATATGTATTATATGTGTGTATAGAATAATGTGTATGTGCGTAGCAAAAACATCAATTACCATGTAGGCAAGTCGGAGTTGAACTTGAAAAAAAAACATCCGTATCAATTTCATTAAGCCCGTCTTCAGAAAGGAAGTTGTTGGGTTGTTGAGTACCATTACGCAATACTGCACCAACTTTTATAACTTGTGTGTATCTCTGCATTGTTTATATGTTTGATTAGACGTACGTATCTAAATATGAGATTGGGATGGGACTATAATATGATAAGAATAGGCGTGCATAGTTAGTTAGTTAGTCAAGATAGTGGCATTGATGTTTGATTTTTTTTATTCGCAGAAAATCTTTTTTATTAGTGAACAAATCCCGTAACGTATGTATTACAAAGTCAGAGTGCGTTACCCATCGTGGTTTGTACCCCTCTCAATCAACGACAGAATGTCGGTAAGAGAGAAGTGTGAATAGCTTAAAGTGGCATATGGCATCTATTATACATACCTATAAGCCGAGTTGATACAGTTTCTGTCACAGACTCAGGAAATGAATGTTTAACATTTTAGTATGTATTACACGTAATCTCCTGTGGGAAAAATGTTAAAAGTCTCGTTTTATACTTCAAAAAAAAAGTTTGCTTAGCATGTATTATTCATAGAGTTCTTTTGAGTGTTCTCGTTCTCGCATTTGGGATGAGAATTATATTGTTTTTGTTTTCTAAAACAGCAAGAGCATTAGTAAGCAGTCTTGCATTTTAGTTTGTGGGATTCAGAGTTACTTGCTCACGTTCCACAGTGGTAGGATTTGCGGTATGAGTGGCAATTGTGCAGCTTTTCTGACAGGTTCATCATATCATCAAAGAAAAATGCTTGTGTTATAAAAGTTATATACTAAGATGACGAGGGGACCAGGAAAATGATGTGATGTGACTTTTAGGAAGAAGGGTAGACAAGTAGACATTACAACTAGACAGACACTGTTAGCAATTAAAATCATTTAGTAGAAGAGTGCCCTTTTCTTGTGATCCCGTAGCAGTAAACTGTAATTTTTGTAATGATACAATAAAGCATGTTGTATTATTTGTAGTACCTGCTGTGAAATACTGTTTTTAGAAACAGAGATAGAGGTTGAAACAATTTTGTAAAAAAAAAACTTGATAAAAACTGAATCTCATTTGTTCACGGGATATCATCAGAATCGGTCATAGGTCAACATATAATTATAAATAGTTATTTAACAATAAAAAATTGTACAAAAAACTTTGCAATTTGACACCAATATGCACCTTTTCCCAAGGTCAAAATATGGATTAATATGAACATTTTCTTGCATGCATTAACAATAATTTCAGGTCGGGAGACGACGAAGCGTGGAATATATTTAAATTGAAATAAAATTGTCGATTTTTTTCCATCCATTTCAAATAAGATAAGTAATATTAAAACAAGTGATTACATAATTATTTGAACCGGAAAGTAATTTTATACTGCGTAATAAGTATATCAAAAAACACATTAAAATATAGTGTAGCTACATAACGGAAGACATTGCATTGTAAACATTAAAAAGTGTTTGAACAAAAGCTATTAGAAAAATTAAATTTGTAATATTTTTATTATGCGATCCACTATACATTATACATGTTTGTGTAACTAACATTCATCAACATTAGTTTTTGTTACGATTCCGTTTTACCTACCATCCTTTTTTCATGTTACTACCTGAAGAATTTGTTTTGGTTTGAGGAATCTTTAATTTCCTTGACTAGAGGATGTACTAGTGTTACACTGCACGCCTCAGTTGCTTTAAAAAAGGGAACCACCTTAGCTAACGCATAGCGGAATTATAATATTCATGCTTTAAACACTTTAACCTAATTCATTGAATGGAAACACAAGATAACATTTTTTGATGATTCATTCACAATCATTCATGACTAAGTTGGAATTTGGTTTGGACTGCTGCTAAAATAAGTGCATGGGGTAGAAAATAACCTTGTCAATGAACAGTCTACCGGTGGCGGTGGTGGTCGTCCGTCCCAAAGGGAAACTATGTGACCCATCCCATAATCCCAACCTCCCATTGTCTAGTGTCACCTTGCCCCAATCCTATGCATTAATTATTTTAGCCGTTAATAATTGCGATGTAGATGATACTCGTAGTGCTATACCACGACTGGAAACAACTTTTTTTAGCAACAATTAAACTTGAAATTCATAATGAAGTATTAATACAACACGAATATATGAAAAAAACTAGTGTTATCACAAGCCCTAATCAGGAAATTGTATCAATATAATATGGAACTACCATTTTTGTGACCTTTTTACTTTTTAAGGGAAATGAAAACATGTATACTTTTTAATGCACATGAATGTACGTACAAGGTTGAAGGCATACATTTGTTAAAAATTTCATTGTTTGCCACTATATATTGTCGGATTCAATTACAAGAATGGTTTGGCCATGCACTTTGCATTTTGTGAGGATGCACCTTAGGATGTTCCTGTTGATAAGCTGCCCTTCTAAGCTACAAACATATAAATATTAATATATCACATCACACCGCAGCAGCCATACTGAGAATCATCATCAAATCATAAAACTAAAAAATATTGTTACTAAAAAATACGTTAATATTAGCGTTAGCTATTTGAATTCTCGATTTCATATCGCTATCCTCTGTAAATACACCGACACACGGACAGACGTGTTGCCTTTGATAAAATCGTGCGATATGTACCTGCGCTTATTGTTGTATGAGTAACATGATATTATACTTTCTATTGTTATCTCACTGACTTGAATTATATTAACAGTTTGAGGAATCAAGGTAAAAAATCAGATCCTATTATATGATATGATTGATATATATTCACTGTACACTTACTTAAGTAAACTAGGTTCATCCTAGACATATCAGGATAATAAATTAAACCGCAATTGTAGCGAAAAGTAGTAAAACACCGCAAGTATTTCAAATGCAAAATTTATATATTATATATTCATTCATCATTATCCCATGTATCATTTCACATCTAAAAAAAATATATAGATTACTACTGATTCAGCAATTACTGTATCCTCTAATTTTATTTTATTGTTCATCGAAATCGAATTCAGTTATACATATGTAAAGTCTAATAAAATAGATTACAACCAACCCGACAGTTTTACTATTTCAAGTCCAAAAAAAGTATGAAATATAAAGATCTAGATTTTATTTAACAGAACGTAATATAATGTAATATTCTGAATTAAGTATCGGAAATCTATTAAAATCATCAATCATAAAGCACATATATGTTAATGATAACATATAACATAACTGTAGTCGATCCTATTGATTAGCGTAGCGCAACGCAACGCTGCGCTACGGCATCGATTCCGGATATGGCATAAAATTCAGCAGCAAATCATTGAGCGAGACGCAGCGAAGCGAGAGTGCCAGTGCCAGTACCAGACCAGACCAATGTAAAGTTTTAATAGACAAGAGATGAAGATGTTGATAATCCTACATGAATTGACTGAAAATCAAAGCGTTTGTTAGTATGCTTACTTATTGCTATCACTCAAAAAACTTTACGAAGGAATGGCATTGGTTGGGTTGCACACATGAAAAAAATAGAGCCGCAGGGTATTTTGATGATTTCCTTTTCAAAATATATGTAATATGACGATCTTTGATCCACACAATGTTACGGACGTTACCATTACAAGTATACTGCATAAAACTGACACAAACACAGGATGATGATTCCCTTCCTTCACTATCACAGACAGAATGACGATGATGATGGGGATGTGATGCCCATTGTTGGATGGAACATGAATATTGCAGAGCATGGCATGAAGCTGTAGACTTTACCATATAATATGCAAAAGCACCTGTTTTTACCCTTCTTTCTTCACAGGCAACCCAATATGCAATCCCAATTCAAAAAGGTATATTGTAACAATGGCTAATAATGTTCAGTCAGCGAGGTGTCTCCTCTAATAAAAATCCAAAACTGTGCTTGCTCTTTTGCGATCCTTTTTTATTTCAATCTGCTTTTAACAACTATGTACATATATACATTAATACTTATATGCATAAAATGAAACCAGCGTGCATGTGCAATTTACAATTGAGTGGATTTTTAGTATTTACAGTTTGATATATATTGTTGAAATAGAAAAAGGGTAAACACAAAAATGCAATGAGCCCTTTTTTTCGTGTCAATTCTATTTCCTCAAAAAATGCACCGTGAAAAGGAGGACTCTAGTTTTAGTTAGTTGGGATTGGGATCATCATCATGATGATGATGATGGTGTGATCATGATCATCATCATTATAGATCGTCATTATAGTTTACAGTTCAGGTGATTTTTGCCATGTTAATAAAAAAAAGCCAACGAGCCACCCCCATTCATATGTTGTTTTTTGCATGAAGCCAAAAAGTGCGATGGAGAAAAAGAGCAAAAATGAATAGAATGGTTATGGTTTAAAGAATCGATTGTCGGTTTGAGCTCACCTTATCACGAACTGATTTTAATTCAAATGTGTTATAGTTTATAGTACATGTCAGCAACGTAGCGCAGGGGTAGTGAATGAGTTTAAACAGAAAGATAGATAGATTTTTTGAGAAAAAAATCAAAAGTTCAGTTCACTGTCCGTCGGTGATTTTCGTGTGAATGCGAATGAATCCTGATGGTGATGGTGATGATGATGATGTAGACTATTCTTTGTGCAAACTCTTTTGGATGTATTTTGGGCGAAGGAAGATGAACAAAAGGAATAATCTTTATTCATTACACGGTATACATAAAATGTAGTATACAATCTGAGAGAGGAGCAATGTTGTTGAATCTGTTAAAGTAAAAGCCAACTTTTATTGTTGTTCGGTTGGATATTGGAGTTGCCATTTTCTTGTGCTTCTTGGTAAGGTTATTTTTGAGTTTTATTTATTGAACTTTAAAAACGTTGTTGTGTGTGTGGGAGGAGAATAGGAAGCATTTAGGAGAGAATATGTATACATATATTCGTTTTCTAAAACCGTGATTTTTTTTGGTCTTGGTTTGTTGTTGCTAGACCAGTTTTCATAGGTTCTTTATATACATATTGTTTCAAATTACTTTGTTTTAAATTTTTAAAACTCCTGAACTTGATTTGATAACAGATGTGGATGTAATGTGAGTGTGATGCCAGGTGGTATTGTACGCAGTAGTTAGAATAATAATACGGAGTTTTGTGGTGTTTTGCTAAAATTTTGAAGAGTCAAAGACACATAAAGTTCATTCCCTAAAAATTATCTGAAAACAGGCAAAGGCAAGCTTGGATGGAGTTACATACAAACTTGTTTTAATTTTTAGAGAACTGAACATCTCCCTACACCGGATATATCTTGTTTTTAGTTTTAAAGAGATCAAGAATACCAAACCGTGAGATGATTAAAAGTCACTCACTGACTGGCAGATGCATTGAGGCTCGGCTGAGATCATTGAAACCTTCTTTTCATTTTCCTTTTATTCAACTAATTACACAAAATCGGTTTTTCATGCGTTTGAAATGTATTCACAGACTTTTTCGTAGTGTATACCTACTTATGTCAATTATTTGCAACTTTTCTTCTTATTCCTGCTTAAAATGTCCGTTTTGAAATTCGCCCATGAAAGTTTCACACCCATATGTAAAAGGCACACATTTAACTGCTAACTAATGCCATTGTTAAACATTTTAAGAGTTTCAAAAGTGTGTGAGAATAAATAATAATAATAAATGAACGAATCAAAAGAAATTTAATGACCGTTTAATTGCTCTCCTCCCTTTTTCGTCCACCATCTGTTCTGTTACGTCAATTATATATTTAATGTATTTTCAACATTTTTCTAATAATTTCGGCTATTACGCACGTAAAGAAAAAAAATTATTTTGCAATGCCAAATTTTCAATGAGCACTTAGGTAGAGGCTAACTGATTTTTACTTCATCCTTTCGTAGTTTTGTTGATTAATTGCTTAAAACGTGCTAAAATAGGCACGCTGAGGCTATTTGCTAAACATGCTTTTTTTAAACCCAGCTTATGTTTTTTGCTTTCCAAAAAACGCTTATTCAAATTTGATGAGAACATGAACATACTTTTGGTAAAGTCAACTTTTAATCTCTTTGAGAGATTTACCCTAATCCATCATTTTGCTTTCGTGGTTAGTAATAAAAGATGCTGCATTTTCCTTCGCTTACAATCCCCACTATAAAAGTGGTAATGATGATGATAGCGAAGGAAAATAGTATGAAAAATCGCTTCTCATAATAACACAACGCAACGCTATCATTCCTAGCTCATCCTTCCCGTATTTCAATCAAGTAACACATCTTTCCTCAACTTTTATTAAATCCCTCAACTCTCTTCTGGTTTGGTTCAAGGATGAAGGAATCCCTTAATGAGATACATACATATAAAATAAATTTAGGAAATCTATAAAGTTCATCTCGATCACCCAAAATACATTGAACATCTCCTTCGAGCTAAAATTACACACGCATAGATCTGAGAGCTTATCATTTGCGTTTAACGTTAGGCCTTAGATTTTACACCTTCTCCATCATACTCACATATCTACTAAAGTAACATGTCCTTCTAGCAGGATATTATGTTGCAATTCAAGATGAAGTTCCATCCTACAAGCTAACCTGTTACATATATGTGTGCATTGCAACATGATGAACATCTATATCCTTTATACCATCTTCACGTTATGTTTAGTAATAATAAAGGGTCTTATCCTTATCATCACCATTAATCTTAATATGGATTCATAATCGTTAAGCAATAGGTAGCTAAGTTTTTTTGCATCTCTGTGCTTGTATTCATATCATATAACAATGGTTGTTAATTTCCTTATACAACAGGGTCCTACTCCTTTGTACATGTATGTATACTTTCTTTAATTTCAGCACCCAAAGACACAGATAGTACAGACCATTCCAAAATAGTTGAGCTGATGTTCTGCGTGATGCAGATGTGTACTGATGAATGTGTGATGATGATATGATATGAGGGATGATGACGAACACTATTTCGGCCGTCAAGTAAAAGCTCATATAGGATGATGAGCTCATGAGCATGCATCCCACAAGCATTATTATTTAGCCAAAAAAATATATGAATTGATGGATACGTTGTGGAGGTGGTCAGTGAATGGTTTGACTGTGAACCTGAAGGATGCTTGTGGATAGATTTATGCCTTTTGAAAGGTTTTTTTTTTATTTACAAAATCAGCACAAAAATACCTTGAGAATCCCCATACGAGCACACGAGGATTTTTTTGTTTGCCATGTTGCTCTCTGCTGTACCTCCTCATCATCATCATCATCATATCACAAATAGTGAGGATTTTTTTTATGCAAAAAGGGAGATTAATCAGTTTTTCGTAGTACCGAACGCGAACCAACTACCATTCATTTATTATTACCTGTAGTGCGATGTCGGTGTGTGATAGTGGGAAAAAAGTAGGCCTAGGCCTAGAAATGTAAGTTGATGCTGAGGTGTATAAAATGGTGAGGTGGTGAATCCTTTTCAAAATAAAAAAAAAAGGGAAATAAGTGGACTACAATAATAGAACTTTATTTATTTATTTTATTTGTGTGTCTGTGTGTGTGTTGTGTTTTATGGTTTACAAAAGAGGGCACGAACAAGTACACATGTTTTTCATACTTTAAAAGGTGCTAAAGATCTTTGTTGCCTTAATTCGTGAATGAAAAAGCTCAAGAGATGATGATGATGATACTACAGAAAAAGTGTATTATGTTATGAAAAATGGGGAACAAGATGTATGTAACGTGCTCGACTATTATGGACTGAAGGCTTGCTTTGGCTTGAGATTATATTATTCACAGGCGCAAAATCCTGTAATACTACGCTATAATCTGATTGTGCCGAATCAATCCAATCAGACAAAAATACAAACGAGTAGAAATTGAAAACTTGTTTGATTTATTGAAAAATCAGTGTTTGATGAAGTTCGGATCTGTAAGGATATCCCAAGGGCGAAGAGAGTGAAAGGCCGAGGAAATTTTATGTGAAAATTTAAAAGTATTAAAATGATTTCATTTTGACAACACAGTTTTATTGAAAGTGGTTGGAAATAAATTGGTTATACTGAAGTGATGGTGATCGTTCCTGAACAAAGGATTATACACAGGAAAAGAAACAATACACGCAATATAGGCGACAGTCTTATTAAGACTAGGTGATCTTCGTTTATAATATAAATCCAGTATGAAAATGTTGGTGAGACTTCGTAAGAGATTCGTTTACCTGCTAGCGTGTCTTGGGATAGGACTGCTGTGCACGTATAGGATTTATAATGTTCAGAAGGATTTTCCAGATTATGACAGGTAAAAATAGTGGAATTGTTATATACTATCTTTGCATCCATCATTCAAGATTACATGCAAATGCCGGCAAATGGTGCATCCTGGCATTACAATAATTCAATGTTATAAAAATGTATTATTTCCTCCAGTTCATATTTAGATAATGCACTCAAATCTGCCAAAAATGCCCGTGACATTCATGTGGTCATTGGGTACTATCAAGGAAATAATCTTCCTTGGGTTCACAATGAGAATATCACAGAAGGTTTGTTTTTTAAAGAATTATTTGCAAATTCTCTTTCAAGATTTATGGAGATAATGATTACCCCTCAAAATATTTCGCCCTTTAGAAATCCTCAATCAAAACATGTATTCACCTGACCCATCTGCGGGAAGGATGGGTGAAGCCGTCATTATACCCGCATTTGAGTCCCCAAAAATGAATAAACTCTTTCAAATCAACCGTTTCAATTTGATGGCCAGTGATCGCATCCCGCTCAATAGATCGTTACCTGATGTTCGTAGGAAAGAATGCAAGGGTCGAAGCTACCAAATAACTCAACTACCAACGACCAGTGTCATCATTGTCTTTCACAATGAAGCTTGGTCAACACTCATGAGAACGGTGTACAGCGTCATCAATCGGTCACCGAGAAGCGTCTTAACTGAAATAATTCTTGTCGACGATGCTAGTCAAAGATGTATGCTACTTTTAGTTAAAAAATCCACATTCAAACATTTCAGTTATATTACGAGTAATATTTATGTTGATTCAAATAATATTTTATTGTATTATTTAGTGTTCCTGAAGGAATCATTAGATGCTCATATTGCCCAACTCCCAGTACCAGTGAAAGTCATAAGAACACCTGAAAGAATAGGTTTAATCCAAGCTAGACTTTTAGGAGCAAAACAAGCTACTGGCCAAGTGCTAACGTTTTTAGATGCTCATTGTGAATGTACTGAAGGTAAGCCCATTAACTTTAATTTTTATTATACCTATTTCAATTGAAGAACGTGAAACATGTCTGAATTTTAATACATTTTTGTTTGTATTTTATTTCAAAAGGGTGGCTTGAGCCATTGTTAGACAGAATTCGAGAAAAACCCAACTCCATTGTAAGCCCTGTGATAGATATAATTAATGACGAGACATTCCAATACGTTCGTAGTTTTGAGCTCCACCAAGGAGGCTTTAATTGGGCACTCCACTTCCGTTGGTTCTCACTCCCGTTAGATATCATTACTCAACGACAAAATGATCCGACGCAGCCATTCAGGTATGTATAATTTGATAACTTAATTATACCTTTTTGCCATGCAATATCCACCCCAACACATAATTTCATTAGGAGTTATTATTGTTTATCAACAAACTTATTGCGTGAAAAATTGTGGTCCAACATATTTAGTGTAGAAAAAGGTACAAAAAGACCAATGATACTTTGATACGAGACAGCGGAAATGGCCATGAAAGCTTGTCGTGTGATTATATAGTATAAAAGCTACTCTTTTGTGATGGTGACGAGTGTCAACTGTCAACTGCTGTGATACATGATACATATATAGCTCAGTGAACCCAAAAGTTCATTAGGGATTGTAGATTGTAGCCGTCCAATCCGTTTTCATAAATAATGGCTCGTTTTAGTTCACTGGACCATAACATTACGTTTATAGCAGAAGTAGATACATCAGTTTCTGCACGATATTTTGCACACATTTTACACAATTTGTTAGACACGAGAAATAAAATACAATTTCCTACCTTTACCCCAATTTCTAATGCTTGGATTTGACACAATTTTAATTTGCATGTCGCAGGTCGCCCGTTATAGCAGGAGGTTTATTCGCGATTGACAAGGATTTTTTCTACAAGTTGGGAGCGTATGATGAACAAATGAAAATTTGGGGAGGAGAAAATCATGAGCTCAGTTTTAGGGTAATAAAACCATTCTATTTTTATATTGTGAATATTTTATAAATGCAAATGTTTTGTATGATGAAAGCGAAAACTAAAATAATTTTTTTTGTGCAAAAATCAAAGGGATGGATGTGTGGAGCCGAGCTACTTATATCGCCTGTAAAATTATATATATACTTAATAAATTACTCGCAGTAATGAAAATGATTGTACCAGGTTAAAATAAAAAATAAATTTGATGGTTTTTAATTAGTGTTCGCATGTTGGTCACCTCTTCCGGAAGTCGAGTCCGTACACATTTCCTGGTGGAGTTGGTGACACGTTAAATTCCAATTTGGCAAGGGTCGCAATGGTTTGGATGGACGAATGGAAGGATTTCTTCTTTAAAATACATCCAGGTAATGACTTTGCTCTGCATGAAGTTTTGTGTGATTGAATCATAGGGTTAGATATAATGATGAATGATAACAATAATATGTTATGTTGTTGTTTTTGAATTGCAGAGATTGCTTTGTACGCCAACAATCAATCCATTGAAGACCGACTCACTCTCCGTCACAAAAAGCTTGAATGCAAATCTTTCAAATGGTACCTGGAAAATATTTGGCCCAGCCATTTTATGCCATTTGAAGGCCGATTTTTTGGCAAAGTTAGGAATGTCAAGTCTCAAAAATGTCTCCAGTCGCCCCAAACTAAAACATTTGGCCAACCTTATGGAGTAGCTTCCGTTAGTGACTGCATCATTGAAATGTACCCTCCACAACTTTTCATATTAACCCCAGACGGCTACTTCAAAACGGACGACTCAGTCTGTTTAGACGCACCAGAGTTTAGGGACACCGTTTCAGAAGTAAGAATCATGGCTTGTAACACTTTAGAAAGGCAGAGGTGGCGCTATGATAAAGAAAACGAGAGAATCGTTCACACCGCCAGTGGTAAATGCTTAGATCTCCCTTCAAAGAAAAAACTGCCAGTTAGCCCGACTGGCGGAATCGCCCTGGAGCTGAGGGCTTGTGATGATAAAAGTAAGTCACAAACATGGACTTTAGAAGATGTCAAGTGGAGATAGTTGTTGATATATTTCTAAGTTAGATATTTTTACTGCCAACGCTTACGAAAAGTGATTTAGATAAATGTCTCGAAAATGGCATTTCTTCAGATGTTTGACTTTTTATTAACTGCAATTTAAACAATGCAGATAGTGGATGTATTTAGTAAACTTCATATAATATAAAAGCTACTGACTCTATTAAATGGAACTGACTAATTTAATGATTTCTACTACTGATATATCTTCAATGTGCTTCGTTGTGTTAAGTAGTACAGACTTTCACTGTGGTATATGCAACAAATAATTATTATACCGATGAATTAATGACTTTAACCATTTAATAGTATTATGCAATTTCTTAGAAATATAAGTTACGTTGCAATCAAATGTTAATGTTTGTAGATAAAATGTAAAAGAGAAGATATTTATATCGTTTTTGTATATTTTGTAACAAATAAACGCGATGAATGTTAAAACAAAATCTTTTAAATGGAATAATGAAACTTATTTTATCCTTCATTTTTCCCAGAGAGTAGCCTTTGATACTCCTCCTTCTTCACTTCATGTAGATAGTTTGACCTTGAAACCTTGTAATTTTAGACCCAATTTTAGTTTTTCCGTTGTTTATACCTTCGTCAAGATGCTTAAAACCATACATTTTTGGATCCAAGTCAGAAACCGATCCGTGGAGACTGTCTCTATATGATTAGAAAAAAGTTAAATGCCTTCAATCGCATTTTTATACAAAGTACATTTTTATGCATTTATTGGAATTTACCTGAAGCGGATCACAAAGGCTTCGTAAAATATTTGTGGCATAGTTTGACCAGGTGATGAACTCGTGCTTTGCATGGCTCCACCCTTTTGACCTGACATTTTCCTCAAAATAATAAAGTGTCCTGATCCGGGAGGGTATGATGGATGTGGAAAAGTTATAAATCTTCTCCCTCGATCTGTAATTTGACGAGTGAAAACAGGATAACCATTTGGATCACTTACTAGATGATAAGTTGTGGCACCAACACTTTGCCTTTGAATTATGATGGAGTCTGTATCCAAGTTGTAATTAAAGTAGCCTCCAAGAGGATCTGTAGCTCCTAGATTAGGATTTAACGACATTTGTTGTGGCCGGCATGTTATAAAATACGTGTTAAAATACAAGACGATTTCCAATTTGATGAGAAATACTATAATACTACTAGCACGGAACATCATTGTTTTCAATTCACACTACACATTTCCTCTCGTCCTGAGTTCCGATAAATTTAATTCTTTCAATATTTGGATAGCTTCAAAAGAAGCACATAAAGTGATTATTTAGGACACATGTCTAAAACAATGCGGTTGAAATTAGGTCAGGCATTATGAATAAGTTGTTCATGAACACGAAAGTTTCAGCAGCCTATAACTATAAGGTATCGATAGTAGTCTATAGCACAACCCCTAAAGAACAGGTGCTATTAAATCGTCGTCATAGATGAATGCTAAATAGCTCCAATTAACATCCGTGCTCATTATGAGCCTTTTCAGAACCACAATAACCCTTTGACAAAACCACAAGCGTGATTTTCAATATTGGTAAACCTCCCGAGTTGAACTCAAGCAGCTTACAGGGAACTAAGCATAAGAACGTTGTTGATTTGGCTATTTGGAAATTAAGAAACTTAATCAAAATGACCCAATGTCCATGCTACGGAAATACAAACGACTGGAGGTGCAACCTAACGAAGCCATTAGGCGTAACTCCGCCATATGTTCCAGCAGGAACTAAACCTGGATGGATCAACACTGAAGAGTTATGCGCAGAAGGATATTGCGGAAAGCCAAAATACGGTGCAAGCCGGGGTGAAGTAATGACTTTTAAAATTGTTTACATTTCAATTGAGTTTCAATCATGACATTTATTTTTTAGGTAATACGCATATATGTATTTTTAACTGCAGAAAGTTCCACCCAAACTCATCTTTGTCATGGAATGGTTCGATCGAGAGTCGGATTTGATCAAGAAATATACTCTTACCTATTACGACATTGACAAGTCATGCGAAATTGTAAGGGATTAAGTTGGCAATTAATATTTATTACGTCTTACAATCAATTTTCCCCATGTTTCAATACATTTTGTGCTTTGGTAGTCGGATCTCATCAATCACAGACGCTTCCTAAAACGACTTAGGGTCGACACGGTCAACCTTTCAAACCTCATCATTGGAAATGTCATAAACATTTATGGACGAGAAATGACAGTGACCGAGTACGCTGACAGTAAGCACACTACTCTAACATATTAACGGACCAAAGTGAATCTATTTTTGAAGCTGCGCTACAGTTAAGGTTCTTTGTTTTTTTAGGTTGTACAAAACAGTATTTAGAAAAAAAGCAAGAGCGGTAATGACACCTCGCTATGATAAAATGATTATCTATAACAATACATTCTTTTACCGATTGCTTTTACCGTACAATTATTATTGATTGGCATCTCTACGGTAGATTTAACTCAGCAATGATTCTTTATTTTTCTTAGAACATTTCTGCTTGTCAGACCACACGCAGTACAATGCCTGGGCCAGATCTACGAGATACTTGATAATAACTTCCGCATTTTAAGATGCAGAATGGCATGGTTCACTGAAGAAGCTGCGAAAGCTTACTACCAGCAGTATTCTGCTGAAAGTTTCTTCAAGTTAGGATGAGCAATATTCACATTACAAAAGAAACATGATACCAATTAAATTTTTGTGTGCTTAAGAAATATATCGATATGATTTGCTTTCTTACAGAGAATTGATACTCCATGTAACATCCGCACCAGTAGTTGCGTTTGTTCTTGTTGGAGAAAATGCAATTGGAAGGTTAATGGACCTTACTGGTGACGTGGATCCTGGTAAGGCAAAGTTAAAAAATGCCATGAGTCTACGAGCACTTTATGGACAAAACATTATTTTTGGTGGGGTTGACATTTCCGAGAGCCCTGAGTGTGTCATTCGAGTAAAAAATTAACCTTTTTGCAGATCCAACTATTAAGTTTGACATTTTCGGGGGGCGAAAATTATTTTTGGATTTTGAAATGTTTGATATAGGATTCAGCCTTTTTCTTCACTGACTGCCGGCTTCTACTTCCGAGAATGGCACCTGTAGCAATGAATGGAAGATGTTCTTCTTTGGGCATTATTAAACCACACGCTCTAAAAGCAGGTGAAAACAAGTTGAATCAAGTAAAATACTTGCTAATTTAATGAAAAATCGGCTCATCATTAAGAGAAATAAATTATACTCTATTTCATCAGGCGTCGCTGGGAAAATCTTGCATGACATTGTCACGGCTGGCTTTCAAATCACAGCTTTAGAAATGTTCTATTTGGACAGAACTCATGCTGAGGAGCATTACGAGATATACAAAGGCATTCTTCCAGAATTTAGTGTTAGAACTTTTGAATGGAAACACTTAGTTGTCTCATTATTTTCAGCGCTTTGTATCAAAACGAAGTTTTAAAGCTTTTCTTTCATGCTATTAGGCAATGACTAATGAACTGTCAATAGGTCCAAGCATCGTAATGGAAATTTCTGGTTGTGGAGAAAAAACTGTGAAAGCTTTCAGAGAACTAGCTGGTCCTATGGATCCGGTATTTCCTATAAAACTCGATTTGTTTTCTTTGAATTTCATTAGAAATTTCAATAATTCCATATTTTTTAATAATGTGTGTAGATTTTAGCTCGCAAACTTCGTCCTGATTCTCTTCGATCAAAATATGGATTTTCAAAAGTGGAAAATGCGGTGCATTGCACTGACCTTGATGACGATGGTGAAATGGAGGTGGAGTACTTTTTCAAGATACTTCAAATGCTTGAATGATCATATTATAATATTGGAACCAGCCTAACATTTGGTTTTTCTATAATGCTTTTCAATATATGAACTTAATCAACTGCAAATTCCAATAATATTTAATTTATGACAATGATTAAAAAAATAATGTTTTATGTATAGCTCTTATAATTCCAACCGAGCATGACAGCATTATGGTGGCTCATTTAAATCAATGTTATACCATCTTATAAATTCTTATTGAATTACATTTGACATGCTTCAATGAAAAGAGTTCTTAATAACAAAGTACATAAACTAATTTGTTGCATAATCTGCCCCAAGGTGACCTTCAACCCTAAATTTTCATACTTGTGTCTCCTTTCCTTTTCCGAACATTTCATCTGCTAAGCTAATTGAGAAAAGACTAGATAGCTTCATGTTAAGTCGAAACGTTTTTTCATTGAAAGTCAAAATGAATATATTTCAAGCCATACTCGTGCTGACTATTAAGGCAGCTTTTAATCTTTCTTTTCTTGTAACGGCTTCTTTTTCAGTTGATACAAAGTCTCACTCTTTTTCCAACTTCCAAAGCCTATTCTCCACCCTAGGAAAAGCGTGTACGATTCACTTTTCGTTCAAATCCAACTTACACACAGATATCCTAGACTCATTGCTTGGTCATTGTAGACTGAATTTTTGTGTATCTTTGCAATCAAAAACACTTCAAGAAATAGAAATGCGCCGGGAAGAAGACAAAAAGAAAGCTCTGTTAAAATTTCAAACAGATTGGATGATGGAAATTCAAAATGGCACACGAAAACCATCCTGGAATCCTTACGAGTCGGACAATATCTTACCTGTTTATTTGGCAGTGTTTCAAATCCCGCAGCATAATCCCAATAATTGTATTGTACAACTACCTAGCGTTACAAGCACTGACTATACTAATTTCAACAAAGGACAACGAGTTTTATCTTTGATTGCTCCCCAAATGGCAGGAAGAAGAGGAGCTCCTGACTTCATACTACTTCCGACATCCATCTCTCGAAATTTTAAAACAGACCATCCACCAATACTCCTGCCTCAATTTTTTCGTCCCAAAATTATTCTTTTGAGCACGGTTGATGATTCCACATACATGGTCTGCATGAGCTGCCTCGGCCTTAAAAAAATGAAGACAGCTTTTGGAACTCCAACCGCAAATTTCGCGGAAGTACCAATACCAATAGTAAAATTTGACACTGCATCAATACAAAATGTCACTGATATTTTGGAAATTTGGAACAAGATTCATTCTGATTTTCACACTGCTCCTCATTTAAATGAGAACGGTCACTGCAAAAACCATTATGAATGCAAAAAGATGGTGACAAAAATGAGTCTGGGTGTTGGGCAGCTAATGTGCATTGATGAATTAATACATTCACACTATAATGGAACATCATGCTTATACCATTTCATACATCGTAGGGAGTATTTTTACAGTCCTTTCAAAGATATTCTTGATGACCCCGAAAATCTTCTTATGCCTAAAGTTCATCAGTTGGGTACACAATTCAGAAGGTTTCATTTTACATTCTTCGTTGGGACAAAACGGAATAAACTTTCGGCTGATAGTATGTCGTCTTTGCTCCGCCCGTTATCGAATACGCTCTGGATCCTAGTGCTGTTGAGTATGGTTGGGCTTGAAATCATATTTAAAGTCACAAAGGTCAAAAATAGCTTGTTCTGGACAGTCGCTGTAATACTAGAGCAAGAAGATGACAGAGGAAAATATGCAAATTTTAAGAATTGCTTCTGTATTTTGTTGTGGATTTTCACAGCCTTGCTTCTCCGCAATTTGTACACTTTTTCATTATATTCGCTGATGACGAGGGAACATGCTCCGGAGTTGCCAGTATCCCTAGAAAATTTCATTTACAATACGTCGTACCATTTTATGATACCAACTGGTAGCGGAACCATATCCTTCGTTCTGGATGCCTCCCAGAAGCCCTTAGATGCACGAAAGGAAGGTGATATGAACGTTTTACAAGGATTACCATTGCGATATCAGGAACCAACAGCATGTCGGATTTACACCGCAGATGAAAATACCAAGGACCCTTTTGTTCGAAAATTATTTACGGATTTTCTACGGAATATTCAATCATTCCAGAAAACATCTTGCTACTTCGCAAATAAATCCAGCATAAATAGCAAAAAATTCTTTGGAAATCCATACATTGTGCATGATCTTAAGTCACGCCTAAACAGGTTTGCTATATTAACAGAATTGGAGCTCGATAAGTTTGAGTGGTTCACATTTGTGCTCAAGTACTTAGGGAAGCGGAAGCCGTATGTGATTCGGGGTTCATTCGAGGATCCATCCCAAACTTCATATGTAAGAGTTTCTTTTTGGAAAACTCGTCATTATTTTATGGAGTTGTATGACAAGATTATTGCGGTATTGATTCAGGCTGGTATTGTTGATAGGCGCAAGTTCTTTTATCAAGGTTTGACATCGGCAAAGAAACTCAGATATTTACTGGAAGGGGGTCACAGATCATGGTCTCTGGGTAGTGTCATTGGAAATCTCACAAAACGATGGAATTTTAATGTGATATTGTTTGGAAAGTCAGTTGAAAACAGCTTTCTGGATTTTGAATTTGTTCCTGCAGACGTTGGTTCAATGCAAGTAGTATGGGAAATTTATATGTTAATGATGTTGGGATGCAGTGTCGCAATACTTATAGAAAAATTTGCAGTTTCAGGCAAACTGTGGGCGGTACAAAGTAAGTACTTTCAGAAGGAAAGCTGTCGAGTCCCATCGGTTATCTTGAATCGCTCTTGATCACAGTTTTAATTATTTACACATGACGTAAGCAAGAGTAGTAAATTTTATTGGCACAATATCCTCTAGAAATTGTAGTGAATAAGTGAATGCATAAATGTGTATTAAATTACGTTGTTCTTATGAAAATTTGTATCTCAGTGTGCGTAAACTGTCAACTGTAGTAGTGTAAACTATTTCGCTATTAAAAATTAAAATCTAATTTCAGGGCATCAAATACAAAGTAAGGACAGGCATATCATATTTATCGTAAACCGTCGATTACTCTAGTATCAACCTGCTTCACGTCATGAAGGCAATGTTTATTAGGGCATGAAACAACCATGACCAACTGTTGTCAGCACAAAAATTAATGCTAGGTTTAAAATTAATCCAGCACCACTTCTTTAAGGAGTGTACAAAACAAGGTTGTAATTTGATAGAGAAAGTTTTGGTGCTGGTTGTTAATTATACTACCCATAACAGTTTATGTCTTTATGTTCTTGTCTGCGCATAGTAATATCATGTCACTGATGTAACTACGCCGTTGTCGAATATGTTCTTAGGTGGGGCTACTTGAGAAAATATAAATTCTTGTTAGCTAAGCAGATGGGAAAGATCAATTCACAATAAACTAACTATGTCATTTAAAATAAAGTTTTTGATTGTTGTACTGGTCATTTCGTTCATTTTGTTCCACCATATTTCTCCAGTTTACGGTGAAAGCAAAGTAATGAAACCAACCAGAATTTTGTTTGAAAACAAAGATTTTCTTCAACATAAAAATTTCTTGCAATTCTTCTTCGACCTTTGTACAATTCATTTTTCTTTGAAACCAAAAATGAGCACTTTATTCCTAAATAGTGTGAGATCATTGTGTTTTAAAAGCAACTGTGTGTCTCTTCAGACATTTGTAAGTAAATCCCCACCAAACCTTGTCAACAATTCAATTAACTCGTATAGAACAAAGTTGTTGCTGGAGAAAGTGCAAAAAGAATGGGACACTCAAGTTCGAAAGGGTTTTAGACCTCCTTCGCTAAGTCCCTATGATCCAGAATATTTACATCCAGCTTACTTTTTCATTTTCCAACCCCAAAGATTTTCACCCGTGTGCATTGTACAACTGCCAAGTGTTCCGGATGTAAACTTCAACAAAAAGCAAAACAAAATTGTCCAACTACTTCCTCCACTCGCAGCAAAAGCGTCAGCTAGAAGTGGATCCCCCAATTTCATTCTCCTACCTACAACCTTCAATTTAAAAGGACGGCAGAAATTTCATCCACATATTCCATTACCTCCAATTCTACGCTCGAAGGTTTTACTTTTAAGCAAATACAACGCAAATGTCTACATGGCTTGCATGACCTGCTCAGGCTTCACAAAGAGCAAGGAGCCAGTCTATTTTCGTGGAGGATACCAAAACGAAACAAAAACGCCTCTAATATTGCTAAACAGAACTGCAAAGAGTTCCTTCCAAAGCCTGGTCCACCTATGGTCCAGACTCCATTCTAATCTGAACAGTTGGGGGCCCCGGAAGTCAAGCGATTGTTCCAACCTTTCCCCTAAAAGCCGTAAATATTTTCATTGTGCCCCATACTTTCTCTTCCAGTTTCATAATTGCACTCATTCCTCCTGTTTCCAATATTTTTACAGACTGTATGACCAATCATTTTCCAATATTCGTCCCGATGATCCATTATATGACCAAATGTTTTTTGCCTATGGTATTCAATACCGTGACTATAAATACACACTGTTTGTCCGACATGAGTTACTGTCCGTGGGAAATGATATGGTAGCTCTCTTGCGACCAGTGTCATTAACTGGTTGGATTTTTGTAATAACGACTGTACTTCTACTAGACATTGTTCTCCGTTACACAGGGGTGAAGGATAACCGGTTTTGGATCACAGAAGTACTTCTAGAGCAGGGTGACGTTAGAACAAGATACAAAAACTATAAGAACGTTATCATCCTAGTTTTATGGACTTTCACTGCCTTCCTACTAAGGAACTGGTACACATCCAGCATGTACTCATTTATAACCAAAGCCCCACCAATATACAAACCCTTAAATATGAAGGAACTAGCAATGACAGCTAGCTACACGCCAGTAGCAACCTTCGTGGACAACTTACACTTGGTGCTTGACCGAACACCAGAAGACTTTGATATCGAACAAACGGAAACGGAAGTTAATAACATTCCTTACCCCAACCACAGAATGAAAATGGCATGTACCCTTCAAATCAATGATGTATCCAACTTTAAATTGTTTTTAGAAAATTTGTCAACATTCCAACGACTTTCCTGCATGTCTGGCCGAACGCCAACCACCCCTCCAAAAAGGATTGTGACTAATTTGACGCTGGAAAAGTTTGCCTTTGTCTATGACAAAAATGAGGACTGGTCATGGTTCAAGTTTTTGGTTTACAAACTAGGAGCCCGAAATTCAGTTGAGAACATGGAGCAGGAGGAAAGGTCAAATAGTTTCTCAATGTATTTTGCCCATCCCCGTAATTTCTTTATGGAAATGATGGAAAGGGGAATAGCAACGTTGGTGGAGTCTGGTATTGAATATCGACTCAAATCATTAAGTAGCAAATTCACATCAGCAGCAAAGCTCAAAACTTACATTACGCAGTTGGAGACTGGAAAGGGAACCACTGGCAATTTTTATGCTGGCCTATTTCCCTCCGTGTCATTCAAGTGGAATGAGGAAAAATTGGGCCCCACAGGACTTGAAACCCTCTTGGTTGTTTGGAATTTGTATGCATTTTTTATAACATTGTCCATTGTTGCTGTATTAGCAGAAATTTTGCATAACAAAATTACAAAGTGACATTTAGGAAGGAGGTGTATGTATAAACTAGAGCTGCACGCTGCACTGGACACCAATAAGAAGAAGTCCTTCACGTTCACGTTACCCCAAAATGCACCTTCTGAAGCTAATTGAGTACTGCCTCCAATGCGGCAAGGTATCTGCCAAGCAAAGACAGCATGCATTTTTCATGCACATGGACAAATACACACGCACAACACACACATGCAACTTGCCAGATAGTTTTTGTCTAAACAAACAAAAGTGAATTAGAAACCTTATCAGTGTAGTAGTGACAGTGCTTATCATGTCTACCACTTAAGATATTCAGCAAAAGTTAAAAACATTTAATTGTGTCGTTGAAAAAGTTTTTATAAAAACAATCGTTAAGGATGCCGGTCCAACTTTTTGTTGACTCTGAGGAGGAGAACGACGATTTTGAAGATGGGGAGGGGGAAGGAAGTGATGATAACGGAGTTGATAACCACGCAAATGGAGATGGAGGAGGTGATGATACTGAGGAATCAGAAGGTGTGAAAAAGAAGAGGAAGTTGGGCAAAACTAAAAGAAACAAGAAAACAAAGAAACTTGGACCAAAACAAGGAAAAGGAAGTAAAGACAGTGACCAATTGACTGCGAATGAAATCAAGGAGCTCAGTGCAAAGGAATATGCTCAGTACTCCAACTTGTACAATGTCCAGATTGAGGAAGTTTTGGAGGAAACCAAGATTTCTTCAAAGAGGAGGAATGGGGTGATGGAGTGGGTTGAATCATTTAAAACGTTTGTGATGAAGCATTCAAAGTCCAAAACCTTTTTGATTCAGGATTATCAAAAAGTATTGAAATCCGTTAAGCTTCCCTTGCCACAGAGGATATTGAAAAAGGATTTTCCAGGGTTGTTGAACCAGTCATTAAAATGGCGTCCCCCTACCAATGTCGATATTTATGGATCTTGGGCGGTGGGTACGGAGTTGAATAAAGTTTCAGATGTTGACATCTTTTTGGAAATGCCTGAGGAATATCTCCTCAAGAGTGACTACTTGAATCATAAATATCACACTAAGCGAGCGATGTACTTGGGATTTATTGCGAAGAAGTTGAAGAAAAGGGGAGATCAAGTTACCTTTGCTTTGGCAAATGGAGACCGTTTGAAACCCGTTTTGTGTGTGAAGACCAATAAAGTTCAAGTACTTATCCATGCTGTTGCCCCTGAAAAGTTTTTCAAGATCCAAAAGTTGGCCTGTGATAAGAACAGTTTGAGATATGAACACTTTTTCACCAAGAAACTTCAAGCAGATGGTAAGTGTATGAATACAAATAATAATAGACACTAGTTGGCTTAATGCATTGCAGTTTAAATAATGATTGTTTTATTTTATGTTTTCTTATAGAACCGGAATTCAGCACCCAAAACTACAATGCCACGATCTTACAGGATTGCTTAGTGAAGACGGTTCATGAAGAAATGTCAACGTTCCTCGAGGGCAAACCAAATTATCAAGATGCAATCAAACTTATTAAAATCTGGTTGACACAACGTGGATTAGCACAGGTAATTGATAATGCATTGTTATTTCTAATATTGTGTATAATTAACTAGTTCATAGAGTTGGAATCGCTTATCGTAATGTTCCTTTGGTTTGTTTTTTAAATAGGGCTATGGATCATTCTCGGGATGTATTGTAACCCAATTTCTCAGATATTTACATAAAATGGGGAAAATATCTGAGAATGTGACAGCATTCCAGTTGGTCCGCGTATTTTTTGTTAGCCTGATTCAAACTGATTTGATTGAAAATGGGATATCTTTCAAAGATGACGGAGACACAAAA
This sequence comes from Orchesella flavescens, assembly GCA_964034955.1. Lineage (NCBI taxonomy): Eukaryota > Metazoa > Arthropoda > Collembola > Entomobryomorpha > Orchesellidae > Orchesella > Orchesella flavescens. The sequence continues at coordinate 18,867,112 of OZ035954.1, forward strand.
TTAGCACATAATCAATTTGATACCGTATTTCTGGATTCCACTGGTCTATTGAACTACACCTCTGACCTTTCAAAATTCACGTATAAGCGGTTGCAATTTGAAGCTAAACGAGCACTACTAATCATTGACGGGGGAAATGTGAGTGGATTTTTGGCCTTATTTATAACTCCCGTCAAATTTACCATGAACTTTGATCATGTGATAAGGTGAGATAGTAAAATTGGCTAGTATTTAAGTTTTTGGTGAGCTGTCGAGTCCAACCAATTAATGTAGTAATATAATATTTGTGTTTTTTTAGGTTTTCAAATATGGAAAAGTTAATATCCTGTGTTCAACGGAAACGTGAGAATGAGCCTTCGATACTCAACCATTCTGGATTTATCTACCCCGTAGTTGTTTCTACGATTGGATCCCTCATTGAAACTTGCTTGGGGAAACGTATGGAACTACTGGATTCTGAACTACCAACCTGTAACGATTGGGATTTGGAAACGAGTATGCCCAAACATATCCCATTAGTAATCCGTTTTGGGCTCAACATAAACCGTGAACTATCGCAGAGACTTATTGAAAAGTGTGAATCAGAATCTGAATATGAAATTGAACAGTTCAAGCAGTTTTGGGGAGATAAATCAGAACTAAGGAGATTTAAAGACGGTACTCTACTAGAGTCAGTACTCATTAGCAATCTGTGTGGGTTAGGCAAATCACAAGTATGCTACCAAATGATTTGCTTCATTTTGAACAAACATTTAAATTATCAATTGACCAAGGATGAATACCTAGACAGGCAGATAGAGTCTTTGATCGAAAGTAAATATTTACGAATCAAAGGATCCAACAAACAGGCACCCCCTTCCAAGAAAATTTATTTACATGGGAAATTACAACGAAAGAGGAAGCTTTCAAATTCAAAAGATTCAGACTTACTGCCTGTCTCTGTGGATGACATTACAAGAAGTGTATCCAGCTCTTTTGATGAGCTGTCCAAGATTTTGAGAATGTTGGAGGAACTACCTTTAGCAATTTCAACAGTTCAAGGGACTTCATCCGTACTAAGATTTAGTAATATTCAGCCAACACCTCCTGCGTTATATTTTCAGACTAAAGATCTAACAAATACAGACGCTAAACGCAGGACAATGCTGTTGGCCCAGCCTGCCAAAGCGAAAAATACAGTCGTACTACCTGATAGACTTCCAAAATATGTGGAACCAGTTGGTGTTATTATTCATTTGGAAACTAGCGGCCAGTGGCCCGATAACATAAAAGCAATTGACAGGCTCAAATGTGCTTTTCTTATAAAAATTGGAGAGCTTCTAACTAGCAAATTTGCGTTGACTGTTCAACCATACGCTCGTCATTTGGATGTGTTAAAGGCATGTTTAATAATAATTATTATTACATTATTGTAAAAATGTTTGCTTATAAGTCGTCTCATTGTAATGATATTTTCCTTTTTTGTAGGATGGATTTGTGTTTAGGATTCGGATAACATACTTCAGGGAGTTGACTCTTCTCCGTGAACTCCGTGGCTCCGACGGCGTCCTACGAGTACGAGATAATGCTGAATCTTTGAGACTTGAAAAAGAAGCTCTTATTCTTCCTCAGCTGACGAGCACCCTTCATTCCTTTCATCTGCAGTATGAGGCGTTCGGAAAGACTTGCAGGATTGCAAAACGATGGGTCGCATCTCAACTTTTGCTTTCATCGCCAATGGAATATAATCGAAACATTGAAGAACCAGACTGTCGTCTTTCCGAAGAAGCTGTAGAGCTACTTGTAGCTAATCTTTTTATCAACTATGCTCCTCATCTGAGTTTTCCTAATGAGGCTCAAGTAGGATTCCAGAGATTTTTATATCTGTTGGGAAATACCGATTTCCATGCTATTCCATTGGTGGCAAATTTCAATGATAAGCTGAGCTATAAGGAAGTTTCTGCGATTGAATTAGAATTTGTGAAAATTCGCTCAACGTTGCCTCCTCTTTTTATTGCAACACCGTTTGATCAAAAAGGATCTGTGTGGACTAAACCTTTGTCTAGTGTGGTTTTGGCTCGACTACAGTTGTTAGCAAAACAAGCTTTGTCCGTTTTGGAAAACCATTTCAACTGTAACTTGCTTTTGGAGTCTGAGCTAATGAAAATTTTCCGCCCTTCCACAAATCAGTTTGACATCATCATTCGACTCAAGCGACAAACCAATCCAAGGTCGTTTCAAAGCCTTGATTCGATTTCAGAACCTGTTAAATTCCAAGAGCATCGTAAGAAAATGGATGAAGTGATCCCTGTTGTGGACTTTGATCCAGTTCAAATGTTTTTGCAAGATTTGAGAAATGCCTTTGGTCACATGGCCATCTTCTTACATGATTTGTATGGCGGACAATACATTGCTGTTGTATGGAAACCTAATATATTTAAAGCTATCGACTTTACGGTAAGTTAAATTGCATAAAATCATGACCATTCTTATTCTCCAACGTTAGTATTAATCTTGGTTAGGATCGTAATACTATTGTTCTTTAATATTTACAGGCTACAGTTGTAAAAGGGAGGCAGTTGGCGAAAGATGCAAAAACTATTATTACTAACGTGAATGGTGCAATAGAGTCGTTCCAAGTTATGGGTTCTGGCATCATACACAGCATAGAAGCCCAAAGCGATCGATGGAAATTTGAAGACTAGGAATTACACGTATGCGTAGAATTAGACTTCTTGTTTATTTTCACAACTTTGTTTGTTCTATTTAAAATACTTTAATTTTTGTTTTAGCATGAAAACAATAAAAAATACAAAAAAGTATAAAATTATTATAAAAGTGAATTATACTAACTTCAACTGATACTATTATGTTACATATTTTGCTAGAGCAATATTTCATTGTCACAACGTTGAGTACCAGAGTTTCATTAATGCTGTATTATAAACTGTACATGTCAGAATTTACGTAAATAATTTTTGAGCAGCAGAAAAAAACCTCATTATTCCCCGTTGAATGCATCAGGGATAGCAATTCTATTAGGATCGATTGACTCAAAGTCAATTTTTCTAAACATGAGCAATACGATATGCCGTGTACTGTCATAAAGAACTCCAACAAATGGGCGATCTACACGGAATACATCCGGGCTAAGATGTTTTGTTATAGCTGGCTGTGAGCCTGTGTGATAAATCATTCTCAATTAGATTTAATGCATACTTTGACATTGACACTTTTGCATTAGACTCATGGAGCAAACTAGTTGTGATTACCAAGAAATCCTCTTGCCCATCCATTCGTCCCGTACTCATCTACTGAAAATTTCCCAAAGTGTGACGTCTTTAACACACCAAATGTCTTTGGCTTAACATTTCCTTGAAATAATTTGGAGAAATTTGAGTTTTCGGACACGAATAGTGAATGCAATCCGACCTAGAAAACCAGTATCACGGTATCAGTCTTCATGTTCATGATATTTTATAAATTCATTTCATTTATACTTATGTATGTATACCTGTCTTAAAGCAGCCTTTAAATCCAATTCTGATCTCAATTTGAACTTTGGCATATACACAAACAAATCCTTAGTTCCTGTGAATTCTCTTAAAGTAAGGGAAAATGGCTGCTGCACCAATTTAGTTTCCAAATCACTCAAACCCGTGAGTGAGTTGGGAAGGAATATAAGCAACTCAACACGACTTTCTGGTTCTTCGCTAGACGTATAATTCAACCGATACGGCAATGCAATTGCAGTACAATCCAAAGAGTCTATTTCAGCATAAGGAACTTCCATCCTTTGGAACATCATGTCCACAAGATATGGCCGTCGGCTCATGTTATAAAATGGACTTGGTTTTGTACTTATAGGATTGAAAGGTCTAGCCCAGGATCCTTTGAAGTTGACAGTACTTTTTAATTGGAGCAATTGATCAATTTCCGTTTCTGTTTGATTCCCTGAAATTCATAAATGAACGATAAATCAATTAATGACTGTTATGTCATATCCGGAAAGTAATGATGGTGCTTGTTAAATATATCTGCATTATGTTCACTTACCCAAATTCAAAACTGTAGTAAGATAGTTATCATCTTCATTCTGAGTTTTTCCAGATCCCGAAGAAAATTTCAAAGGAGAAATATCAAACAAATATTTAACAAGTAGGCGCTTGAAGTCTGAGCTCAATTTTAAATCGTCTTTTTGTTGCAACTCCAAAACCGTTTCATTCAGTGATTCTAATTTCTGTTCGTATCAATTATATTCCATGTTATGTACTTGAAGGAAACTATTTCATGCAATGATTGAACCTTAGTGATATTTTATACATGGCGAACCTGAAATTCTATTAAAATCCTTTTGTAGTCGTTTGTAATAGATTCATAATCATCAGCATAGTCCATTGCTCCCGTTATTCTCTCCACTGTCCCTTCTCCAGCCATGCTTCCCAATACGCTGATTAAACTACTTAAGGAAAAAGGGGAGAAAAGGAAATCCCCCTCCATATTTTTAGCAAGATGCTACGAACATAAAAAATAAAGCCTATCATACCTTTTCATTAATAACATAATTCATTTACATATAACGGTATCTTACGTAATACAGCTTTAATGCGAGCTGATTGTTGGTGGTCGCAACTTCTGCTCCTCCAGAATCAAAGCTCCACATTGACAACACCAATGCAATAAGGAAGTGTGGAAGTTTCATTATGATTAGTTGAATTATAATTTTGCTCTAATGTTAATATATTTAATTTCTTTACTGATTTAAAGGGAACTGATAGGATTGAATATTTTTATCCAAAGAATTTCTAGCACCGCATGAAATATCAAACCCACTCAAAATAGCGTGGATTCATGCAATCTCTACAGCATCTAAAGAGGTAGTGCCGTCATCCGTCAAGAATGATACTTCATTTTGCAATCCTTCCTGGCTCTTCATTTTCATGAGGATGAAACAGAATTTTCAGGTATATTTTACGTGTTTTCGTGTTTTTTGTTCTGGTCCATGTACCTTGAATAATGACAAGGCAGTATATATGCATTGTTGCATTCCGTGAAATCCATCATCCCTCTCATTCTCATCTCCACCGTCATTCATTATATTCATTTTCTTCCCTTTCTTGCAAGCAAACCCCAAGAGTTTTTCGTGCATATATGTCTAAACTTAACTACAAATGAAATACCATATAGATATACATACATAGACGTGATCAATCCTCCTCCTCATCAATCTTACCTTTGCCAATGCTCAATGTTATATATGAATTGTAAGGAAACGGCCTGTTGAATATTAGGAACCAGTTTTTGTTTCCTTTTTTTATACTCCAGTTGACTGACAGCGGCATAGCTATGCATCGGAGTTTTGTAGTTTTTGTCGAAATTTCAAGGCAGCATTACCTGCAATTTGAGATTTTAAGAGTAGGCATGATGAGTTGCGATTGTAAATGCTATTAATTTCGTGATTTTTTAAATGAGATTCACTTTTTACATTGCGCAAAATCATGAAAGCCGATGAAGTCACTTCGATGATGGTGAGTTCACAATACGTAATGCTAAAAGATGTGTGATATTGTACCAGATGCACAATTAATGATCAAGTACCCCCGTAATAAAAAGATCTTACTTTTGAGGTTTACAGCTTCTTCCATAAACGATTGCTGATTACTTGAAATGGTTGTCCACTGTCCTTGGATGAATTTGAAGATGGTTGAGCTAATGATAGGATGAGGTAAGTAAAGGATGCTCCACAATGAATTTAGGAACCAAGGGACAAATGAATTAATTTTGATTCTTTACATGAAATGAAACCTAATGATGGTCAAACTGTAATATTGATGAAGCTTTTCATAAACCATACCCATGCTAAAAGGAAGGATATCTCCATATTCAAGAATACACTGTCAGTTGCATTTTCCGATACCAAAACAGCAAGCGTAAGAATGCCATTTTTAGTTCACATAATCACAGTGAAGGAGAAATTCAGTACATACATCTTAAAACTGAAGGTTTATTATCGCGCAGAATGTATTGAATTTGGTACTGTTATTATTACAAAACAATGTAATGAAACATCATTTATTCTTACAAAACTATAAAAATGCTCACGAATACAAGAGGTAATTCGGAGATAGACAACTTGGTCAATAAAGAAATATTAAAAGAAACAGTAAAGTACACCAATTTATCACACAACATGTCGCTGATAGAACAATAGTATACTTTGGCATGCTCATACTTATATTTAAATTATATATTTAGGCATATGTCATTATTGCTTTTTAAATAATCCTGCTTTATTTGGGTTCTTGCATTTTCCAGCAAAGATTTTCCATTCAGTTGCACCTTTGCGAGCTTTTCCATTTCTCATTGTGATCATGACTGAAAATGGGTGCTCAACCTCTACTTCTGGATTTGACATCATTGATCTTCCCATTATTGAAACGGCTGTATGTTTGTGCACGATTCAATATCCAATGAGAGTGATCCAAACGTAGATTGATAAATAGAAAGTGAAAGGTATTGAGTTAAGTTACAAAAAGCTTCTAGAGATTTTTATAAGCTGCTGCAAAACAAAAACTAACATATTGTTAACTAATGATTTTCACAAAGGGGTTTCGCATAGTCTAAAAATATTCATTACATCATTACTTGATACAATTATGTATATAATATTGATATAAGGAATCTCACTGCGGACAAAGTCTTTGGATTTGTTTACAGAACAGAATTCTAAAGGTTTTTTAAACAGGAAGCATACAAATTATTTACAGACCATATATGTATTTACTACTATGCCATTGATGCTCATTCATCATTCATTCCATTTATAAACATGGTACGGGCATTATACAACAATACAACATGGAACAGACTTTTGATTTACGAATGTCGAATGCTTTCACTCCATCTAGCATATAGTATTCTATTAGGTTAACAAATGGATGCCTTATTACCATATAAATTATGATTGTGGTAAATATGACGCTTAATTCCTTTTTTTTAATTCTTTAACGAACAGATTTTTCAATTAACTTACTAAACATTCTAATTAATTTTAAAAAGGATAAAGAAATCAAATAATGATGAAATGTGATTAATGTGTAATATATTTCTAGCGTATGAGCTTATATGAATTGGGAAGTTTCAGATTAGAATTTTGTGAATTCCATTGAAGAATAGTTTTTTAGATTAGATCCATATTCGCGTACTTACAATGTACTTATACTTACTGTGGATGGAACCAGCCATTCATATTCGCAAAGTTTTCAAGTGTTTAATATACGTATACATCGGAAGTTTCACAATTGCTAAAATACGCACACAAACAAACTCTAACACAAATATATCTGTCAATAAAGAAAAGCTATGCATTACTAAATTTCATACATATATTTTCAACATAAATTTCACGCGCTTGCAGTACATCTTTATTTATTTATTTATTTATTTATTTAAAAGCTTACAAACAATGCCATTAGGTAAAAAAGTACTATCAGTCACAAAAATACAAAAAATAATAAAAACATGAGGCAGGAATGTGGTTCGAAGTGAATACTTTTTAAGGTTTTAGCACACTCCCAGTAAACAATACGTTATTAAAGTATTCTTCTATAAAACCATCAATAATTTGGACATGCCTACGAGCACTATGTTCCATAGTTATTGACACAAGGAAAGGGTGATTTACATCAAGTTTGACCATCTTAGGCCGATAATATGAATAATAGGTGAAAGTCAAACCTGAAACACATACACACATTATATAAGGATGTACAACAAAATTTCACAACTTGGAATCTTTAAATCTATAAAGGTCGATCGAAGCAATGCTGGAAAAATGAATTCAAACCAAGCATGCAATAATCGATGCAAATAAACAAAATGCAATATTGCATGCATAAATAAAACTTATTTTGTTAGTAAAGTACAGAATGTTCGGAATGTCAGGTCTTTGTTTGATCAGTTCATATGAAAACCAAAAGGTTTAAGGTTTTATGAAATCATTTATTTAATTTGCATTGTTTCAAGATAGTTTTACAATAATAGAATAGGTAAAAACACAAATCAGTAAACATACATATTTTTATGTGCACATGTCCATATATTTTAAACTCATTTTGCTGAAGGTTTTAGTATTCTGGCACGGAAAAGTACAGAATCTGCACCATATTTTCTAGCCTGCAACCTGTTTTGACTACTATGTTTGACAACAAGACATGCGAATGGATGATCAACTACGAACACAGGATTAGGATTAATTTGTGCAGAAAATGACGCAATCCCAAATGCTAAATCGCCAAATATAAAATAGAAACATAAAATAAACTGTCCATTGTTTTAAATTTTGAACCTTTGCATTATTAGTAAGAGCGAAAAACTAGACAATAAATTAGAAATGTTTCACTACAAAACTTCTTAGAGTTAGTAGTTGCTAAAAACCAGTACCATCACCGGTCAGTTTGTTATCAAATGAATCAGATTCAGGTACTGCATCGTATTAATATTTTAATCTTTTCATTTAGAACTAAGCTAAGTAGCTATTTTCATCAGTCAGTAATCGAAACAAAATTCATCTAATCTGAGATTTCCCATAAAAGAAATTAACTATTGGGGTTACATGTGAAATTCATAAAACTCACTGTTTTACATCATAATTTAACTTTATTATTATTTACTATAAAACATTGACACTTGAGTTCAATATTCTATATATAAGCTCAGTAAATGAATAATCAAGGCTTCATGACGTCTATGTTGAATAAGATGGTCGGAATCTCTTCCGTGACGGCCGTGTCGATAAGAAATGCACAAAAGGGACTGTCGACCGCAACCGTTTTGATTTGTGGCTTAGTTCGTGTAACATGGACGAATCCTACACATTTATATCAAATTTTATTACACATAAACTAAATCGTAAGTTATATGGAAGAGCCAGAAATGAAAAGGACATTTTTACTAATACCGGTACCAGAAATGTCAATAAATATGGTTCGCTGTTAAGATGTAAAAGATGTTCTACCGATTCATAATAATTGCAATTCTATCCCTTTAAACTATGCAACCTTAAATTAATGGAAGCAGTAATAATGGCGCATATTAAACAAACAGAATTCCAATAAGAAAGAAAATCAAATTGACAAAAATAGTCCATAGGGAAGAAGAAGAATGGCCATTGTTTCTAAAAAAGATTGAAGATGCGTCACTAGACTTGGACTGCGTAACACTATCAAATTTCGTTGAGGATTGAGCCGTATTCAAAATAGCTGAGTAGAACAACGATGTTTTGGCATGGTCGTCAACAATTACGGCCACAAAACCATGATCCACTATTACTTCAGGATTATCTTCTGGAAATGGTGCACTCAGTGGCATGATTACCAAACCTATACATTACATTTAATTACAAAGTTTCGAATGTATAATATTTAGAAGTGACTGTAAACTATCTACTATGTAAACTGGAAGAGGACAGTATATAATAGTAATATACGTGCGTTTCAACACCTCTTACATTACATCCCTGTTAATTTTGTACACATAAGCCCAGAAACTAGAAGCCTATACCCAAATAAGTTTTTTTGTGACTAATTTAATTCAAAGATGTGAGGTGAAAGTAGTATGTTAGCACTACTGAAATCAGACACTACCAAATTCATATAGCCATATATACAGCACTTCTAAAACCTACAGCTGAAGCTACAGTGAATAATATGTTTGAATGAATGTATATGAAAGTAAAGAATGAGGAGCGTAACAAAAAGTATATACATAGTTAATTAGAATCAATCGAGCCCAAATTGGTGCAATCAACTTTTAATTTGATCTTTATAAGGACGAAAACATCTGTAATATGAGATTCAAATGGCTATAACACAATAATACAAAGTCGCAGCATGTTCAAGACCACCAGCAACGTTAAAATTTGATACATTTAAAAATAATAATTTCTCTACCATTAACTTATCATATCATTAATGAGCGGAATGTGTCATATAATAATTCATATATTAATATGTAAAATGCAAACGTTTAAAGAGGTTACTTTCCTGATTGTTTGCTTTTTTGTCCTCTGATTATATAATGGCATTGCGCATACTTAACTGTAAACGCATCCGTTAAAAATACATACATTTGGAATGTCGAAAATGCATTGTCTTTTCAGGTAACTATAATAATACATTATATATTTCGGTGGTGTTTTCAATGCTTATTATTGTCTGATGAATGAAAATACTATTAGCTCTAATATATCAAATAGCGACCAAAAAGGAACGCTAACAAAGAAACGATAGAGAATGAAGTGGTTCCAGATCCACTTGCAGGCTTCTCATTCTCTCCAATTAGGCTTCTGTATCTGGTTTCCTCTACTGTTGGGTTATCCACAGCAGTCAGGAAGATAATGTTTTGTGTTACGCGATCCATGATCATGCCGACGAATCCATGATCCACCATTAACGGAAAGGAAAATGATCCTGATCTCGTTTGTACTACAACACCTGGACATAGAACGACAGAAGTTGCGGATATGTGTTCTTCTTCAATGTTTCTACTAATACTCTCATTGTTTGCTATAATGCACATTGCACTACATTCACTTTCACTATAATTTATCAAAAAGTAAAAATGCCCGGCCCAACATAAATGATCCCAAATTGATTAATCAGAAACACGTTCACAGTGTATTCTTTTTTGTACAGATAAAAGAGTTAATTTCTTTTGTTCAATATTGTATTAAATGCATGAACTTCACAGATATAGTATTATGTACACACAAATAAGCTAGCTTTTTTGAAAGTGCAACTATATACTACAACTTCACAAGGCAATGTTTTACCAAGATATAGACATGGTATAGTGTCTAAAGATTATGTTTAAGATTTTATTTTATTTCATTTTAAATTATTGTTATTTAGTATTGGACGCTTATACTAATTTAATCTAACAATTTATGATCGTTTTGAAGAAAATAGTGAGGGAAGAAAATGAAATTATTTAGTATCAGACTACGTCCGGGAAATCTTCCAGTCCCAGTCGTCCAGTAAAAAGGGATTTGGAATATGCGTTTTGTGAACTCTTTTCGTTAATGATGATATGGAGGAGAAATGGGTATTCAACAGCAACAGTTGGATACAAAGGGGCAGAGAATGCGATTGTGTCAAAACCTAAGACTCCATAATGATGTATATCACATATCGTTTATTATATTACATAATTACATTCTTCTACTTTGAATTGAAATTAACTGAAAATTTGGAATTTGAATTTTGCACAACAGGACAATCTACTTAAACTGTTTGCTTCGTTTATCACAATTTCAGACTAGCTTTACGTTTGCAATTTGCTGGTTTGTCCTACATAACTTTGTGCGCACACGTCATATAAACATTTATTTTTTCATTTGATTGGATGAATTCGATAAAACTTCAAGTAAGTACTAAACATCACAAATAATCTAAATTTTGGGAATACGAATCGAATCAATGCAATATATTCTTCTTTGCAAATTCACTACGAGTAAAAGAACTTATGGATGGTCAACTTTCCCCAAAAACAAAGGAGTTTTATTTTCAGTTTCATCAGTATTTGTAACGACAGCAAAGTGAAAGGGATGATCAGCTTCAAGGATAAGTTTTTCAGGGGGAGGCCATACCAAAGAGGTTAATGCTATTGTGATACCTGCAAGTAATTCCATATGATTTCATTTAAAATATGGATGGAATTATGAAGACCTAGATAGTGAAAGAATTTGCTTTGATCTAAAAGTCTATTGTATATGCATGCAATCATATAAAAAGAATTCTAAATGTGCACTATACTAATGTGAAGGCGTATATTGCTGGCTACGGTAAAGATATGGAAAATGGTTGCTGAGAAGAGATTGAAATTGTTGTATACAGTGCTTATATTGTGTCACAGTCAAATTAGTTACAGCTGTATTATAGAGAGGTCTAAAATCTAAACTCTAAATCTAATTGCCGAATATGTTCTTTCCACATTATAATGATTGTAATTAATGGGTAATCCAAGATCAAATATATATTATTGCCCCACGACAAACAAGTACTAAAAATCACCAAAATGCAATTTAGTTGGATACGAAACCAATCAAATTTGTTCTTCGTTATTGCATTATAAATTCGCAGCAAAACTTCGGGTTGATCAACTTAAACTAGCCTCAAATAAGTCTGTATTAAGTACAGGCAAACTAGCTTCAATATCAAATATGACACATGCAAACAATTTCATGAATTTATTTCGAATTTGCGATTTCTACAGTCCAATATAGTTTATGTACATACACAGAAAAATCAAAATGTGTAGTATTAGGTGAACCCTATTGCTCGTTAAGGTTACGGAAGAAAGTTTTTGAGAAGCGATTGAAATTGAAAACTTAAAAATAGTGTTTGGTTCACAACTAAACATGAAGACTAGGATTAGTTACAGTTGCATAGAAGAGTGGACTAAACTCTCGGCTATTGCGGAATTCGCTGTATTTAGATACAATGATTGAAATAAATGGAGCATCCACAATAACCATTGGTACAGGCGTAGGAAGGGATGGTGCAATTCCATTGCTTGCAATACCTATAAATTTAACAGCTGGATCTCAAAAATTTTGTCAACTTTTCTATTTTATTTTCAAAAAGGTCACATATAATTGCAGAACAGACAGGACCATTTTTTGCATCGCTTTTGGTAACTAAAATCATGCGCAGTCACATATAGATAATCATTAGTTCTGACTAGAATTCCATGCTGCTGAGAGTGCTTAGGATCTACAACCTACAACTCATCACGAACAGATTTTGATAGAGTGGGCTGAACCAATCTTCCGAAAAATAGTAAGCCTTTATCACTACTTGAATCTTCTAACATTTTAGTTGATAATATTCCGTAAATACAAGAATGATCCACATTGACACGAGGAGTTTCCTCTATTGACCTTTTCCTGATTACTTTCCCTGAAATCAAGTAAAAATGGATCCTACTTCACTTTTTTGACTCGTGCTCAAGTTGTCATTTAAGCAAAGTATTGAGAACACAAAGCATGTAACTGATACCATATTTATTTTATAAAGATTCAAATTTCAGATGAGATATGATCCAACTGTCTTTGTGCAGTAGTGAAACCAATGTATAGACCTACATAAGTTAGATTAAAAACGAAGAAAAAAGTTTTAATGAAGAAGGATTTAAAAAAGGAATATTTGTCTAAATAATATATGCTCTAATGCCCTATACTTATAAGTAGTTTGCCTCAATATTCATATATTACAAAACCATTACTGAGTATGAAAAATGGAAACCTGGTGTACGTGAATAAGTCTCAATTTGTGGAAGGAACAGATTTGTAAAGATGAAAAGTTAATGCTTGTTAAAATGTACAGTAAGTTCAAGACTTAAATCTAAGAAGCTGTTTTGAACAGAAAAGCTAAGACTCCGCAACATAGATCCCTTCACCATTCGGAACAGGAAATCGTAATATTCCGTGTTCCATAACATAAATACCCCAACCCAAAGGCCCAAAGCATACATAGAAGCCTCTCTATTATCTCTATATATAAACAGCAAGAACATAACGTAACACACATAAAGCTTTAAAAGATTCAAATGTTTCTTTACCTGTTGCAGCTGAAAAGTCCAAATGTAATTGGTTGACAAGAAAAACAATGAAAACATTCCATATTAAATAAAGGTTTCTCAGGATGCCCCAATTATGATCCTCGATTTACTCCAAAGATCTGAATAAGTATAATATTAAGCAATCATTATTTTGCAATTTGCAATAATATCTTACCTGCGGCTTCACTGCCTTCTTCATTAACTTCAATGAATGCCTTCTGAACGGCTTTGGACACGAAAAGCGGCTCCTTTCCGTCGTGGCTAATGCCACTCAAGTTAGCATTCTGGGTGAAGATATCTCCAGCACCAAGCTATAAAATGAGGGTTTCAGTCGTGGTCATTATCATGCAATGTTGAATATTCGTCATTCTTCATCATTTTAACATTTAAACGTCATATTATTGAACAACTTACGACTGTCAATGGTTCCTTGAGATCAATGGTAGACTCCAGCTTGAATTTGGGCAAAAATAGTTGTACTTTTCTTTCACGAAGGTTATCAATGATGTTTTGTAATGGAATGTTCTTGAGCTTGTCTTCCATTTCTACAAGGCCAGTTCTCTTGTTTGGCAGCAAAATAACCATGCTCAAGCGATCTCCCTAAAATTAACATATTACACAAATTATTACCCATACATGCTTGTACTACTACAGAATTGTAAATAAATTCCTGCATATAATCTCCTGAAAGCATCGTCATTATCATTATCAACTCATAAAGATCTTTGTGGAACTAGTTTTTTTATTACAACACAACCCGAATATGCTGTAAGACACTCCTTTTGTATCCCTTTCTGAATATTCATTTTTCATTTCATATGAATGAATGCACAAGTGTATTATTTGTATTACCAAGTAATCGCCGCCAGTTATGCTTGTGCGTGCCTTGAAGGCTTAACGACTGGATATTTTGTGAGGAATTTCACAAGTCTTTGCCAAAAACACACTCCATTCAAGGTCTAACGCCTATTTTCAATAACGTAACTGATGCCTAAGAACCATCTAAAGTCTTTCGTGGAAATATATTTCTTTTTCATGAGTTTGAATGAATGGGAAAATTTTTTTTGGCATTCTTTGAACTTGAACTCACTTTGTATGGAAGGGAAACGACTTTAGCATCCAATTCACGATTCTCTCCATACAGCATTTCAGTTTCAAGTCTCATCATATCCACTTTAATGGTGTCATTTTCTGTAAGGTAGAAGTCCATTTTGGTCGTGTCATCCTTGGGAAACTGATTCTTCCAGGTGCCCTTGAAGTAAATGGCGTTGACTAGAACTAGTCTTGTGAGATCATCCAAGTCGGATGGACCAATTAAATCAGTAATTCTATCGTGAGTGGATTTAGCCACAAAGTCGTTGATTGTACTGGCAGCTGCTGCAGGATCTTTGTAATTCAATTGTTGGGGATCAGCTGCAAAATAAGATTTGAGGGTGTTGGAAAACTCGGGATTAAGCTTGAAGCCTTCAGCTGGATAAATCCTGTTAGCCATTTCGAGTGTGAAACTGTCATCACTCTATAAAAAATAACACACCGAAACGTTTTTTAGTATTCCAAGTGTCCATTTTCATTTTTCATAATCGAAATTCTAGGATAAAAAATCAGAATGCTAATTTCCAACACAAACAGACAAAGCATTATACCTTCATTTGCTGAAGAAGGGATTGATAGCCTTTGTTGAGCTGCTCATCAGCAGGAAAATGCATTGCTTTGCGAATTGCCTCAGAGGTTTTCCCTTTAGCACCTGCTTGGAGCATTGCCATAACTGTGGCCACGCCAATTGGAGAGACAATCAGATTTTCCTTGCTTGCTTTGCGTAATACCTGCGAGAACAATACACATTTCTTGATGTCATATTTTAATTCACCCACGCATCATTCACGTTATTACTCGCATGCTTACATCATACAGCTCCGAACCGAAAGCCATGTTTCCGGTCGTAACTGCCTTCAAATCTGCATTCTCCTGTCCGAAAACAGTTGGTGAAATGAGACAAATAGCTATCAATGATAGCCATGATGCGGCTGCTGAAAATAAAAAAGTAAATTCGTTTAGTCAAATGCTTCACACGAGAGAATATCGGAAAATGCTTCAGAAATGTTTTTATGCCTTGTTACTACTGATGTGTTAAATATATGCTAATGAACGAGCAAAAATCATCCTTGCAAATATTTCATTAAATTCTAAAACGCGATCCAGGTGTGACCTGAAACTGTGCATACCACGTGTGTGTCCCGTGTTGACAACCCCATATCCTAGCTAGAATGCCGAATGAATATCTTATAAAAATATTATGTTCACAATTACTGTTCAAGGATTAAAAAGTTATTGCTCTGTTCTGTGCACTGATGAATACGCCTTAACCCAATCATCAATCTATGAATAAACATCTGCACGAAACAAAATGGGTGAATGGAGCATGAGCATATGCCTTATTGTTTAGATTGCAGATGGATTCTAGTATATCAAGAATATAAGAATATTAGTTTATTAACTAGCATTCAAAGCACAAGAGACATGCATTTACAAAATCATTTTAGTGTTTACATAGGTATTTGTTCTCCAAAAAGGTTCTTCATATAATCCAATAGGCAGTTTGGCTCGCCAGTACACAATTGCAAAAATGAGTACTCCCACGCTAAAATTAAACTAATTTGCATGAATTTTCAGATGATTAAGTGGGTTAATTGGCTTCACGGAATGAATGAAGTTAATATGCATGCAGATTTGTGCGAATGTTATTACCACAGACGTTATAGTGACTTGTTTCAAACCACACAAAATCTCGGCAGTGAATAAGATAGATATGATATGTACTATTTCTATCAATAAGCTTCTGGAAAAACATACACATCATGCATTTTGTAAAACTCATGCCATGCCGGAATAATCATCATCTAATTCTAAGACTGGGACCCACACAGAAACAGAAAACTGCGTTATTATACTGGAAGTGTAGGATTGCCTCTAAATATAATGTACACACGAATGATTAATTGTTTTTCCTAAGATGTGTTTATTGCAGCCAATAATAATAATAATAATAATAATTGTCTTTATTTACGTGTTTTCTTGTATCAACCGAAAGGCTGTTCTCCCTACAATAACACGGAGATGGGTCATTCCAATAACAATAGATAAATTCCATAAAAAATAGCCGAGTCATTACCGTGTTTACAATTGAAGTGTCATTTATAGTATACATAAATTGAACTTCTAGATTCTAACAGATAATTTTTTACATTAGTAACAAACATATCTAGAGTCAATTCTTCATCGAAAAGAATACAATTTTTTTGAATTAACTTGTTCCATTCGTTAATGGTGAACCATTTGGTTGAGTTTTCATATAACTTTGTCCGATGAGAACAAACTGCATACGTTGGGTTTGAGTTTGAACCATGATATGAATATTTATACCAATCCTTAAATAATTGATTACCTCTAAATTTATACACAAATTTAAGCGCAGTTAATATTTTTCGTTCGGAAATCGTTAACAAATCAAGTTTATTATATAAACTTGCTATGTTGAAAGTAGGCTCGGGTTTCCGTTTACTATTATAATAATACGAGTAGATAAATCGAGATATTTTATTCTGTAATTTACCGACTTCAGTTTCCGACTGAGTACACCAAGTTAACAGCCCATAATCCAGATAGGACATCACAAACGCTGATAAAAACATTTTCAATACATTTTCAGTAAACATACGTTTTAAACTATACATACGACTTAACCCAGCATTCATTTTGCTTTGAACATGCTTGTAATGTTTTTTAAAAATTAAAGTACTCTCAATAGTAGTACCCAAGTACTTAAAAGACGAAACAAATTCTATGTTTTCACCATAAACTTTTAGATTATAAGTGGTATTAATATTATTACACAATTGCTTTGAAACTCTATCATTATTTTTATAAAAAAGCATGCATTTTGTTTTGTCTGTGTTTATAATTAGATCATTCTCCTTACACCAATCTTCTAAATTATTAATGGCTGCTTGCAGTTGTATTAAACCTTCGCTATAATTTGAGCATGCTACATACAATACGAGATCGTCTGCAAATAATAGAAAAGGAACAATTAGACAGTTACCAATATCGTTTATGTAAAGAGAGAACAGTAACGGGCCCAAAGAGGATCCAGGTAAACAACCGTTATTAAGTGCAAAATAGGTTGATAAAATTGCACCATTAATTACGCGAAAAAATCTGCTGTCAAAATAGCTCATTAAAATTCGGACTAAGTATGGTGGTAGATTAAACTGTTTCATCAATTTTAGGAGTAGTTTGCATCGGTTGACGCTGTCAAACGCCTTCCTAAAATCGACAAAAACAGCTACACCTTTACCCTTTGTCGTGTCTAAAGCTGCGTACATTTCTTGAGTGAAAATACTCGTTGCAGTGTCACATGAACGGCCTTTTAAAAAACCGTGTTGGAAATTATTAAAAAGTTGACAGCAATTCATAAATATTCTATCATATAGAAACCTTTCAAATACTTTTGTGGTACATTTCAAATTAAATATAGCCCTGTACGATGACGCTTGCGAAAACCTTCCCTTTCCTTTATATAAGGGAAAACAATCAATTTTTTTCATGCTATCTGGCAAGCTGTACAAGTTGACTATTAAAGAAAAAAGTATCACAAGTGGAATTGCTAAAGTTTCGGAAAACGCTTTATACACTTTCTTAGGAATACTATCATTATCTTGGCGAACTTTTTTTACGTCTGAGATAGCTTTACAAATTTCTACTTTAGTTACTGGAGGTACTTCATAATCTTTTTCGAACGTACGGTAATCAGTTTCGTAGTCATTAACAATAGTTTCTAAATCTAATACATTATTTTCAGATGACGAAATAATATATTCATTTGCAATGAGTTTTGAGATCTCCTCACTGGTTTCCACGACGTTTCCAGATGTGTCCACTAATTTTGCAATAGGTAGACTAGTCTTTGCTCTGAAATTCGTTAACTCATTAAATAAATTCCATATGTTGCTTGAATCGCGCAATTTTTTAAACTTATTCGTCACATATTGTTTTCTGAGCATACGAATTTTAATATTAATCGTATTTCTAAGCTTACTATATTTCTTCTGTGACTCTAGGTTTGATACGTAATCTTTCGAAGACTTAAGTTTTATTCGTTGCCTAATCATACTCCGCACCTCACTTGTCATCCAAGGCTGATCTAAACCTTTTACTAATCTGGTTTTTAAAGGAGCGTGTTTGTCGAGAAAAGCCATGATTTGCTTTTCATAAACTGAAAAATTTACATTCATGTCATTATTTGACAATAAGTTTACCCAATCAACTTTACTAATATCACTTTCAAAACTCTCTTTATCAATTTTGCTTATTGCACGAGTTTTGATAATCTGTGGAGGGCAGTAGACTTTTATTTTTTTCATATAAATGTAAGTCATGAGATGATCTGACCCACAATCTAATGTATCTGATTGAAATTTTTGCTCATTGTTCACATATATGTGATCTAAAAGGGAGCTAGAAATACTATTGATTGAATGAGCTTTTTTAGTGGAAGCAGTTCTAGTTGGATCACTAATTTTCTGGGAGAGATTAAATTCTTTGGTTATATTTCGTATTTTGTAACTATTTGTGGATTGGATGCTCAAGTTTATATTGAAATCTCCCATGACTATTAATTGAGCACCAAGATTACATAGATAATCGCAGAGGTTATTGAAAAAACTGAGAAATGTATCATTCACATCATACGGCGGAACGTAAATTAACGCTACATATGTGGCAGGTAAGCCTAGCTTATTAATTCGAACTACGCTACATTCCACCAGATTTGGTGGTACTAACGGTAATTCAACCAGCTCAAAGATGCATGAGCAATGAACATATATTAACGATCCTCCACCTTCCTTTCCTATTCTATCGAAACGTAGGATATTGAAATTGGGAATTATAAAGTCGTTCGTTTGATCCCTATCTTTGTTTAATTTAGATTCTGTAATACCAAAGAATACAATATTGGTTTCATTTATTAGTAATTGGTATATTTCACTAAATTTAGATTTTATTCCATTAATGTTTACGTGACAGAACTTCAGTCCCTTGTGGAGTTTTGAGACGTAACGATGAGTTTCTGCTGTCTTGGACGTATTCTCCTCGTCCGGATCGAAAAATTGATCCGAAATTTGTTGAAATGATGATGATGATGATGTCGGTATGTTGTCGGTATCCGATGAATTTTGACTTGTCCAGTTGATTTGTGGTGCTAGTCGAGAAAGCCTTTGCTCGGTACACGACGCACATTCCCAATGGGGTTGTCCAGTGATAATGGGTCCGTTTGGGATGCATTTTCTCGAAATTGCCGAGTGGTAAAGCACGCTACATGTGTTGCATGAGACGGACTTGTGCTTTTTATTTATTTCTTCTTTGCAGAATCCACAGGCTCCCAATATAGTTTTCATTTTGTCAAAAATAGATCATAAAAGATAATTAGAGCAGTTGACTGTTTCAAAATTATTATTTCGTCATTGTAGTTAGAAAGAGATCATATGTGATAAGCTTGCCTTTTTGGCAAGTCATCCAGGTGTGCACCACTGTAAGTTGCTAGTTTGAAATTTAGTTAGTGGTCCGAATTAAGTATTATGCTCAAATCAGCAGTTTACAGACAGTGCACACCCTTGACTTGTTTTTATTTGAGAATTTGGGTGCATCCTTCTTATGTTGGGACTGCATTGCAAGCTGACTCCTGTTGATCCCATACAACGGAGTAACATGGGTAGGTATAGCAGCCAAAGTGCTGTGTTGATGCCCGATTTAAATTGATGTTTTAACGGTTGTGATGATTATTTTCAAACTCACAATATAATCCATCGTAATCGCCGTGTTTTAAAGTTATTGAAACGGCACATTTCAAATTATTTTAGACACTTTGAATACTATAAATAATATTATTTCTAAAAACAATAATGAGAGCGAGCGAGCTGCTCTGCTGCTCCGTATACGTATGTACGCAACTGGGGCTTCTGGAGACGCAAACATTAATAGAGCAAGTGTGCTTTGATTCTAATGATTTAATGTTGATTAGACAAAGGGCTTGCATAACTGGCGCAACCAATTGCTCAAATACTAGACACGAGACATTCGTTCTGTTATTTCCATTCCACAAACAAGCCCTAAAATAAATGGATGCGTCCTTCATAATTATCATAGTCTCATATGCTAGCTAGGTGTATGGTTAAACTTCGTTTTGCATTCACTTTCGTCATTACGCAACACATAATAACTAAAGTACACGTATTCAATAACCAATTTGTAGATTCATTGATATGAACATATATATTTATGTGTAAAATAGTATTCTTTCATGACCTATGTGACAACGATAACACGCAATCACTAGTTTTGACTAGTAATTGTGAATGCTAATGGAAAAGATAGGAAAATCCCAGTGGATGCCTACGTCAACAATCCATCTGTTGCTTTGTTCCATTTATAACAAACACGAAAACGTCATAATGTGCTGTGACTTGACTCTTGACTACACAAAGGGAAAGGTTGAAATGACAAAACAATAATTCTTGAGCCAGCGTCTGCTCAGCATATCATTACCGTCATAATTTCCCATTATACTCCGCCTATTACTCCGTATTGCATCCGCCTTAACATTATTTCCACGAAAACATTTTCTTTGTTCCTTTCTTTTCTTTGCTGACGCCAAAGCAGTAACTCTGGTCTGTTTGTACCCTGCTTTGTCATCCTTTTACTTATGCCGTATGAAGGGTGTATTGTGACAAAGTTATAATAGGTAGACAGAGCCAACTGCTAGCTCAATTGTTTTTGTTATGCATCATCAGCCAGATTTTAGTGATTTTGATGATGATGATGCGTTACGTGATATTTCAACAGTTCAAAACAAGATGAATTTTGGGCTAACACCGTGTTTAATTTACCGTGTTCCGACTTTCAATTTTTAAAAGTTCAAAACAAGTCATAAAAATTCCATGTTGATTCTAAGTATCAAATTTGTACCTTTCATAAAGCTAGATTCTTTGACACACGAATAAATTACGGTCTCCAATCCTGCTGCCAATGCTAATAACCTCCTTTATTTGGATGTTGCATACATATGATAGTGATACACAGTTGACAGTATCTCAAATAGAATGAATATCATTTTGATGAATCATGAAAAATAGTTATTTTTGTGGGCCTAAGTAAATATGCTGAGTATGAACGCTGAGCCGATCATTAAAATGTGAATAGCATGAGTAATGAATGACTAATAAATAGAGGCTTAAACCAAACACGATAATTTTTTTACTTCTCCAGTTTAACATTTTTCGCCTCCTGCATTAATATTACTACTAATCATAAGTTATGTTCGCTTGCTATATGGTTGATGGTATACGCTACTCGTAATATATGGGTTCTCAACAACTCAAGCATACGTTGTAACCGGTTTTAATATTTTCAATAATTAAATGTCAATTTGTTCATGTATGGTGTATGCAATATGCTCATTGCATGTTAATGACATGACCCCATGCATGCAGTGACAATGTCAATGAAATGTTTTACAAACAATAGAATAATGCATGTACATGCCAGGAATGACAAGATCATCTCAAACTTGTGATAAAATGTTTTGAGCAATTCAGAAATAAAACCCAAAACAATACTATGCGGGTCCATTAAGAATTATTTTACCGCATGTAGCATGTCAGTTACATTACAACCTTACAACAATGACATCAATAATGTGATGATGATTCTTCTTCAATAATGAAGAGAAGCAGGAAACTGGATGTTCATATTGTCCCTGCCTCAATTTGACAATCCAGCCTGCATTTTAGAATATCCGTAAATAAAAAGTTTTCACAAGCAAGTACACTCTAGTTTCCCTTTTGTGTTAAAATATAATGGACAAGAGTAGTGTGAACTTATTTGCTACTTGATGATACATTGTCATAAACATAGTTCGAGCACGGCCATTCGTTGTTCGTAGCTCTGTTGATCCTTTCTGTGTCTTTATCTCTGCATGAGATCTCATACTATTGTGGCATGTCTACACTATACACACAGGCTCAATATAATTCCATGAGAAAATAAAAGAACTAACTGGACTACTGGACGATATGGTACTCAGTGCAGAAGGTTTAAAAGAGCTAGAACATCACGCAACTCAAAAATTGGGGAGTACCTTCAAAATTTTAGGCTAAACTCTTTGATGAGGCAACTCAAAGTCATATCCCCATATACAAGGGCTTCAGTTAGGGTAGTTCATGCTAACACAGTTCTTAAGGACATGTGTACCAAAAAGGTATGGGGAACTTCATAAAGGGAACAATGCATTACGTTCACGCCACCCATGTATACTACAACCCGGCAGCGCGTTAGCTCCAAATCCAAAATCCAAGATTGTGTAACTTGATTTATACAGCAAATTTCGTAGTGATATTGGCTTTCAGTAAAACAGTGATAGTTTAAATTATAAGGTGAATTTTGGAAAACACCAACGGTCATTGATTCAAAATCGCTTTTTCTACCAATATCATCCAAAATTAGCTTTCTAAACACTGTTTTTGTGGTAGATAGGTCCCTTTGAAAATCCTAGAAATCAGTCATCTTTAAAGGGACCTATCTACCACAAAAACAGTGTTTAGAAAGCTAATTTTGGATGATATTGGTAGAAAAAGCGATTTTGAATCAATGACCGTTGGTGTTTTCCAAAATTCACCTTATAATTTAAACTATCACTGTTTTACTGAAAGCCAATATCACTACTAAACTTGCTGTATAAATCAAGTTACACAATCTTGGATTTTGGATTTGGAGCTAACGCGCTGCCGGGTTGTAGTATACATGGGTGGCGTGAACGTAATGCATTGTTCCCTTTATGAAGTTCCCCATACCTTTTTGGTACACATGTCCTTAAACATGCTCGCTCTTACTCCGTTTTTCTCATGGCTCACTCACAAATAACGACTTAAAGTATCCTTGAATGGCATTTTATTCTCTTCGAAGCATATGATTATTTACTAAAATATGGTGACCCTGGCCTGGCCGTTATTCAAAATATAGAGTGGTTTTTACTAGGATGTCAAATTGAACTCAAGTCCGGTTATGAATATGAATGTGATTGCATATATGCATCGAAGATGCAGCTATGTTTAGTAGATACAAAAATACTTCAGAAAATTCTAAATAGCAAACCGGAATGTTGTAGTAGAGTCGAGTGCAACTGCATTGATTTCAATATTCTGCATAGTTCTGTTCATAATAGTTTTGCTATGCATTTCCAGGTGTACCTACTCTAATCGTATGATAATATCATTTCACTCTAGAAAAACGCCATTGAAATTATGGCTAATTTTAATGATGCATCAGTATTTAGGTATTCCACGCGTATTACGCAGATACAAATCCAATCTATAAATTTTATTGCTATTTAATGACAATCGGCAATGAGTCTCATTGAAATTAACTATCTATTTATGATTAATGTCAATAAATATATGAAACGCCAAACTGAAGAATCACTGCATGAGTAATGCACAAGAACTTCAAGTTTTGATTTTTCACATTGTCATGCTTTTAAACACATTACATATATGACGATTTATACATTTTTAGTACCTTCCTTCCTGACATGATTTACTTGATTCAAATTCATATAATTTCAATTGTATTATTAAAATAGTTTTGTGTTAATTGCATTCTGTCTGTCTGAATAAGTAATTGCGAGTCTAAAATTTCTGAATCATATCATTACTATTACGCTTACGTAAGTAATTGATTAGGAGAAGCGTCATCAAGAAGACGGCAATTTCATGTACCTCTTTGTTTAATAATCTCTATTATGCCACCGTCACTGTGCTATAAATTTTGAGTAGATTCAGCCAAACGGAATGCATTACATAATCTGCAAAATGCTTTATGAATATGAATGAGCCTAATAGTGACCGTAGCAAAGACATCAAGTTTATTATAAGAAATTAATAATTTAAAATACCTTTTCCCATCCTGTAGCTATTCAGAAACGATGCACTAGCTGTTTCACGAACTTTTTATTATAAATATACTTTGTCTCTAAATCTGTAGGTATCCGTATAGGTTTTTGAACTCCTCCAAATCTTCTCTGGTTGTCTGATGCTGAGAAAATAGCGAATCTTAACACGGATAACACTCGTTTCGTTGTCAATGTCAGTAGCAGGGAAAGCAGAACCAAAAATATATCAGCGATAAGACAGGTGCACAGCTATACAAAAAAAACTGGAAAGCTCAACAAGTCAAGCTCTAGAATCAGAAATGGAATTCTAAGAAAATCACCAGCAGTGTCTGGTTCAGCTTGTTTTTCTTGTCGTGTATGAATAACAAATAGATTGACTTCTCGTATTGAGAAGCGTGTATAGACTAAAACCGAATGTGAAAGACTGAATGACTGCGTCTGATCTGCGAAGTAAGATGAACTTGCTTGGTGATGTGATATAGTAGTCGTAGGGCTAAGCTAATGATGATGATGCTCAGCGATGACGGTATCGGTATAACGATGATGATAGCTATATTATGAAGCTAAGCTTTATGGTACAAAATGAAGATGAACGTTGAATGTTTATTTGGACTCGCACAACACAACACAACAGCACATTATACAATATCAATTGTGCGTGGATCGTAGATTGGATTGAATATACACAACATATAGCATGCCACTTGCTACTATTGACTTTAACACTGTATTCCTCTTTTATTCTCTCACCTTTTCCAAAAACACCTCTATAATCATAATCACAAACAAAATTTCCTATCTCGTTACTCCATTCTCTTGTTTGGTTTGCTATCTGAATACTATTAGATGATGATAGAATACAAACTCACAGGTTATTTGCATTCACTTTTAATAAAGCTATACCTGTAGACTACTACTACTACAAGGCAATACCAATACCAGGTAATTTCGATTGTCTTTCCTTTCCATACATATACATAGACTAGTTTTCCTCAACACCTGCACCTGTAGAGCAGAAATACCTTTTTGCCATTTTAACCATTCGCTGGATGCTGCTATATCCTCCTGCTCTATAAATGTATGCAAAGCACTATGCATCTAAAATTCACTAAACCTTGTTGGGTTCTCATATACACCTTCCAGCCAGCCCTAGCATTTTATTGAATGCTACCAAATTTTATTTGTTTTTTCTTTAGCCCCTCTCATCCTATCTTGGCTTTGACTTGGCAGTTGGGTATGCAGCATTGCATTATAAAATCGGTAGAAAAGTAGACAAGGTTAGGCATTCCGTTTCGTGACTATTGTAATTATCTTAATTTCTATCTATCTTTCGTTTTGTTCATTACCTATTACGTATGTATCTCTAAAATAATGCCAACCAAACTCATGATTCATAAGGATGCAAATGCAAAGAACAAAAAACTTTTGTGTTCGTGTTGTCTGTGCATATATATATTCTGAAACTATATTATATCACTGCACATCAAATTAAATGACTGGAATGGAATGAAATGCAATATATGTACATATGTATCGAATCTATATACTTCAAAGAGCAGGTCATAATTTTACCAATTGACTACATTACCATATACATCTCCGTAGTGGGATATTTGACGAAGCCCTTGACAGCCAACTTCATGTGTATGAGCATTGTTGTCGCATCGCATGCATTAAATATTCCAGTAAAACTTGTCTTTCTGAATATCTTGTCGCACAAAGACTAACTAGAGTTCATAGTCATCAACGTTGTCATTTATCAAAAATGCTTATTCAGTTACTTATATTTAAGATTTTCTTACCTAGTTGATAGTGCATTTTATATATGTTACGTACATTACAGTAGTAGTAATTAAGGCATAACTGTTGATCTTGCATTTTGTGGAGCATTGCGCTTACGCAGATTCTATGCATTTTAATTTTCAAAAAGAATACAATTTTATAGAACCATTAAATTCCCCTAAGTAAACGTAGCCGAATATTATGAATATTTATGGTAATATGAGATAATCCTCAGAAATCACGACATGGAATAAAATTATATTTTGAATGTTTCCGACCTAACAGAAAATACTCTTTCATATAAATCTTATTCGGAAGACAATAATTGACTGTATCGCATATCGTTTGATAACATCAATGTACATTACTGATGCATGAAATTTAATTGAAATAGACATCAAATCACGTAAACTAAAATGATGCTAGAAATATAGAATGAATGAACACATAATTTCAATCATATCAGTCGTCGCCTCAGTAAGGAAACCTATTTAGGCACTTGTATAGATTGCATTGAGTTGCCCCACTTGAATAAAAAAGCTGCTTCAATATGCGGAGGCAACTTGATGTTATTGTCTTTGTCATTTTATGTGTACAAAAATTCCTCAACAACACATTGAAACTGTTTTGTGCATTTAGGAAAAGTTACCGGATAATTTTTGTTCCTTACACTTCCACCTTCCTTAAGTTGTTTGATGGTCAATGGTTATAAAAATTGACTCAATAAATTATTGTGAGTTGTGAAAAACTGAGCTGTGGAAATCCAAAATATGTCAGGTCACATCACGTCCACTGGGAGAGCTGGTAGATCAGGAATGAGTCGAAATGGAAATAATAATATTGATGGGATAATATCATCGTCATCATCAACTTCCTTCAATTCCCGTTACTTCAATAGGAACTCCAGCAGCATGTCATTTTCTGATGTTAATTTGTCAATTTCCAGCGTTCATGAGGGTGTTGAGGGACAACCTGAAAACGAAGTGGTGAGTTGGTATTAGAAAAATGCATTATTTACCAGTCACTTGTGATCCGTCCGTTGGATTGGAATTGAATTTTAAATTAATTGTTTTTGAATGAAATTAAATGCAGATTTGTGACAAAGATGTGTGGGCTACTAGGATCATTTTATCGGCTCTGGAGAATTTAACATTTGATGAAACTCCATTTCCAAAGCTGACTACTAGCTTCATTCAAGCATTACAAACATTTTTGCTTACTGTGAATAATGCAACTACGAATTGCAATCCTTTCGTAGGATTTGCAAAGTTGAATAACACATTGGACTATAGTGAAATTGAAGACGTTTCTTCTTGTGGCCAGGTTGGTGGTGGACCTCAGCTTGAAATTCCTCGGGAAGTGATAGAGATTCTTGACAATGTCAGTCCAGAAACTAAAGTTGTCATTCGCACTCTTGTCAGCTCGTATATTCGAAATTCAGCGTCTCGTTTGGTGGAAACGTGGAAGCCTATTTTGGAGTCAAATGGGAGCTTATCCCAGCCCCAGCCATCCACTATGACAGGATCGAAAAATAAGACTAATGCGTCTGCTAACACAAGTAAAGAAAGTGATTTGAAGGCAACTTTAAATAGTGTTGTAGGACACTTATTAAACCTACAAAAACAATGTAAAGAGTTGGATAGCGGGATAAGAGATCGGATTAAACAGAGGGATGAAAATACTTTAAAGTTTGCCAGAGATATTAAAGAGGTGAGTCATTAACGGACTAATTAAATAGCTTAAACAAGCTCGAAACTATTATCTAATTCATTAAAATTAAAATGCATTAAGAATAAAATTATATGAAAGGTTTTTTTTGTGTGAATAGTTTAAAGAAATCGCTGTGGACGTTGTTAAAGAAAAATCTGCCCAAAATGATCCGGAATTTCTTAGCCAGTACTTGAACTACATGGAGCTGGAAAATCATTGCTTTAAAGAGCAATCAAGGTACAACTAGAAACCTCTTCCTAATATCATGTGAAATTCTATTGCCTTGAGTTGTAAAGATTGTAGTTGATTATAACTTTTATTTTTTGTTGTAGACTTGATAATCTTAACAAAGATGCAGAAGAAAACCCAGAGAAACTACGTAAGGAAACGCAAAAAGTTTACAAGGCTGCCAATGAGTTGTATAAAGAGATGTTATCAAAAACTGACGAAGATGAGCAAAGGTAACGAGTTTCTTTCGCGCAAATTCATGAACAATACAGTAGTTTCTGTGATATACATATACATGACAGTGTGTAATTTACATTGATTCTTGCAATTGTTGTAGGGTTAAAAAATACGAATCTCTTGGGGATGAATTTCTAAAACTTGTGGAAGAATACCAAGCCATTGAAGAAGATATTTCGACAAAAGAATGGGTTAAAGAGCAGCTTCAAAATGGTCCGAGAGATGAATCACTGTTCAGTGATTCTTTTTAATCCTAAACCTTTGTGACTGCGTCATTATAATGTATAATATAGAATTGGAAAGTATGCGAACAATCGTGCCGTATTTACAGATAGCTCAAACTACTTTAGTACTAGCCTTTATTTTCCTGTTCTTTAAGTATTAAATTAAAAGCCAGTTGAAGTGGTTAATGATATACTGTTTAACATAATAAACCCGGAAGCACCTTCAATTTAATTTATTGACTACAAAGTATTTTTATGAGTATTCGTACATAAATGTGATAGTGCACTTATACAATTGACAAACTCAAGCTCTTTGGCAAAAAATGTTGCTCTACACAGTTCAATTTTAACATAAGTTAAGATGGTTTAGTATTTTACAAAAATAATTAATCAGGATGCACACAAAACTAAGAATAAATCTTTGATTAATTGGTGAATAGTTTGGTAATGGTATTGTCATGAGGTATTTCGTTAGTGGTATACCGTATCTAATTTATTGGTAAATACAAAATTCGTTAGTGTGATTAACTTTCTGAAGCCAAATTTCACCGGCATCTTAGAGGATTTCAACATTTCTCCAGTTGTTCAGCTGCTTCTTTTGTAAATCTTGTGTAGCATGTCGTAGAACAAACCTTTAGGTAGCTCATTATTCATTTGTTGAATGTGTGTGCAAATAAGATTGTATGTTTGTTCTTCATAGTTGTGATAAAGATCTTCAAGTCCCAATTCTTTGTAAAGATTTTTAACGGTCGCAATCTTGTCGATTTCATGCTGTCCATAGTTGTCCAACAGCAACTTTTTCTGTTCCGGACTACACCTCTGCGTTGCTACCACAAAGAGCCAAGAGCATTTGCAGTCCTGAATGTCAGTTCCGATTTTACCAGTTATTTCCACATCACCAAAACAATCAAGAAAGTCATCCTGTACTTGAAAAAAGTGACCCATTTCCAGAGTCACTTTTCGCACTTGTTGCAAAAGGTTTGGATCATGAATTTCAGCCATGGTCATTGCAAGAGCTACTGGAAGGTAAAACGAGTAGAAGCTGGTTTTGTACTTGACAATTGCTGAATATCTCTCCATCGTATACCTACAAAAACCAAAGCATAAATTAATCTCTTTTTTTTTACTCTGATACAAATAAGGGATACATACTTGTCAATTTAAAATATTACGTTTCCATTCTCCTATCTTGTCCAGTCCGGGTGTCAAGGCTTTGCCCAAAAATTGTCTTGTACGTGACGTCATGCATCACTTCCATTAGCTTAGCGTAGTAACTTTTATCTTTGAAATGCTTCTTAAGAATTTGATAAATAGTAGCTTCCAGCAATATGGCATCATTGACTGCGGCAAGCCCAAGATTGTCCACTTTATACCAGCAGGGACGACCTCTCCGTGTTTCACTTCCATCCATGATATCATCCGACACCAGAAAAAATGCTTGCAACTGAAAACGGCAAAAGAAGTTAGTCCATTAATTTAAATTTAAATAAAAATGTTCACAGCTTATAGAAAAGTCCAGTTGTTTAATATTCATGTTTTTTTTAAATTCAAAACTAAAACTTACAATTTCCACACACCATCCAAGTAGGTATGAAAGTCGAACATTTTCATCCGTTAGCTCATCAGGAGCCAAATATTTATAGGCAAGAGCTGTTGCGAGACCCCTACAAATGAAAAAGTTCAGTTAACCCCAAAACTTTATATAATGCAGAATGAAAGTCAAAATCAGACAACGTGCGTTTTTACCTGTTTCGTTTTCCATGTGGGACATTGTATTGAAGGACCCGTGCCATCCAACGATTTGTCTCTTCCATATCCTTCATTTCTGGAATTTCCAAGAGTTCTTTCACCATCATGTGATACACTGCCATGAAGCCTTCACGCTCCTCTTTGGTCATAAGCTTCGGTTGATCCATGGTGTCTCGTCCAAATTCAACCAGTCTTTGAGAAGTAACAACAGTTCTGCAATAGTATATATATAATGTTACAAATATTCAATTTATCCAAACGAAAGAAAGGGATAACTAACTAGCAGCAATCACTTATGTTTAAAAAAAAGTTTAAATAATCAGTTTTCGACATCTTCTATGTGTAGCATGTACCCAAAACTCAAAGATTGCTGAATATGTTCACGAGGCTTTATATTACACACAGTCTTAAAAAACTCAGCTTTCTCTCATGCTCCTACATTTCTTATATGGGCTACAGGATGTGTACTAATCAATTCAATCTGCTAATCTTAATAATAATTGATAATGCCATTGATACATTTTCAAGACTTTCTGAAGGGTTGTTAAACTTAAAAATAAGTTTTAATCTAACTTTGATCTCCTCTCAATTTGTACGGAATGCGTCATGAACTTTTAAAATTATTTTGGGATTTTCTATTCGTTCTTCACGAAAATGTTTTAGATTTTCAAAACATCTTGTAAAAAAATCAAAGCAGTTGGGGGTATATAAATATATTATATTATACCTATTGCTTTTAGCCTTTGCCCTTTGAAATGGTTCTCTTCGCTCTCACGGTGGTATTGAAAAGCACTAATGAGATTCTTATTTCGATTCTGACAAAAGGAAGCAAAAGGGATGGAAATGAAAGAGCCTTTTAAATAAAAGATCTACGAGAATGACTTGACACCAAACGAGGTTCAAACTGAACTGAACGAAAAAGATTCACAGCACATTATTATATCTGGTCGACATTTCTCACGTTACGAACTTCTGGGTTTGGATTGAGCAACAACGGCTAGGATTGTAAATGGGTAGACCCTCCAGTCAGTAATAATAATAATAATAATAATAGTTAAACCGTATACCACTTAAAGCGAAGAATATATGACTTCTGACCAGGATGATGATATGATTGTTGCATACATTCATTTTAAAATGAAACGTCAATCGCATCCCCATTTCCATTTGTGCAATAAAACATTTTATACTCTGTATTTTTTTCTAGTGACTCATGTTTAAAGTTGAGTTGAAAGTGTTCAGATGAATGAGCTGTGAGCGATAAATTTCAACACTTTGTTGTTTAAAATTGGAATATGAAATAAAATGAACATAACTTGCTATTACGAAAACTGACCTTACATTGCAAAAGGTCACGTTTCATTATACTTTGCTGACGCTTATATGAAATTTCTAGGAATTTTCAATGTTTCAATGTCACTTACATACCAACAACGCATAAAAACAACAGCTTGTACGGGTTTTCTAGATTTGGATTTTAGGTCAGTTGCCAATTGAGCTTCATTTACTTATCATACAACTCAAGTTCGGACCAAATTTAGCAGTCAAATGTTTCATAAATTTTAATAACTTTTATTGTGCATTATCTTCTTCACACGCAGAGAGCGTCAATAGAGACCTTGACATATACTTCTTATTGATGCTGTCAATTTAGATCTGGAGGAAGTAAGAAAGTTGAAGTCGTTCTCTCTATTTTTCACAGCGAGTTGTCAATTACAGTTGTACTTATTTTAACAATGCCTAGCTATTTGTTAAAAATAATTTCAAAGTGGTTTATTTTCTCTTTTACCTTGGTGGCTCGTGCCACCGTTTCTTTTCCTGAATCGTTCCCCAAAAAATACCTCGGTATTAATATATCAACGCTAAGGGCATTTGAGATATGAGATGAGATTGCTCAGCCAAGTAATTGAGTTTAGCAGTTTCTTTTTTAGATGAAAGCCCTCAAATTTTACTTTTTATTAATTATCAATGAAAGTTTCCATACCCAATTTGCACATAAACGATTAAATTAAGTTTAAAGTAGCAAAATTGCACGTGGCATAAAATGAATATAAATTTTTATTAAAAGGGCAATAAAATAAAATGATAACAATTCCCGATTATAGAATTATCAGCACGATGAATATGAGCACCAAGCTTCAATGAACCCTATGCTCCCATACCAGATCACCGTGTATTCGTAAAGCTTGAAAATCAATTTAGCTCTTTTCAATAATTATTAACTCATGGCCAAAAGAATTTCATTAAGTGTAAAAAAAAAGTATAAAATAAATCACCTCAAACGTGAGAACAAACTGTGATTCTGCTTTCATGAAGGTGCCAAACAAGACATTTAAAAGCATATTTGTATGATATGTTAAATTATGATCAATTATTATCACCTTACCGAACTGACGTAAATGTAGAAGACGATGAAGCAATAGGAATCCCAACAGGTGAACTATGTGTTGAGGATGAAGCTGTGGAGCCAAGGCTTCCATTATTATTGGAGTCAGAGGAGGAGGTAACAGACGCTGTAATACCGATGGCGTTTCCAATTGCAGATGTTGAGCAAGAACTTGGATCTGGATGTGTATGTAGTTGTTGCGTATTTGACGGAGATGTTCCCTGAGCTTCTTCCTGCTTGGATGGAAAGATAATTGCTGAGCTGCTTGTACTACTATACCATCTATTTTGAGTGACGGAATGTCTTGGGAAAAGTCGTTTATTTTCAACTGACACTTTATGAAAACTGTGTGGCAATAATGAATACGCCCGACCGTTAACCAAACTTTTTACAGCAGTCAAGGTTGAGAAAGTTCTCATGTTCACAGAATTAGAAGTAACTGACGTTGGTGTTCCAACTGAATTGCATCGTTTGTTGGGATATGCTCCCACAAATTTCACCATTCTGGTACAATTCCCCTTCATTTTTAGAATATCGCAGCGAATACACTTGACATTGATGTTTTACTACTTTAATTCTCACGGTTATTCTGGCAGCAGGTTTAGTCTGAAGTTATAACATTGCCCCAATGTACACAAGCTTAATTGCCATGTTCCGATTGTGGTTGTAATCTATAGATATAACACACACAAAAAAACAACACCTAAAATTTAAGCTGATACTATAATTAAGTAGTTACATAGTTTATTCCATATCTAAGTTGCTTCAAATGTGTCTCTTTAGCCTTGCATTTTACTATTTCAAAATATCTTATAATATAAATAACTTTAAAAGTTTCAAAAGAACGGAACTATTCTACATACTGTGTACAGCCGTGAAACGGAAATGAATAAGAAATGTTAGATTGCGTGGCTATGTTGGTCATTTTCAATTTGTAGTTTTTACCGGAATCTGACACTCATTCATACAAGTAGAGGTAACGAAACAGGTAGGAAACAGGTGTGTGTAATGCATATGGTGTGATAAAGATAGGTTATTTTGTATGCACATGCATCCTAGCCTGCATCATCATCATCTTATCTATACCTAAGAAGTTTACGGAGGAGTACTGAGGACACATAGTAGCACGCGAGGAGTATATTTGGTAATTGTCTGACCAGAGGCAGAGAGCATCGTACTTTCGGCTTCAATCATAAAACTAAAGATTTATAAAACATTATGTTGTGTGTGATGTGATGAGCAACGGACAGGAAAGGATACTAGTGTAGGTATGCTCATATTTTTTAAAACGAACAGAAGTAAGCTAAACCTCAACTCAAACCAATCTGCGTCTTGCCAAAATCACCTAACTGTATTTCTGCTTCCTCAATACAATTATACAGACAGACTGTATTCGTAAGTACACTTGCAGTGTTTTTCTTTGCATGCACTTCTATGTATTGCGTTTGAATTCGAAATTTATGAATAAGTGTTAATCTACGTTTTCAGACAGGCTTCAGAAGAATATGCTTAAGAAATGCTTAGTAAAATCAATTCAAATGATATAATATGATAATGATACTACTGACTGACTATATACTGATAGTATAATGAAAATACTTACATTCTTATCTTATCTACTAATATAGGTGGAAGTATACTAAAATCTTCCTTAGGTTACAAGGCTAGAGATACGCCGTCCATGATTGTTATATTTGTTATTTACTTGACCTTCTAAAACATTTGGGCATACGTTTTTGCATGGGATGCGAGTGTGCTTACAAAACACAAGATCTGAAGATGACTCAGTCACCTATTTGTCATTGTATGAAAGTGCGCATCAATCGTCTACCGTCTAGATTTGCTTTGCTGGCAGTCTTGATAAGATTGCCAGTCAGGGATGGCTGCATATTCGACTATTACATATTAGGACTTGTACTTTACTAAAAACACAACTTGCAACTAGATCGATTGAAAAAATGTCCTACGTTGTACAAAGACAAGGATATATTCAAGTGTCATGCCTATTTTGGTAGTTGTCAAAACAAAAGGTCCCAAAATATACACACAATATATATAGCTTATGAATGAGCTAAATGATGTCAGAACCGAAGGATTCCGTCCAATGTATTCTGATTCTCAAGTAAAACTAGTAGCAATAAAAATTCCTAATTTGGGAAATATTCTTATATGTTCAACATCACTAAAATATTGAGAATAAAATAGAACATAACATACAACAACTAAAACTCGTTTTAGACCAGATTTTCTAAGTAAACAAGATTTTCCTTTTAGATTTAGAAGCCGACAGGCTACATTTTTTATCATGGAGAGCTTTAAGACGTAGACATACACTTGAGTAATGAAACAAACAGACAACTAGTCATTTTTTATCCCCTGTTTCTTTGGTTTACTAGTCTACTAGTAAACCTTCTGCCAGTCCAAACTGATGATGAATGCTTTGTGTAGCGTACAAATGGTAATTGAATGAATGACGCACATGCACGATGCACGCGTCAATTCAGCCAGCATGAAGTATGATGATGCATTGAATGAACGATGAACTTTACAGAGTATAACAATAACAATTGCTTTACACAATTTTCACATGCATTATAATAATTACGATCAATTGAGATAATATTCTTAACTTTCTCCTCATGAAGAAAATAAATTGTCTCAAGACATTAATGGAGTGCAGTACATATACAAAATATTTAAACAATTATTTAAATACCTTTTTTTGTGAAAGGGCTCATGACTCATGTTGCATGTTAAGTAAATGTTGTTTTCCAACTGGATTGGATTTTAACATGCCTTGCACTGACAGTGAATTGAGTGAAACTTATAAATTCCAAAGCACTTTCACCTGTTAATAAACTGAAAAAAAAGGTTTTTGATTACAGATTAACAATGTCAGGAACGAATGTAGAGTCAATCATAGTTGTCTTTGTATTAATTATTATATTGGCAGTAGTAGTAAGTGAAGCACAGAATATTTAATTCGGGTGAAACGTACTGTAAATGTGCTAAATTAAGGAGGTTTCACCATATGTCTTGCGGTATCAGCTGATAGCTCCGTCCGCGTCCCTAATATATTGCGTATTTGATGCACTTCTTTATAACATTATGGCTTAATACCCCATTCATTTATTCATCTCAATTTTTATAATAACTATATTACAATGATTAGGAGATAAACACTTTAAACACCTCAAAAACATAAAGATCATATTGCGCAATGAAACACAACAAACTGCACAGTTGTGTGTGTGAGTCAATAATATTTTTTCTCTTGCAGCGCACGCACGTGTATGGAATACGGACGGACGGATACAAAGATGTGTTGAGACGGATACAAAGATGCAATGCAGTTTTAGCTTAAGAAGGTGCAGTGCAGTAAAAATGGAACCAAATGTATTTCTTTACGTTGTATGTGTAGCTTGTAATTTGCAATAGTTGCAATATCAAGGCTTGGCTATAGGCTAGAGGTGTTCAAAGCAAGGACATAACGAGTAAAGTAGTCTTAGTTGTTTAATAAAGAAGACGTATCAAACCTCAAAATATACAAAGTATGATCATTCAAATTTTAACTATTAGCTACTTGCTGTTTTACATTTTGTTGAAATGGAGTTTGGCTGTAGACAGTAATGTTTTTAATCTCAAGTTTAAAGCTTTTCGTCTCACTCAGCATCCAATCCAATCTGAATACCTTTTATCTTTATCAGTAATGCATACTATGCAAATCTCTGAAATGAAAACCTTAAGTTTGCTGTTGTCTCACCTTAAGCTCCGTGAACATGAAATCTTAGTCATTGTATGAATACCTTCTTGAAAATTAACTTACGCATTCAAAAATTATTTTTGGACTTCTTGAAAAGGATAATTATAAACTAATTCATGGAACAGCACATTTAATTTAAACACTCGAAAAAACTGCCGTCTGTGAACACGTACAGCTTGTATATTTTTCAGATAATTTTAAAGTTCAAATACAAATAGCCAGTTTCGGCTAGCATAGCAGACAGTAAAACATTAATTTCCAAATTCCCCTTCATGCATGATGTGGAAAATGCATATATGCTATTTTATAAATTAGACTGGCGAAATTTCACGAATGCGAACATGATTCTTCATTTTCCTGAAATAAGTTTTCGTTAACTAAGGAATATTTGGTTTGCTTAAAGTGAGGATATACAAATCAGTAATTTTTCAATTTCAATAAAAATTCCATTATTCCTCAATGTCTGATAATATACCCACAATGGACGAGTCTTTCGAAAGTGTAAGTCAACATTGGTTTCATTCATTTAAACATTCACAGAATCGATTACCAAAGGGTGACTTTTTTATTTGTATCTGTATCATTAAAAAGATTTCCTCAGATGATAGTGACCAAGATGATAGGGAAGAAGAGGACTCTGTCGACTACATTAAAACACCGGAAATCCGAATAGCCTCTTCCGCTAAGCAAGAATCCTACTTTTGTATTAAGGATAATGTAGAGAAAAATGGGGAAAGAAAGCATGCAGTTTATGAATATCATTGTAATTCTAAACAAAGTCCATGAATTCCTAATAATTTTGTATACATCTTCATCTTCGATTAATTATTTCTAATTTGCACATTACAGCGCAGGAGAACATATCAATACAACTCAATGAGCTGGTTGGGAATCAGAATAGTCTGCTTTATGTGTATCTCACTAAGCTATTTCCAGTTTCTGAGCCAATGTAAGTTGAAGTTGGAGAGGAAATATATGTTTCTCATTTTTAGGTGCTTCCTAATTAAATGTCATAGGATTCATGTAAACATTGGTTTCATTCAGACATGCAACAGTATTTTTTGGGAAATTATGGGACTACCCCGAAATTGTTTTTAAGATTTCAAAACTCAAGTTTCTGGCTCGTCTCTTTGCAAATGAAGCTTCATTGTCAATAACGGTATTAGCAGAATTACGGGGGTGGGGCGAGTTTCTAATGAAATGGAAAACTAAGCGTATGCGATGTGGCTTTCTTGTGTAATATAGATATATGCATTGCAATTTTGAGAAAACTTTGTTAACTAAGTTTTTATATTTCAGCTTTGAAAGTTTCCATGTTAGGAACTGCTCAGACACAACTCCAAATCAAGAAGGAACAACTAGCGAAATTTAGAGAGAAGTTTCCCTCACTGCCAAGCATAATAATAACAATTGATGCTAGCTGGAAATTCTCTCCTGCTCAGCCTTTAAAATCATATTTCGCGAAGCTTGCCAAAGAACTCATGTCTGATCAAATTCGCCATCTTGAAGGAACCGTGATTATCAACACAAGTGATGGCAAGAGAGTAAAGTTTCCGAAAGGAATCCTCGCAGGTATAAAAATGATCATTGATAAATAAAAATTGCAAACTAAAACTATCGAGTTTCCCCTGAAAATGATTATATTAATTATATTTAAGCTTCCAGTCCCGTTTTGAAAAGGCAGTTTCAAAACTCTCTCTTAATCAAAAAGGAGGAGAATTGCGAAAATGATTGCATGGAAATTGAAATGCACGGGGATGGTACACAAGAAACTATACTTCGAAGCTCTACTGTGAAAGCATTGATGGAATTCCTTACTTGCTTTTCTGTTCGAGAAGCCATGAAGAATTCCAATGTTGCTGTTGAGCTACTTATGACTGGAGTGTTTTATGAGATTAAGGAATTGGAAGTAGCCATGAAGAAGATTTTACTGGGTCAGTCAACAGAATGGTTTGACACTGAGGGCTTGGTTAACTTGTATTGGTATGCTGGACAGATGAAAGAGGTGATTCAAGACGATGATAGCAAAGGTTTTGACCATTGGCGACCATGGGAAATCCTTCAAATCAAAGCTTTGTGGAATCTAAAGGGGTAAGGGTAGCGTATATGCACGCTAGATACAAATGGAAGCTCTTTCAAAATTATGCATTATTTATTTAATTTGTTTACAGCATACCGAAAGCAGAAGTGGCAGAGTGTAAAATAGTGAAAAAGTTGTTTCCGACCAAAGCAAGTTTGCACACATTAATGCATTTTATTTCACATCTCTAAATAACTTCACCAAAAGGGAAGTAAAGTCACTGTGATGAGAAATGCAATTATTAAAATCATGTATGTATTTGGAAATAGGTTATTATTCACAAACAAATAAAGGACTGTATATTGACAACGATGAAAGAAACCACTTCTATTCATGAAGGAATTTCTACGTTCATTTCGATGTATAAAATTTCGCAGGTATAAAAAGGTATTTGTCTATCAGTAAAAATGTCATAACTATAAATATATATACATGAAAACCAAAAGGGCATAGCACAACTGTAACTGTAGTATTGTAGAGTGAACAAACATGTAGTATCAGAAATTCCTACAAAATATCATTATTGACTATTCAAGTACAAACGCAATTAGAAATCAATATGGATCAATATGGAAAGTCATCGCCTTTCATAAACACGGCAGGATTGATCATTTAGTTAATACCTGTGCGTGGATTTTTCGTGATTTAGTAAAATGGAATTTTTTAGCATCGAGTATAGTACATACACACCGGATGTTAATAGATCATGGGAGTGGGTACTCGTGATACTCACCGCATCAACTATTATGTTTTTCGGCATTGATACATTTATAAAGAAAAACTGTTTACTACTTACATGAGACATTGGCATTTGGACCAAAACTATGCACACATTTTGGAGTCAGTCCAACATATTAGTCTAGAAACCTTTTACCTGCATGTATGTGTGTCACGCAAATCAAATCATATAGTTTCCAATTATTCCAAATTTTTTACTCTTCATATTATATGCAAACCCTAAAATGCCAGTTCTTGACAAAATTCAAGCATATTAATAGCAAAAGTATGCATTACAAATCCTTTACTAAAATATTGGGCTTATGCCCGATATGCATTTGTTTTATCGTAATTGAATTGAGCGAATCGGTTCCTCCTCGACGTCTAGCTAACCATAAACCAAAGCTAATGTTCAAAAGAAAAGCTATACCAACTATTCAAGTGAAAAGTTACGTAGAAGTGGATTCTTACGAACATATAGAAACTACAGAATTTCAAAATGTTCACTTTTACCAAAATGATTTCTTGACTAAAAATGGGAGTGAGTACATATTGTCCTCAGGTACAGTTTCCGTTGTGTTTGCATGCAGAGCCACTTATCCTGTAGTGTGGAAATTGCCTAATCCAGAAGTAAGCAAGATTTGTAAATGTTTTAGTGAATAGTCTGAATATGAAACTATAAAACCAGTTGAACACTATTTGATATGCATTGTTTCACTCAATATTTTTTAACTATGTGCAAGAGCAGCAGTTTGAAAACCTGCCTTTTGGACTGAAAGTTAATTCAGAAAGAATTTCCGAGTTTACAACAGACCTAAATCAACCAATAACCCGAGAATTCCGATCCTACTTAACATTTATCAATGAAGTGTACATATTTAAAACTGGTTACTTGTCCTGCGAATCAGTAACCAATTCAAATTTACATTCTACAATTTACGTTTATGCCGAAGGTAAGCAAATCTTTTCTGTATTGTAATAAAAGCACTGAATGTCGATAAGGAAAGTTGTATTTAACAGGACAGAAACTTTTGCAACATACGGCTGATGAAACGGTAGTTGTTAATATAACGGATACCTCAAGTCAAATTACTTTGCCATGTCGAACATCGAATCCGGGTGTAGCCGTTAATTTGGCTAAGGAAAAGGTTACGTGAAAGTTATTCAAGAAAATAAACTAACGATGAGATTACGACTATTTACGACTTGTCTTTGGGTATTAACATTTTATTTTCGCTTACAGAAACTACAAGACAATACGACGCAATGGATTCCGTTAGCCCAAAACTCATCAATACATTTTAATCCCAAGATAGGATTTACGTTGGACGTGAGAACACTTCCTGATATTAAAGGCACTTACAAATGTTCAGTGGTTAATGAAGAAGATGAGGAATATTGTTTTGTCCAAGTTACCCCAGGAAGTACGCAATGAGATGTCCTTTTTAATTTTAGTTTATAAGAACTCTATATTCGATTTACTCAAATCATATCTATTGCTGGTATTTCATAGGTAAAATACCCTACAAATTTGTCCCAGCATCCTTTGTGGGATCACAGTCATCAACCATTTCCGTAGACAATGGAGTTGTCAAATGCTGTACTGGAAAGCCAGACTTGCCTGCTCTCGGTTATACCATGGAATGTGAAACTGAAGCTGAGTGCGATTTGGC
Source organism: Orchesella flavescens (assembly GCA_964034955.1). Classification (NCBI taxonomy): domain Eukaryota; kingdom Metazoa; phylum Arthropoda; class Collembola; order Entomobryomorpha; family Orchesellidae; genus Orchesella; species Orchesella flavescens. Next base: position 18,908,262 of record OZ035954.1, read on the forward strand.
GAAACCTGTGATTATGCATCGTTATATGGTACATACCCAACATCAGTTACCTAAATTTGCTGTGACAATTTAGAAGTTTTTAAACACTCCAATGTAAATCGATAGGTTGAACGGGACAAACTCTTATATTCAAACACTCAAGGCTTACCTGACCATCAACGTGGTTGCTTCTTAGCATACCTGCAAATTTACATGAACCCTAGCACAATTCTGGTATGTCAAGGAGAGAAATTGAACTTTGTTGGGGAATTTTTGCCTGTCTACAGACAAGGGCTTTTCAACAGTACTATCCTCTCATACCAAAACTATGAATTTGGTAAGTATTCGTTGATTAAACAACCTTAAAATAATGTTCAATTCAAACGAATGACAAACTGTAATTCATTTTTATTCAGTTGACATTGCAAACAATGCACCGAACCTTGGGATTGACAAAAAAATATCATTTTTACTGGAAAGTCGACAACAGGTTGTTTGGCTGACGTATTCCTCTTCAGGCCGCCACAAATTGAGGCACTATTATTATCATTTGAGTCCGGAACATCTTGATTTATATCCGTTTACTAATAATGAAGAACCAGTCTATCGCAAGACTGACATATTTGCACTTCGCTCCAGTGAAAGCATATTCGAAGGGGAAGATATTCGTATTTCTTGTTTTAAACTTCAATATTTTCATGCAAAGGGAGGATGGCTTCAGTTGAATTGGAAAAATGGAAGCAGAATGATCCTCGGTTAGATGTTGTACAGGATGGAAGCTTAGAAAACATATCTTGCTTAAAAAATACTCATTTCGATTGTGACTTTTCAATTTCTAGAGAACGACATAATCTACAACCCTGACATTTTGTCGCAAGGTATATCGGTTAGCGGACAAGACAACACTAGAGTCATCGGGGTCATAAATAATATTGACCTGGATGTTGAATCCGTTGATTGCTTTGCTCCAATCTGGAATAGTTTGAAATGGGACAAGAGGACCTTGAAGCTGAATATTAAGCGTCAGTAAAACAACTTGATAATCAGAGCACAAACGATATTTTTGAAATGCTTAAAGTGCATGGTAAAAATTCTCCTATTTCACAGCTTCTGCATTACCGGAGTTGGAAAGTTCGCAAGACGAAACGTTAACTTTGAAATTAAATGAAACAGGTGTAAAGCTCAATTGTAGTGTGGCATATAGTACTGATGAACTTTTTGTTTCCACAAAGTTATCCTGGGAAAAGGATGGAAAGGTTCTTTGTTTTAAAAGAAGTGATCAATATTCAATATCCAGATGTTATAAATAAATTCTATTATCATTGTTGTAGGCTATACTCGGTTGGGACAATAGTGATGTTGGACATATATCTCAAAGCTTTTCAGAAAACAAAACCAAGTCTACCCTTGAACTCGTTATGATTAATCATTCATCAGGAGGAACGTATACTTGCATAGCAAAAAATGTGAAAGGGAAAGTTACGAAGAAATTCATAGTTTATGTAGATGATGGTAAGTGTAAGGCTTGATTCGAAAATGAAAGTATGAATGTATTTCGCTTATTTCAACTATGCTAACTTAACTTGTTGTAACTTTAATTTAGGAAAATCCAAGCCAATAATGATCATTATAATTACTGTGACTTGCCTCTCCATTCTTTTATTGGTAACGACAGCATTAGTTTGGAGAGTTTGGATGACGCGAATGCAGCTGAATAGTGTTACTTCTAGATAAATAATTTTACAATCTTAATTGTACCATGTTAAAATATCGACTATAAATTGATTAAAGTTTTTGACATTTTAACTTTTGAATTTTTAACTCTACGCCTACACACATATGTACGTATTATGTACCCCTTAGTGTTGCACATATTCATTTATCAGGCATTCTGACCGTAGAGAATAAAAATTATGCTACACGGTTTATGCACGTCAAATGATACAGAGTTCATTTTATATGAACAATTAAGCCAATCGATACTACATCATGGAAGTTAGTGTGAACTTGAACTATCAATCAACAACACAACACAGGATTGAAAGGAATTTTCATGATTTAGTAAAATGACACACATAGACCACCGGATGTTAATAGATCATGCGAGTCGATACTATTGACTAGATAGTCATCACTTCTACGGCATTTGCAAAGAAAAACTGTTAGTCCATGTTACATTGGCATTTTGATTCAGTTCAACATAAAGGAACGTTCTATCTGCATGCATGTCACGCAAATCCAAATCATATACTTTTCAAATTTTTTTTGAATATTTTACTCTTCATATTATGCAAAACCTAAAATGTTAGTTTTGACTAAATTCAAGTACAAAAGTAGGAACTATGCATAGCAGATCCTGGGCAAAAATATTGGGCTTATGCCCGATATTCAATTCGTTTATTGTACTTTTATTGAGTGAATCGGTTCCTCATCCACGTCTAGCTAACCCGAAGCTAATTTTAAAAAGAAAAGCTATACCAACAATTGAAAGTGGATTCTTCCGAAAAGATAGAAACTACAGAATTTGAAAATGTTGACTTTTACCAAAATGATTTCTTGACTAAGAATGGGAGTGAGTTCATTTTGTCCGTACATTTTCCGTTTCCCAGAACCCATACTTATACGTACGTCGTACGTGAGTGCTGTTGCACATGTTTGTTAACCAAGCTACCCCCTACATACCTTGGCTCTACCCCTCCTTGAAGCGAAGCAAAGACAAAGGTTATGGACTTGTATTGGGCAATATAGTAGCTATGGTATACAAATTTACCAGTTAAGAGCATCTCTTCCCATTTCACCCTGCATCCATTATATATCGATCAAGCAATAAAATTTATTATTATCCTGCAAGATTTTGAAATAAAGACAAGTGTTTTTATGTACGTCAAACGATGCACAGTGCATTTCATATGTACGCAAGTTATGTCTAAGAGGTTCTTCTGAGAACATTATGAAAACGGGCGTACTCAAATAGTTTATGATACTACTCCGTCGAAAGTTTGTGTCGACTAGCACTATTCTTCGTATCTAATCTAATCATAAAACCAATAATATCTACAGAACAGGTCCAAGTTAATACACGAGCTGTGAGAATTTTACGAATCTAAAGGCGTTGAAAGAAAATGTTTTCAGTTGGAGTAACTCCGGAAGAAAGAAAACAACAAGCTGCAATCCAGCGCAGACAGCGACTTGAAGCTGAGAGAAAGCAACGCATTTTCAACCCGAAACAGAGACTGATTGGGGTAAGGTGAAATTTAATACGAATCGTCTTATTACTTTTAACTCAACTAGAAACCAATCGTTAATCAATTACCATATAACTTTAGTTGGACACAGATGCTCTCAAGCTTCAAATTGAAGAGAAGCGACGTCGTGAAGAGCACGAGCGTCAGCTTGATGAAGCCTATGCACAAGAAACTAATCGTCAGCAAATGCTATACAATGAGCTCCAAGCCAGGATTGGGAATGTAAGTGGTAGTAGCATCTAATTATACTCCTGCTTTGTATACTTGACTAACCTTACTCATCCTACCACATGAAATTAGGATCGTCGGCGAGTGTTTGAGGATTTGCAGTCTTTTAGAAAAGAGTGTCAAAAATATGAAGATAGGCGAGAGTTTGAACTGAATGATCCAAAGCAACTCTCTTACCCAGCTCGCATTCATGATGATGACACAAGATGTGGACTATCTTCTATGCAAAAGTACTTTTATTATAAGAATTATTGATCTATAAAACATTTATGAAAAACAAGCACAATATCATCATTTTCTTTATACACTGATGAATAATAATTTGGGTACATTGATTTGAAGATTCGAAGGAGAAGATTTGGGTGATCGTCGCCGGCTAATTGAGAAAGCCCAGCAGAAAAATGCTTGGTTGGAAGCTCAGATCCGGGAAAGGGAGCAAAATAGGAAGGAATACGAAGCGGTATGAAAAAAATTTAAATACTTTAAATAGATAGCAGACCAATTTTTAACAAAAAAATGCAGGTTGATCGGCTGTGGGAGCAACAACAACGGGACCACAGCCTCCGGGCTATTGAACTAGCCACGGCAGAGGAATGTGCTCGAAGAGCTGTTCAATTTGAAACGGCCAACTTTAACCTTGCATTGGCAAACGAAGCTGCTGAAAAGAGAAAGCTGGAGAAATTGGCAGATGAAGAAGCAAACCTTGCTCACCAATTGAATATGTACAACAGTGAGTTGTTGACCGAAACTACTGATGTAACTGACGTAAATGGACCATTTCGAACTACAAAGACAAGGTTCAAAGGATTAACTCCGGAGCAAATAAAGATCATTAAAGAAGAGCAACTGCGTCAAATCATGGATAATGCAAGGAGGAAAGAAAATGATAGACAGTATGAAGAAGCATGGACAAAAATGCAGAGGAGATTCGCTGTGGCCACTGCTATTTTAGACAAAGAATTGGATGACCGCCGAAGGTAATTGCATGAGTAGTTGGGATAATGACTAATCAGACTAATACTATGTAAACGTAATTTTCCAAAATGTTTCTTATCAATTTCTTTAGGGATGTCAAAGTTGAGACCACCCACACAAACATGGAACTTGCTCGAGAGCAGCGCTTACGCCAGGAATATTTGAACCGGGTGTTATACAAAAATTCTTGCTCCGAAGATTTCTTTGAACAATTCAATACCTCCACTCGTTGAAGACAGACATTTAGATTTATAAAAAATGATTTATTTCAATAGTTTCATGCTTACAAAGACAATATTAATGTATCTCTCACATGCTCATTTTCGGATCTGTCATTGTTCTTATTTTATGTCACATGACACTTTATAAAATAAAATGGCTTGCCTCAATTATGAGTTAGATTTTCAATAATTTAATATTATGCGGTAGTAGTATGCACATGTTACCTATATTGAAAACCTCTGAATGTAAATCCCAATGCTGCGGTTTGAAGTGTTGAATAGTCGCCCTGAGAGTGCGAGTACACATTTTCTACATTGTGGCCAGATGCATGTGGATGGTCGAGATTAGACATTGAAACACCTGCTAACTGATGGTGTTGTTGTTGGTTATGTTGATAGTTAGATTCACTTGAGTTATGAGAAGCATCACCCATTGTATTTGAATTACTTCCAGTATCAAATGTCATTCCTCTATGAGTTTCATGGGGTGCTGATGATTGCTGATACCCACTAGGGCCGGGATTTTGTGCAGATTCTGCAGCTGCTTCGGCAGTATTGTAAAGTCTTCTTTTTGACCTTGGAGGCGAGTTTCCAGACCGATTTCTCGGTTTCCGAATTTGAATTTTCATGTGAACAGCCTTTACATGTAGTTTCATATTGTCCATTCTGTTGAACCCTTTTCCACAGATTTCACACACAAAATCCCTGCATAAAAAATACATCAAAGTACAAAGCATGAACATGTGAAATACAAGAAATACAATCAGTATACATATCTTAATTGTTTATAAGGTAGCATAATATGTTTTTCATACTTGTTGGGGTTGTGAATTGTGCTTTTCAAATGCATCCGTAGATTACCAGGTAGCCGAAACCCTTTACCTGTTTAAAACATACCAAATACGTTATGCATTTTTTATTGTTAGAATATTTTTAAAACGAAATTCAAGAACATTCAAAATCATACCACATAAATGACATTTGTATGGGGCCTCTGTTGTCGTATGAAGTTTTTCATGAATCTGAAAGTACGATTTCTTTGAGAATTCTTTTCCACAGTAGCTGCACATAAAATCTTTGATCTGTAAAACACAAAATAAACCAATAAAGTTACAAAGTATTTTTTTTATATTTTTAGTTAGTCAAAATTCAAAGCTTTCAGCGACAAACCTTATCGTGAACTATTCTAATGTGACGTTTTACGCCACCCATGTAGGAAAAGATTTTTCCACAAATTTCGCATGGAAATTCTCCTTTTACAATCGGTCTTTTGGGAGCAATCCGCTTACTTTTCTTCGCGATACGTCGGTTGGGGTTCTTTGTATAAACGTGGAATACATCCGGGTATTTGGCAATGATCGCTTGAGAGTTGAACTTGTGAGTATCTTTGATATGATAGAAAAATGTATTCTTGTCTTTGTAACTTTTTGAGCATAGAAAACAATTTAATGGTTTTGTATCCGAATGAACTTTCAAATGCAATTTCAAGCAATAATTGTCTTGAAATTTTCTTGTGCAAATCTTGCATGTGGAAGTGTCCTTCTCAGCATGGGATTCCAGTAGATGTTCTTCCAAGTCTTCGAAAAATCGGAACACGGTATCGCATGGTTTACAAATATATCGATCTTCGAATATAGGTTGACCTGCTGTGGGAACGTCATCTTGGGATGGTGGTGCATTTGACACAGTTGGCTGTGAACTACCATCTTGTGCAGTAGCTTTCGTTGTATCATCATCATCATTTCCATCATCTCCAGTTTCTAACGCTGCACTTTTCATGACTGACGGAGGTCCTTCATTACGATGAAATCGCTTCACGTGAAGTCGTAGCACATCACTCCTGTCATACGCCTTGTCGCAAATCTTACATGTATGAGCTTTCTTCTTCTTGTGTGTTTGCATATGTTCAATCATTTTAGCTCTACGTGCAAATTTGCTTCCACATAATTTACACCTCCATACATGTCCGTGCACGCGTGAGCGGTGTTCCATTAACTGCAAACTTGATTTAAATGTCTGGCTACAATTCTTACACGAGAAACTGCCGGATCCTCCATTTTGCTTCAAGCATGATCTCATATGGATGACCATTTCTATCTTTGGTATTTTTGTTCCACATCGCTTACACGGAACGCAGCTTTTGTGTATGTTGATATGATGGGTAAACAAATTTGCCTGGCTGGAACATTCTACACCACAAATAGTGCAGAGCCATGGTTTGCTCAAACTGCGTGTGTGAGTTGATAAATGACTCCGAATTTCGTTCCTAGGAAGTTCCAATCGACACACTGGACATGTTGATGTCTTCCCACCGACAGAGGCTAAGGTGCGGAGGCGTTCACTATTTTTCTGAGCTGAGAGTTGTGGTAAGTTCATTGACGGTCGTTTCAATGCGATATTTTCGCGATGAACTAGACGACGATGACAAATGAGTGTGTTCTCATGTAGAAATTGCTTTCCACATTTCGGACACTCCAACTGCTTCATTGTTGGGTAGTTGGATTGAGCAAGAACTTTGTTATGTTGAGAAATTGAATGATATGGGGCTGCAAACACTGATTCATTTTGTTTGGTTCTGTTTTCCTCAACTGGGGGAACATATTCGTCATCCGATTGCGAGCTATTATTTTTTCTACGATGTTTTAAACTCCTTGTCATTTTCTGATTATTAATCTTTTTCTTATCTTCCCTCTATAAAAATAAAAATCATGAGGTAAATTAGGTAAAACAATACTTAACATGAATACATTTATTACATTTCACAAAATAAAATATGAAATTATGACACACTTTGATTTTTATCTCTTCTCCGTCTGAATCGTCGCTAATATCGTTTGTATACGAAGCATTCACTTTTGTAGATTTTCTTAGTCTTGTACTCCTTCTTTGGGGTGCCGTCTGATGTTCAGGCACTTCCTTCTTTTGCACCTTCGCCTTCCTGCCACCTGAAGAAAAACAATAAAAAAAAACTTGGGTGTGAACCTTAAAGAAACAATTAATTATACTATACTATACTTTCGACCTTTTTTTAACAACTCATTAAAGTACGTACCTAAAACTGCTGCTTTTCCAAATTTTACATCCTTATCGGAACTATAGGAGTCTGGACTACATGGTCTACTAACGTCACCCCCATTATCATCATCATCTCCACCACTGTCATCGTATGCCATACTCGTAACGGACGCCTGTCCAGCATCATTACTTTGAGACAAGAAGTCATCTTCTTGGCCATCATCATAGTTATCTTCCACATCCCGAGGTTCCGACTTGACAATTACGTTTTGGGCTTGCTTCTCTTTCAATTTCACAGAGGCTGGTTTGGCTGATGATTTTTTCGCTTTCGGCTCCCGAATTCCAGCCTTTGACTGCACCAACACCTTCTTCTCCAGCTCCTTCAATATCTTTCCAACATTTGACTCCAACTTACACACATCAACAAAATCCTGTAGACTATTGTATGTAACGGTAAGCATTTCGGCACAATTCGAACATAGAGCATAACCTCCCTCAAACCTGTCGTCGTCGTCATCACCGTCATCATTTTCATCTTTACTTTGAAGAAAATTTGTAAATTTGCTGCTCCTCTTAAATACCTCCTTTTTGGATAACCTGGAAGCTGATAGTGTTGATTCCAATCCAAACACAGATGAACTTCCCCTATTATTTGATGTTAATGGAGGTATTTCGAACACCACTGAGAGTGCTTCGTAAACAGATATAATTTCTGGGCCATGGTTATTATCTTTCCTATTGCTCCAAGTTGAGGGGATGCTCGTGATTTTCATGGAGTGCTCCTCGAATGAGCCCTTACAATTTCCGCACTCACCCTGGGATGCCATAATTATCAACAATCAATTATGGTTACGACTGAACTAGCTCTCAAAGAAAAATCTGATAAGGTTACTGCTAGACATAGACGAGCCTAAAGTCGTCATTTAATGCACGACACATGCCTGTACGAACAACGAAGTTTGAACCAAATTTAACTGCCGACACCACAGTTTCACTACTAGTACAGTTACTTAAAAGAGTTTAGTTAAATGAATGATCGAAGGAAAATCACACAAACAAGTGAAAACACATAATATTTTATATTCGCTGCCACTCTGTCAACAAGTCTCATCTGCTTTTACGTCATAAGAATGCATGCAATATGGGTAGGGATGAATTGTGTAAGAACTCTTGGGGTGGTCTGCGTGCGAACATTGACCAGGATAGAATAGAAGTAATAGGACCCTATCCTATGTTAGTACTTTTAGTGAGAACGATTGCTTTTTTGGGTATGAAACAAAGTATTATCATATGAAGCTGCATCGATGCATATTTATGGGCCAAATTTATTTTTCATAATATTTTCATCCGATTAAATCATTTAATTTTAATAATAATAATAATTTAGTAGTTAAATCCTTTAAAAATTTGAGTAAATTCATATTCTTGTTGACTAGAGGCCCCGCTACAGTAAGGGCTGACAGAACCTGGACATCCTCCGTTATCTCGTTCGATGCTCCAAAATGCCAACAATCCGATTCTATTTGTGTTTGCCCAGTCAACAAGTTTTCGGGCGTGAGCTACCTCAAACACGTTTCCATTAAAGTTTCTTCCGATCATGGGAGTAACGCCGAGCATTGACTTTAATTCTGCATCTGACTTTTCTGGCCAGATTTCTTTCATTTGAGCAAGGATCATGATGGAAGCGTTGATAACGGAGTCACCAAAGTCTGGTGACCTAAAAAGTTATTATTTGCAATTAAAAAGATGAAATTAAAAAAAGATCCTCTAAAAGAAGATTGTCCAAGTAGTGTTTTAAATTCACATTTTCGGATATTCCATTGCCATGCCGTTGACAATGTCGACGCGAACTCCGTTTCGCTTTGCGTTTTTAAGAAGGTCAACTCCAAGTGCGGGAGTTAGGCCGTAGTCTTCCCCTTGAACCATGAGCGTGAAACTTACGGTAACGCTGGGCCTCTCTTGTTGAACTTTGGCAAGAGCTTGGTTCATAAGATCAAAGTTGACTGTGGTTTCAACGTCTACATCCAAGTGGTTGGTGCCAACTACGTCTAGAACCTTTTTGTATGCTGTTGCAAGATCATCGACGGTGGAACAAAGGTGTTCCAAATATGGACCTAGAGCCTATTTGAAGTAGCACAAAAATTAATGACTGGATTGTCATCTTTAGGTTAAGAAATATGATTTTCATGACAGTCTCACTGTACCCCGCCAGTAGCAATGATCATTTCACCACCCATCTGCATAACTTCTTTGATTGGGGTCAAAATAGTTGTGTCATTAATGTCATATTGAGCTCCCCACATTGGTTGGCATCCTTGATGGCCCCCCAAAGCAAATGCTAAATGATAATTTAATTGACCAGTTGCTCTTGCGATGTCGACAAGATTTTTGCGATCAGCAAGGAAAGTGTCATAGTATGGGGCGAAACGGACATTTCCTTAAAATTAAAACAAATCTTTAGACAATGTAAATTAACTGACCATTGACCATGAAATAATTATTCTAGCCTGTGTGGATAAATCAATGAAAAGTAAGCCAAAACATTATCAATTTTAATGCTCAATGTTACATATTTCAGAATTACCTGCAGCGTTGCAAAAAATGGGAGCCCCGCATACCAGCAGAAATAGAGTTGTTTTGGTAAGGAAATTCATTTTTTTGGAAGAAATTTGTCAAATAATTTGCACAATAAAGTTACTCTTTTCTCCTTCAAATGGGGAATTAAAGTGAATAGTTAAATTTAGCTTCCAATTCAGGGCTTGCAGACAACTTGGTTATTCGTGTGTCAGCCTTCACGATAAAATTATTGTGATAAAGGTTGTTACTGATAGACAGGTGTAGGTGTGATACGCGTGATATAATCATAATACATCACTTGTCGACATCGAAGAGCTGTTATGTGGAACTTTTTTCCAGCGCATTTGTCACATATGGGTGGTTTACTATAAAAACCAACCTTACTTTTCATGATATGATCCACAAGGTACAACTTGAAGGAAATTCTAAATGTGTAACAATTAAGCTTAATTCATCAGTTAGTCATCTTGTCGAAGGCTGGTTGACATGATAAGTTGTAAGTATATAAAAAACAGAACTCTCATAATCAGTAAATACATAATGAGGATGAGCATATTCATCATCATGCGACTCTGATAGGGACTAAATTTTGTATGACTAATTGGCATTTGACAGATTTACTTAAACAAAGGATGCGCAGCTACAAACGTAAAATGTAGCATATATAAAGATATACATATGTGTGTAGTTCAGGCTTCAGAGCAGAGCTGATCCGAATCAAAATAGGCATATATCTTGCATTTTCATCATATTGTACAAAATACTATGAAAAGTAACCTCATGTGCATGTATAAAATATGTTTTTGCTTTCTTTCCATCACCTAAAAGCTTTCCTTCAAACTGCTAAAGTTTCCAATTCCAACCAACTTTTTGTGCCTCTTGCCAAATTACCACAGATAAGAAAGGAGTTAAATCTCGTAGCTGGCGTAACTTTTCTTTACTAGTGAACAACATTCCATCTAAAAGTTGAAAGTACATTTTTTACGCACTTCTTCCCAAGTCAGTGCAATAGTGCAAAGCTGAACATAAATACGCAAATTGTTAAGGAACCGTGCAATGCAATGCAATGTATATATGCAGCAACTAGTAATAAAATAAAATAGTTTCAAAGATGCAATGATGCAAAATCCTTTGGTATCATGCTCATAAAACATCACAATAAAAACTCTGCAGCTTCTTTCTTTATATTCCAAGGAATAAACTGCTGGTAAGCAGGCCTAGATACGTAGCTGAATGAAGAGACTCACTTAAATTTAACTGGAATATGAATGGGACTCTAGGTTATGTGTGAATGAGAATACCTTTCCAACCTTTAAATATTGAGTTTTAACAAAATCGGTGAAGTTTAGAATTTTCCTGTCCATAACTTTCAAACGGTTTGGTCGATTTGGTTGAAAAGTATTCCCAGAAGAGTCCTTAAGGTCAATACTGTATTTGACCAGGAGAGTGCGATTAGACACACAGACAGACATGGACGGACAAACTAAGTAAAGTTATAACTACTCTGAATGAGCTGCTGAATAAGATTAAACTATGTAGTAATCAGCGTATTTTATAAATGTGAATATTATTGTAATTATCGGTTTGAAAACACACATTGAGACCATTGAGTTGTATGCAAACAGCATTCACATAGTGTATAGGCGTCGAACAAAGGGAATCGTGCATGTATAATATGCTTTCATAGATGAAAGTCATTTTACATGTTACACCTTGTTTTTAGTCCTGCTTTTTAGACATAATATGTTTTGAGTTTCTTAATCTACATGCGTTGCTGCTTGATAGTAGTAGGCTGGTTTAGAACACTTTTGATTAGTCGAATTTTGGTTTGTTAAAAATAGTTCTACCCTACATCATCGTTATTTAAGAAAAAATAATTAGTAGTAATCAATTTTTTGCCAATTGAGTCAGTCAGAGTTTGGCAGTTGGCTGTATTCTTATTCAGTAAATGAGTTCCCCCAACTAACACAAACAAAGCATGGAGAGGAACGACAAATCGAAACGAATGAAAACCCAGATTGTTGTGAAGCAGGAAGACGAGGATAACCTTTCTGTGGGAGCTAGTGAAGGTCTGGAGGTGGTGCCACTTTCAAACAGAAATTACTTCACTCCGCCCCTTATGGTGAGACATACAATAATATACATTCCACATTTAGAGGAATGGTTGGTATAATATGATGTGATCTTCGTGTTCGTTGGCCAAGTACCTGATGACAGGTTCTGGTTACAGGCTTCGGTCATCACATCAATTCAAATGTGCTCATTTTTTATTGTTTTTTCGTTTCGATTGCAGGACGTGTGGCCAGAAATCTTGGGACATGTGACGGCTCCAAAGGACTTTTTCTCAGTGATAAATTCAGCTCCTGTTTTTCGGAGTATGTTAGAGAATCGGAAAGCTACAGCACTGCTTCCTCTTGTAAGTGTTAAAAAACTGGTGAACTGACCGTACCTGTACAAAATAGTTTGACACATGTGACTTTTTACATTTTAGTTAAATCTCCCCTTTTATTTTTAATGATTGGGATCGCTGTTTATTACAGGTGCTTCCGATTCTAATGGAGAAGGAGCATTTGGAATCTCATGACATTTTGAATTGTCGTCTCGTATCCAAGACAGTGAAAGAAGGTTTGGATGCTGCAATCGTCGATCAGCGTCCATACGAGTGGATACGCGAAGGAACTTACCTGTTGTTTGATCATGATTACTACCGCTACCACGCTAATGCCGTCCAACCTTTGGTAGATTTACCTGATGACTTCACCGGGAATCCTTTTATTTTACGATATGCTAAGTTAGATTTAGATGAAGCTGCTTGGGAAGCGCATTATTTCGAGAATATACTGCGGATCTTACAAAGATTTGGACATGAGCTGTACCGAGTCCATTTGGTGATGGAGAAACATCATTGCTGTCCCACCCAAGTACCCATGTTAGAACAGATTCTCAGTTATCTCCCGAACGTCAAAATATTGAAGTTAGTATTTGGAGATTATTTCATGCACGAAATAGAACCATGTAACAACAACTTAAGCAGTAGCCATCCTCAGTTTCCGGTTCTGAAGTCTTTAGAACGGTTGGAGATTGGCTATACGGATGCAGATCGCGATGATGATGATGACAAACCTTTAGCAACCCCTTCTTCTGCTGTTGCACCCATCTTCCTGGAATATCGAATGCAAATAACAAGTCTTAGCTGTAAAAGCTTTGTTTTTAGAGGCGTCGATTGGAAATCATTACGATTTCCACAACTTCGTAAATTGGTAGTGGACTTTCAAACTTATGAAGGGAACAGCGAAATATTCAGGAACATTGCAAAGCTTGACTGTCCTCTGTTGGAGAGCTTAACTTTGCTCGAATTGATCGAAACACGAGAAATGTTTGATGCGCTGAACAGCTTCCGAAACAGCCTGAAGGAGCTTCGCTTGGATGTTATTTGGGAAGGGCACCTGAAACTATCTCTAATGGCACCAGCCAACATTCGTGAGTTTCCTCACATGACCACACTCGTGTTGAACATTATAGACGTCGGCACTAAATGGATGCATTTGTTCCGTGTGATGTTTACAAAGTTGGAAGAAATACATTTCGAACGAAAATCATGGCCATGCCCACCCACTTGTTTGGAGAAGATTGAAAATGAATACTTCCCAATTTTCCCTAATCTCAAACGCTGCATCATTTGGAAGAGCGGGACGTGTCATAACGAAGGAGTAAAGATGTTACGACGGATGTAATTCTGAAAAGATGTTTGCCACAATCAGTCAGCTCCTACATTAACTTTTAAACTTTTTTCTTCCTTTTGTTTCAATTTCCTTTGTTGTTGGTGTAACTTTTCATTTATGCTACCACATTTACTAAATATTTGGTAGGTGTTTAATCAAAGTGTCACTGAGGGAGTAGCAGTAGCGTTGTAAGATCTAGGAATAATTTTGACATTGATATTGATCTCCGGATAACGGCTGGAAACAGTTGTAATTTGATATTCGCTGTTTTCCCTCTTTTTATTAAAAATACATGTAAGATATACGTATTTAGTATGCATGCGCTATTTAGTTTAACTGCCTGTGCTTGTGTGCAGATACGCTTGTTCTGTGCAGGCGGTATTAAATGTATTTTAGTTAGTTAGATTTTCGTTGACAGAAAAATCATTCTATGTCACTGTAGTTTGAGCGAAAGTCTCCTTCGAGCTGAAAGATGTCTGAGTTTGCTTAATTGCTTAAAGACTCGTTATAATTTCTTATCTTATACCTGTAATTAGCCTTGAATCTTTGTTTAAGCTTAAATAAAGTCTCATTCTGTTGAAATATATTTCATGTTGTCTGTGCTATTAATTTAACAGGTTTTATTGACTACGTTTGGATTGGCTAATCTTATAAACCTCTTGAGGCTTGTGTTATCATAAAGCGAAAGTGACTGAATTGGTATACCTAAAGTCTGAATATGCATAAAGTCTTTGTAATTACTAGGTTAAATAGTTTGGGAGTATATTTAGTTTTTTTTTAAATCTGGGATAACCCATATTAACCCATATACGAGAATTAATACGTCGAGCTGGAGCCCGAACAATTTGCATTTCACAAAAAACAAACTGCAGAGAGTGTGGACAGACAGACGGACAAACTTAGTAAAGTTATAACCAGGCTGAACATTATGAGATTACGTGAGAGGAGGATGAGAATGGTGACGGCAAACAGTTTACTGAGAAAACCTTTCAAACTCCTTTCAAACTGCTTTAGTTTAGGGTGAAAACATTAGCATTTGAATGAATGTATGCCCATAAAGTGTGTCTTTCTTTCCACATTCCACGATCTATATTCATTTATGTTTTATTTTTGCAACAAAAAACTTTATCCTTCGTTTGAAGATGACATGATCGTCATTTATATGTACTACATTTTGTTGCTATAATATAATATGTACTCATCATTCATAGAGCTCGCCTTGGTGGCTGTGTTGTGAAAGTCAGTGCTCCTTTACGATACACTTCCTTTATATGCAAAAGATGTGCAGATCACCCACCACGAGCCTCCGATATAATGCGATGGCCACATGTTTTTTGTGTATGTTGTTGTCTTATGTATTTTGCATGGCTGCAGAATCTTCCAGAGCGCGAGAGCATTGCTCGCAGCACATAGCTCGGAACCATAGTGTTCTGCAGCACATTGCTCGTGTTCTGCAATTTTTTTTTTAGAAATTTGGCTTACACAAAAAAAATTCTGCGAGCCGGCGGAGCCGGCTCTCAGAATTTTTTTTTTCATTGCAGCACATGACATTTTCGCTCGCAGAACATATGGAAGATTCTGCAGCCATGGTATTTTGTACACATATAGCGAAGACGATATTATATAATATTGAATATAAACAAAAATGCTTTCATTTTATGGAAAATCGAAACAGTCGCTCATAAGTTCTTGTTGCTTTGGACTGGAACTGGAACGCTGGAGCCTGAAACACAGCCGTGGAACGTGTCTTCTTGTACTGATGATCTAGTGAAAGCTACTTTTAATTTAACATTGAAATTTCGTTGTTTCAGTCAGTGGCTTTCCCTTTCACCTTTGTCATTTGTAAAAGACTCATTGTTTGCAAATTGCAAGTGTATCATTTTGTTTTTACTAATCCACAAAGATGAAGTTGAAGGAGTTGGAAAGTTGGCTGTCAAGATGTGAAGGATTCAAGAAACCAAAGGTTAAACTGGAACAATATGCAACGTCGTCACACATTGCTGCAAGAATGCTGTACGCTGCTCAAGAAAATATCGAAGGTATTAAAAAGAGTTATCTTGAAATATAGGTCGAAATCTTCTTCAGCCATTTTGTTGAAACATTTAATTGTTTATTTAAATTGTAGGGAAATCAGTTTGCGACCTAGGAAGTGGTTGTGGAATATTATCTATTGGTTCCATTTTACTTGGTGCCCAATACGTTTGTGGAATTGAAGTTGACTTGGATGCTATCAATATTGCATTAGAAAATTACGACGAATTTTTTGACGAAGATGATGAGCCTTGCCCGTTGGATTTCATTAATGCAGAGCTCACAATATCCGAGGGAGACGATGAAGACTGTTGCAGTAGATTTAATTCTACATTTGATGTGGTGAGCATGAAACTTCAGTATTCATAGAATAATAAATGCAATGTTTTATTTTAAATAATACCGGAAGTGTTTATTTTTGTGCACAGGTAGTAATGAATCCTCCATTTGGTACTAAAAACAATGCTGGAATCGATTACGCATTTCTTCAAAGAGCCCTTAAATTGGTTCAGCCAGGAGGTCACGTATACAGTCTTCATAAGAGCTCAACGAGGGATTTCTTTTTGAAAAAACTTTCAAAATCTGTAGACGAATTTGGTTGTATAGTTAAAGGTGAAGTTATGGCTGAGGTTAGGTATGATCTACCTAAAACCTACAGATTTCACAAGGAAAAAACTATGGACATTGCTGTCGATTTTTGGTGCTTTCAAAAGCAACTAGAGCTAGATTTAGATAAGAAATAGTCATCATTCATCTTTCTGTACAATATAATATAAAATGTTATCGTTCGAAATCTCAATATATTTGTTCGCTTTGTATTTCTGTTTCTGTTGAGTTGATTTTGTATTAACGTCATTTTTTTTATTTTGCTACATACACTTGATAAGGATTAAAAACATTTTTATTTCTTGTTAGCAAATTAATATACTTACAATTATCTTAACTCTACTTTTGCATCGTAAGGATAGGCAGTGTTTGAAAACCCGAGCATGGGATCAGTACGTGGTTTGGGTAGATGATCAGGAATGCTGAATTTGAATTTTTGTATTAATCTCGTTAAATAAAACAGAAAACTGTCTTTAGAAAGCATTTCTCCGATGCAGTTTCGCTTTCCTGTAATGATAGTCCCGATCATGTTATTATTGTTAAATTCGAATACAAATGTACAAAAGGTAAACTATGTAAAGTGCTATTAAAGTAAAATTGGTGCCAACTACACTCTACCTGCTCCAAAGTTGAGGTTTCTGTCTGTATGGATTAATTCACCGTTAGATCCGATATACCTTTCTGGGCGGAAGGTTTCTGGATCTCCCCAAAATTCCTTATCGTATGACACCGATGGGATGTTTGGAAAAATGTATGTTCCCTGTAGGGCAACATTGAAAATACAGGTCAGCACCATCGCAGTAAATAATAATCATTGTGGTTGAAGTAGCTCAAAAGTATTTACCTTTTTAAAGAGAAAGTTGTTATAATAGAAATCTCTTGTAACTAGTCGCATTCCAAGATGAGGCAGAACAATGGAATATCTGTGAGCTTCATACATCACAGCTTTTGCGTATGTTAATCTAGAGATTGAAATTAGTGAAATATTTTACAAATTCGGGTTTTATCATTTATATATTCTTAAACGAATTAAGCTATTCTTACTTTTCTATATCCTTTAAACTGGGATATCTGTTAGCCCCAACAATTTCAATTACATCGTGATACAATTTATTCTGAATATCTTGATTGAGAGCTAGATGAAGCATAGCCACATTGAAAACATTACTAGTCGTTTCACTGCCAGCTTGGATAAAATCGGTCACAAGAATTATGAATTGTTCATCTAGAAAACAAAAATAGGATTCATGTCAGAGTTCCAATGTTTAAAATTGATACATAAATGAGCCGAGGTAGAGGCATAAAAAGTCATTATTACACCCACCCACCAGTAAATATTGTTTTTGGATCATTTTTGGTCTCCTCAATTTTAAGGATGAACTCATCGGCAAAACATTGTGGGTCTGATTTGAAGTCTCCAAGTTGCCTTTGTTCTTTCAAAACATTCTACAATGAAATTTGGCATTTTTTTAGTAAAAGTTCTTTGTATATGTTTATTTTCATTAGGATTGGTATTTGGTATGCATTAAAATACCTTAGCATATAAATGATATGCTTGAATAGCTTCCATTTGAATCTTGAATCCAGTCATTGTTGGAAACACGTAGCGAAGGAAAGGATACGCCGTCATTACACCAGCACCTACCACACCAGACTTGAAGAAATGCTTGACATTATCCATTACATAGTTAAGTTGTTTGTCATCATGTTTGTATCGTTTCCCCACAAGCATGCTCAAAACTAAATTGAGAAACGATAAGTGATAGAAAGTGTCAAAGTGCACAATATTTCCAGGACTGCTTTCTGCCAGAGTTTGTATATAGTCTGTGAACTCTTGTAGTTCCTCGTGAATAACAGCTTCCATTGAATTCTTTTTGCCAAAGCCATAATCTCTAAATCCTTTCGTTACAAATTTGCGTAACTTTGACCAGAGTTCTTCAGTACTAAATATGATTCCTAAGAGGTAAACATGAATTAATGTAATAACAGATACCGGAACTTTTAGAAAAAATAATAGTATGACAGGGCCAGAATGAGCTAAACCCAAGATATTTTGACAAGGCAACGGGTAATAAATGGAGTATACACGCATAACCAGATAGCGACAACCTCAATGGGCTTATACTTGGAGATAGGAAATTGTCAAAATCCCAAAAGCCTCCCAAATCAGTCAGTCCAGGCCCGAATATAAATGAAGGTCAACTAATGATTTAAAAATGGTCCTGGCTTAGGTACAACCACCGTTACGATACATCAATATTAGATGCAGTAATATTGCTATTGCATTTAAGTAGCAAATCAGCATTTTATAGCAACTCAGTCATCATATATACCTTCATAGTCACAACCAAAATTATAGACCAAGATTCATCAGCCGGCGGCTTTTTTATTACGAGGACTGGACTGGCTGTTTTGGGAGGCTTTGTGGAATTTTGACAATTCCTTATGAATAGTAAAAGCACATTGACGTTGTCGTGATTTGTCTAATGCCAACACTCCATTTATAATCAGTTACCCTGTTTACCGATTTTGAGCTAAACCAAGTACCTAAATCCTTTTTAAAATTTCGGTCGGTCCAAGCCCCATAAATTGGACGCTGAAGAGTTTCATCCCTTGTAAAAACGTCACGAATTGACTGATATGAGTTAAGAACAACTACAAATTGTAAAATATAATTATGAAAGGACTTGAGTTTTACGTATTTTTTATTATTCACAAAATGTCAGTAAAAACATTTATGCATCTCTTGCTTACTTGCGTCTTTTAATCCAAGCTTAATGCTCATAACATCTCCATAAGTTTTTGACAGCTTCTCAAATGCTTTGTAAGGTATGGGGTCTGCAAGGCTGATTTGCAAGAGCGTTCCGAGCAAAGGAAGTTTCAGGGGTCCTTTACGACGAAATTAGTTGGAAATTAAAAACTTTCAATGTATTACATTGTACTTTGTACTGATTGTTCATACCGCACACATTAAACATTTCTCTCTTACCAGGTGGAGTATCCTGACTTCGAAACAAATCCCACAAAAACCAAATGAGAAACACTGAAAAAACGTACCACAGAATAACTGCGAACATTTTTATCCTGTTTTACTTATTGATTAGTTAACAACAGTTCATAACCTCCGATGTCTATACTTTTATATTGAAATCGAAAACAACTCTTGCTACTATAAAATTTGGGATGTGAATGAAAAAAGCAATGACAAGACACATCTAAAAATTAATTTTTATTTGCTACTCCATCCAATGTGAAGAAGTGTTTGCATTATGTATGTGGACAGTACATATCAGTCATATCAGTCATCTTATAGGTAGACACACAGCGTAAGAAATCTAATGATTACATGTCAGTAAATAAGCATAAGATTTGGTATGGCATTCATAAAAATACATTATATGTCCCTATTCAACGCAATTTATTCCCACAAAACCAAAGACGACTAGTCGATTTGACCTAAGCCACAACAGCTCTACAATCACATGAGTGTTTACATTACATGTTATTTCATAATCCAGTAAAAAAGTTTTTTGTTGTGATTTTCAAGGTTATGTATACCAGAGTTGGGCAGGGCACTGGGCACTGGTACACCTGGGCACTGGGCACACTTAATTAAGTGGGCACATGGCCACATGGGCACTGGGCACACTAAAATCAGTGGGCACATGGCCACCTGGGCACTGGGCACACTAAAATCGGTGGGCACATGGCCACCTGGGCACTGGGCACACCAAAATCATTGGGCACATGGCCACCTGGGCACTGGGCACACTAAAATCGGTGGGCACATGGCCACTTGGGCACTGGGCACACCAAATTCAGTGGGCACATGGCCACCTGGGCACTGGGCACACCAAATTCAGTGGGCACATGGCCACCTGGGCACTGGGCACACCAAATTAAGTGGGCACATGGCCACCTGGGCACTGGGCACACCAAATTCAGTGGGCACATGGCCACTTTAGCTATGGGCACAGTGCCCAAGTGTACAAGTGGGCCAGTGCCCACCTTAAATGGGCACTTGGGCACTGTGCCCATAGCTAAAGTGGGCCATTTTTGGCCCACTGGACACTGGGCACACCAAAATCAATGGGCACATGGCCACATGGGCACTGGGCACACTAAAATCAGTGGGCACATGGCCACTTGGGCACTGGGCACACCAAAATTAATGGGCACATGGCCACTTGGGCACTGGGCACACCAAATTCAGTGGGCACATGGCCACCTGGGCACTGGGCACACCAAATTCAGTGGGCACATGGCCACATGGGCACTGGGCACACCAAAATCATTGGGCACATGGCCACATGGGCACTGGGCACACTAAAATCGGTGGGCACATGGCCACCTGGGCACTGGGCACACCAAAATCATTGGGCACATGGCCACATGGGCACTGGGCACTGTGCCCTGTGCCCAAGTGCCCAGGTGCCCACTGAAAATGGGCACTGGGCACTGTGCCCTGCCCAACTCTGATGTATACCCAAAGAACGAAGGTCCAGCAAAATGTGGTAATCTTAGAAGAAGGTAATGTTTTTCTACTCCTCTATGATTTTACATAACAAGTTTTTGTTATAAAAAACTGGGCTTTGGCTTTTAGCTTCATAAGGCATAATATATTTAGCTGCGATTACAACATCCACCTGTATGAATGAAACCCTTCGAATGAAAACCCCACAATTCTTTTTAGATCAATGTATGATATGATATGATACAATGTTAGCAATGATGCATATATGCAACTGGCACTTAACGGTCGTAAAACTTTATGAGTTAAAATTACATGCTTGGAAAAATAAAAGTATGTAGTTTTTATTTTGCAAAGTAAAGTAGTTTGTATTTGTAAATTTTCTTTATTTTGATTCTTCCAAAACATAGTCAGTCTTTAATCATCAGCTTTTTCTTCGTTAATGATCCGTGTGATGTGATTTGTGAGCTTAAAAAAACATATTGTGTTTAACTCGACTTTAAAATCAAAATCTGGTTTTCACCGTTGACAGTTTGATTTTTTATTCGCAATAACAGCTTCAAAGAATGACTCAATTTAACTATCTCTAAAAAACGACTACAAAGCTGATGATGTGAAGATTTAGGTGTCACGTCTTTATGCAAAACTACATCTAAAACTAAAAGATCTAAAGTGAGGATATAATTGGCAGCTATTGAACATTATTTACAAACTTTTCAAAAAAGTTAACAATATTTACAGGTTTGAGACAGGCTGGCATCTTGGAAAAATATGTACTCCTCATGCAGCACGATTTGTGTATATAGTATACACAAAGTAGTAAATGTGTACAGAATCTTGTCCTTATATTTAAATTGCTATATAAATTAAGTATTGTATTTATGTACAAAGTACCGGGAAAGATATATTTGTTGCTGTAAACATTTAATTTTTTTCCGACTGGATAATGTGTAATGTAAAACATATATAATGTTATTAATTTTTTGTAATATAAAAAAGCTCGAGTCTGATCACCAAAATTTCTTTCAGATTACCCCGTGGTTCAATTCAATATCATGTTTTCAGGTCTTAATTTATAAATTATTGGTTTTAATGTATATCTTACACAAAAGAGGGACTATCCACTATCAGTAAGATATTTACAACTAACAATATTGTACTGAAATTCAAGAATTACTATGTATGTATTCCGTTAGCGCGTTCAGAGCAAGAAATAGTAAGTCAAAGTATGCGTACTAAAAGTATTAATATCACAATAATTAGATGCTACTACTGGAAAACCAAATAAAGATGAGAACAGTAGTCATTTCAATATACATATACATCACATACATATTATATGTACTTATCGCCGTATCAAAAGATAAGTGCTAAGACTTAAAAATATTAAACAGTATATGTAACATATTATAACAGTAAGTTTTGTGATTTGCCCTGGTGCTTTGCTAACGTTGGAAGCACTCTTTCAATCATATTGAGCAAGGGTTTCGGGGTTTTCAGACTCATTTGTTTCATCCTCGCTATGCCCATGCCCATTCATCATGACGATATCAGAAGACACAGTTTTATTTTCAGCCTTTTGTACTTCAGGAATGGTTTCTTGATTTCCAAGATCTTGCTCATCTTCCCCCAAATCCGAGTCACTGCCAAGATCCTCGTCAACTTCAATGTCATCTTCATCGCTATCAAGAATATCTTCCAGGTCATCATTATCATGATGCTGATAATGATTTCCGTGGTGAGAGCCATAGCCGTTGGCAATCTTTCCGTTAGCTACGGGGCTACTCTTTGATGAGGTTTGGATTTGAATATTGTCACGATCGCTTGTAGATGGAGTATCTGTGTTGTTTGATGGTGGCCCAGGAAAGAATCTTCCAATTAATGGGAGTTTTCGAATCAGCCTAAAAATCTTGGACTTTCCGGTGATCACCAAGTAGGCTTGGGTTGTGGTGAAGTAGCCAAGCATTCCAAGGAGGATGGCTGTCAGTGTGACGAATCCCACGATAAGGATTACACCACCGAAAATGATTGTTGCTCCAGTCAGTAGGGTTCCTATAAAAAGATTAAAAAAGGCTTCTTAGTCCGAGTTTCTCATCATTATCATCTTAGAAGATAGAAAGCATTTTCTTTACAAAAATTACTTAATATAAGCTAGCAAAGACAAACAAAGCAAAGTAATACTGCGTAGCATATAGAAAGCTGAAAGAAAAACTTTTTACATTTTATGTAAACCTATTTTACAATAAAATTCTTTCAACGAACAATATAGTTTCCTTCCATGACCAAGAACATTAAATTGACTTTGCATGTTTGTATTCATCCTTTGTCATGCGCACGTGCCTTAAATTTGATCCATTCATTTAGGCTCATGTACATAAACACACATTACTGAATGCAACATGTCATGTGACAATAAAGATGATTCCAAGGGATTGACTTCCAGTCAACAAACAGTTATCATTTAAAAAGAAATGGGATTGCCGATGTCAATTCCCCTAACTTATGACCAATGAATCATTGATATTCTTGACAATGACATGACAAATTCGTGCTAATGTAACAAAAACACTTCTGTCAAAAAGCATGCAGTGTCAGCATGTTCCAACTCTTTTGATAACTACTCGATACTCGTCACTCGTAGTAAATATCCGGATCTGGACTTTAAACTTTTCATTCTACCAATGTGGTCTGTACAAAGTCCAGTGACGATAAGGGCCTATGCCTATACCTAATGTTTGTGTCATGTATGCATACACACAAAGCAATGTATTGAAATCATGAGAATTGGTGTGTGTGGATCGAAGAAAAAAAGTTTCCATTTATAGGCAAAATTGGCACACTGTATTAGAATACGTGATATCACTCACAAAGTTAATGTTGATGAATGACCTTTGAAACTCAAACTGGCATTTTCTGGTTTATAACGACAACGGTATATAATACTGGTAATATTTTCTGTTAATTCATAAACAACAGATAACATTGTATGCAATTCATTTCATACCCACACTCCAAATATCCATGAACATAATATACGTATCCAGTCTAAAGTGTCATCGTTGTCATTCTTTCACTACTATACTGTTTGGCATTCTCAAGTTCAAATATTTTCTTTCCCGATGTCATTAAAATTTGCTTACCCAACGTGTCTGGTTTATTACTTTGCTCAAAGAATTTGAGACCAAATAACGAAAGTATTCCGAAGAAATGGAATCGAGAGATAAAAGATAATGACGTACATGCGCATTGACATGGTGGACATCGGTCGGAGCAAAAAACGACCTTTGCATTTCCGTAATTGACATTATTTCATCATCTAAATACGTAAGTGACATATGCCTTGGCTTCCACATTGGAATGACCTACATTTATTTTAACAAGCCGGTAATGCTCCACAATAACATGCAGTTGCCACACCGGCAATTTATACTTACACGCAAATCATGCATGATTCCTCTGTCCACAGTTCAATTTTTTGTTCCATGTATGGTCAACGTGATCACATTAAATTTACTTGGTTTTTTAAGAATAAAAAAAAGTTATTTTATAACCTTCTTATCATCAGCATGTTATGTACTAATGTGCTACATACTATGATATAGTAGGTATAATTATAATTAAAACATTGCGGTGCAAGAGTTTACATGAAATGTGAGTAAAAGAAGTCTCAGGGACAGAGATAAAAGAGTTGAAAATGTGCTTTCAAAGTTCACTTTGATTACATTGGAGTCAAGTAATGTTCAAAAGCTCCAACGTCAGTCTAAATTCTGTGGAATTAATGACTTATAAGGAATGTTCATCAAGTCGAAACTAAAAGGAATATTTTTAATTACCAGAAATGTCTTTTCATCAAATCTCAAAACTCGTAATTAATTTATTGTCATCATCTTGATGTTTGATGTAACCAAAATGTTACACTTTGTTATTGACAAAATGTGTCCAAGAACCACATGGTGCTCACGTGCTCTTCTCTAAGCTTATACATGAAAGTTTTCCTTCATTAATGCAAAAGCCGGCCTTAGATTTCATACACTAAATAATTTATGTCCACAATAACATTAAAGTTTGTTCTTGACAAGTGTCTATATAGCATGTCCTGTTGAGGTTATTTATGACCATATCATATATCAGAGTCCAAAAGGCAAAGGATATTTTTTGCGCATGAAATGACATGATAACGGTCCAACTACAGGAATTGGGTACAAATTCTATGTTTTCTACATCATGCATGTAATAGAAATAATATATATCATATGCATGCAAAAATTGAGTGAGTTTGTTATGCATACTTGCATATATGCACGCTTAAAAGAACGAAATGCAGTAAAAATTTACAGGCTGAAATGGAAAATTACTGGACAATATTATATGTGTCCAAAAAATAGTGGACAGTGTTAAATAGCAATAATTGAAGGATAGTGGCAAGGTTCATCTGTCAAAACTTGCTTTTGTCTTGCGGTGAGATAAAGCAAAGCAAGGGAAGCAAGCTAAGGATTCACAAAAAATGAGCCATTGTTTTAGGTACAACGATTCATGCATACTCTCACGTAGCTCACACTGATACTGACGAATGATAGCCGGATATGGAGTGAGAATGCAGCAAAAGTTTGGCAAGCCAAGCCAAGACCCTTTTGAGGTTATACTGTTTTTTTCTCATGTTAAACACTCTTTGATTAATAAAGATATAACTACACATAATAGAGTGTTTGGATGAAAATAAAACAACACTGATCCTCATATCCTATACATTAAGAATATAAGCACGTATTAAAGCTAAAGAGCGGAAGCGAATGTGATTGAGAATTCGAGATCACACCAGCAGTACCTACTTAATCATGCAATGCAGCAATAATAGCAACAAAAAAGTATTTGGTTCAATAGGTAAAAATTTACCTTCTACAAACAGGAACCCCAGGAATGTCACAAAGATTGTGGCAATAGCAAATACAAGAAAGAGTAGAACTGGAGCGAATGAGGTGAGACAAAGAGCGAGAAGAATGAGTGCTGTCACTGGATTCTCTCGAGCATAGTCCCGTCCAAATTCGACTAATTGACTGATAACCCTTGGAGCACGAATACTTGTAACTTTATCACCTGCATAAAACAAAAGTTTTTAATTTTTTTTAAAACTTTTTGTTAAGGATTTAAAACCGAAAACATTCATTAATGTAAGAAGACTTACCAAGCCATTGGATACGATCCCTGATTTCCTTTTCGAATGCTGCAGTTTCCCAGTTCAACTCATTTAATGAGTGGACGTTTGAACCTGAAAATAAAGAAATCACTGGTTTAGCCATGTTTACCATTTTGATATTAGCAATTTGCAATCACAGTCGCTATCCCACACGATGTTTGATGTATTGACGAAATATTAATATTTTCAAAATGGTGAATAGCGAATGGTTCGGTTACAAACACAAACTGACAGACAACTTATTTGGTCGGATCTGATTGAGTTGCCGGTGAATTTTTTAGCTAAAGATCCCAATGTGATATGAAGATTACCTAGCTATGCTATCATATTCCTTATCGGTTATATATTTACCATTACATGTTGCATCTCAAGTATTTCGTTCTATCCATGTACATGTATTATTTATATTACCATGAATCTACAAAACTGGAATGGACCATCATGCAATAGTTACGTGTTTGTGGAGTACATCCATGAACCAAGGTAAACAATATAGGAACAATGATATTTCTATTGTATTCACAATCAGTCGATTCGGAACAGGATGGTGAGCTTTTTGCTTAGACTACTGCTCTCATGTGCCCAAAAAAACTAAAGTGTGTCTGGATATATGTTCTAACGTTAAACGATCATGCATCTTACTTAACTCCACCAACAACAGGTTTTTTAAGTAAATTCAACCGGAGTAGATTCAATTCTGACATTCTCTGACCTTAGAGCTTATAAGAAAGGAGAATTCATGCGCAGTAGAATAAATTGATATGACTGTTTTATTTAAGTGTATTTCATTGTTATATTGCTTCAAAAACTCCACAACGGAAACTCAGAGATTAAGTAAGTGCAATAGGTAATTATTCAAGCCACGCTTTGTTATTATCGGTTGCACTTTAATTGCGTGTTTTTAAGTGCTTGATGCTAATACTAGTGTTTCATTCCTTGTGGTTCTTGTGCAGTCAACAACCTGGACAGTGTCCAGTCCTGTCATTATTATCATGAATCATCATCTAGCTTTTATAAGTAAGAATACCGATGCATATCTACATTAGCGAAAAGAAAACGTGTTTATATTGAGCACTTTTCCTTGTTCTGCAATTGATATTGATGACACGGCTATGGCAAAGAGGAATGACAATAAATATGGTAAACTGCTACATGTAGACATGAACGTTACGTTTTAATGACTAATTTCTTAATCATTTTAACATGAAAACTTGCCATCATATTCACATTTCGAAATGCGACTTAGCCTATAATGATGATGGCATTTTCTGTGTTTATTATTCTTTGGTTTCGGATTTCCATTTCTAATCCATATAATACATAACCATAATATCCCATGACCATTTCTGGTTATTAAACCGTGAGAAAAATTGTAAAAATATAATGATTCAGTTTCAAAAACAATTTTTTGTGTTATTAGATAACATGGTTATCCTGATTTACAAGTTGCTACAAATGTGTTTGTGTCTATGTTGGTACTTCAATGCAGAGATAATAATTTACTTTGTTATTTTATACAACAAAAGTTTACGATCGTATGAGAATGAATGATGAGTCATCGTGTAAATTATCTGAATCGTAATGCATGTAACAATTTTTTCCACAATTCACACGTTTTCATTGGCCTTCCATTACATTTCTCCGCATCAACAACTCTCCACTTATTTCCACCAGCAGCTACACAATTTTCAATGTTTCTCAAATTGAGACAGGATATTGAGTTACACATTCAACATTATTATTGGCATACTAAAAACATGACCACTTCAACAATGTGCTTCAACAGTTTGTTGTGAATATTGCCGAAACAAAACAAAAATTGATAACTAAAAGAACAAGATGAAACGTCATCAAAAGTCATTAAAGTTCATTCAGTTGATAGTATGGCACAAAAAAAACGTAAAACATGGGATATATTATATATATCACGTGAAGATGAGAAAAGAAAATGGGATGGGCTAATTTTGGGATGAAAGAACTTTTTCAAGTTCATCTTGATATTGCAGATGTGATTTGATGTGGAATGAAGATGTGCGAAGGTTAATAATGGCACTGGACAAGACAAGTGGTAGATTCAGCATACAAATTTCAACTCCAAAATTAAGACCTATCCCATCTTCATTCATTAAGCTTCTCGTTTTTTTTCTTTAATAAAAATCTCAATCAGAATCAGCATCACCATCAGGTTTGAATTGACAAGTCAAAGATCTGTACATAACTTTTAAATTTAGCTTGGATTGGATCCCCAAACAACAACTCTCGATTTTGTTGGTATATGTATAAAACCCAGATTTGAAGATAGAGTAGAATTACCTGCTGCTGCTGAACCTGGCTTGTCTGAAGCTAGTGAGAGTTGGTCAGCCACACTCTGAAGTAGTCTTACAACTATGTCTAGTGTGTCTACCAGATCATCGCGTACTGATCTGTTGTTTTTCTTCCTTTCCATTTCTAGCTCTTCCGCTAGAGATAAAACTTTCTCTGGCTGTATGTCACCCATTTTTGTACAGTAGGTAATAAAAATATATATTGAGCTGTCAATGAAGCACTAAAACTAGGAACCGAATTCACAGGATAAATGTTGACTGATTCTCACTTGAATAAATGATCACTAAAACTGAGATTCCTCGGAGTACAAATTTCAAGATGCCATTCCAACTTGTCCATAGTCCACCTCACAATGAATGAAAAACATTTTGATCATGTATCATCACGTGTAATCGGTTCAACTATCCAATCATTACGTTACAAAAAATGCAAGTAGCTTGTATTACATGTGTAATACACATACTCTTTAAAATTACACAATGCAAAATACCCATGCAAATACGTCAGACAACCCAATCCTTCCAAATGAACCAATTGAAATTTAAACGGTGGGGTGGATGGACGTGATACCGCTTAAAATTACGGTGATAATGATGTTCCTGGTGATTAGGTGGTTGAGATAGTGGTAAGATACATTGATATATCCAACCAATATCCCACTAAAAATCCAACCCCAACCTCTTGGCAACAATTGTGAACACAACTCGCTCAAAATTGTGACTGACTGACAAAAATCTATAAAAAATAGGAACGGCATGACTAACAAAAAATGATAAGTTTTATATATTGCCAAGCTAATTTACAGCTTAGTCAGGACTTTGCCTCGGCTTAGACAGTGCACTTATCACAAAAGTATGAAAAATGTGTGTATATGCATATACATGCTCATAAAAGTACAGGCACAGCCTTTGATTAAGTACCAACATCAATATTAGGGTTACTACTACTACTACTACTACTATCCAACACGCTATTAATCAACTTAAACATCATGTTTTTTGTCTGTCCTGTTCTACATCAAATAAGTTTAGCATTGCTTTGCCATATTCTTATCACCACAAGTTAAGCTCAAGTCATGTCAGTTTGGAGTCAGGAATAACATTTTTTGAGACATGAGAGGATGCTGATTTTGATGTGATACCTTAAATAATCACCCCATTATAATATACATACACTATAGAGTCAGACTATCTTCTCGCTGTGAGAGCCAAAGTCCTTAATTATAATTAAGGTTTAAGGTTATACAAAACGGCAATGCAAAAGACGTATGTACATTATGCTCATGTTCACTTCATTAGTTCCTTCTCATTTGGGAATTCTTCTTCGGGTGAGTACACGCTATTACAAGAAATAGGAAAGAGTTTTAGAGCTGAGTGGAAACTACTCATGTAGTTTTTATATATGATATAAAATATTTGCATAGCAATTTTATGGAATATTCTTATCGTATTTTGACATCTGAGTCATCAAACTGTTATCACCTCTTTTTTTATCGACAAAATTTTAAGATATTCATGCTTGATCGCCAAACTAAAAGGTCTAAATCCGTGTGAAGATATTTATCAGTGTATCCTTGTACCAATATACATACTATTATATATTATACAAATTTATTTATGGAGATGATTTGCTGACAGTTACTTTCGATATGACTGATGATGATGACAGCTACTGGAGAGAAACTCATGGAACCATCATCAACGGCATATCTATGTGCATTATTAGACTTAGCATATATTGTCCGTCCACATTTAAGCGGACAGATGCATCTGCCTACAAATAATCCCTTGAAAGGGTTAAGTTTCTGTATTTCCGCCCTTTTCAAGAACAAAATACATTTCTCTGAAGCAGAATCTAGAAAATACAGGATGGAAGACCAGCTATCCGGTTTTTTGTGAGCATTTTCCAAAAATTGAATTATGTTGAATACTTAGCCAACCAATTCAGCCATTTCTTCGCTTCATTCAAGTTTAAAGAGGAATGAGTTTTTTGCTTCCCCTAGCTGAAAAAGTGACAGTCGAGCCGAGAGTTAACATGAATGGATGTATTATTGACAACAGATTTGAACTTTGTATTGCTCCATCTGAGAAAAAGTTCATTTTAATTTCTAATGTGCATATGCAAGATGAGTAAGTTAACGGATATGATGATTATGTCAGTCAAATACTGACCAAATGCTGTTCATAATGTTGATGGTTTTTACTTTCCAAAAACTGAATGGGCATTTATTTGTAGGATATATGCTGAAATCAGAGAATGAAAAATGGACCGCTCCTGAAGTTAAAAATTCAGTGAGTGGAGCTTCGACTAGCCCTGCCTCTAATAATTATTTTTTAAAGTTGTACAGTGTACATAATGAAACAATCATTTCATTTATTTAAACTGTTATTAATAAAAAATAAATTCAAAAGATAAGTTTTGTCCCATAAATTACAGTTTTGTTTGTACAAATGTATGTGGTTAACAAGCACTGTATTAATGACTTCTATTGAAATTTAAGTATGAACTTTACCATTTACGACTTTTCTCATTCAATATATGCTACACACGGAAAGGAAAATTAGAATTGAAGGCTGTCCACTTAAATTTGCTGTTGAATCATAAAGCTTTATCAATCCACTTATCCACACATAATTTTATATAAATCCCAGGGTTCCCAGTGGGTAAATGGCAGACAATTCATAACCACAAATCACACACCATGCTCAAAACATAGTCGTGAAAACATTCAGATTTTGTATTAATAGATTTCATTCTCTCATGGAGTCTACTATGAATAATTATCAAAATGGTCTCTGATCTCCAATGACGTACGTATAAAGATATTCATATGAACAAGCAAAATAAACCTGTGGGAAAGTAAAAGAGATCAAAGTCAAGAAGTTGTGATTAGATTCGAGCGATGAAAAAATGGAACAGGATTTTCCTAAGCAAGTATCAAAGTAAATGCTTTAATAATTACGGCAACCTTAAACTAATTACTAATTTACAGCATTGTGAATTATTGAGCATATCAGGTCTTAAGTTCCCACGTCTCACTCAATATTAAACAAGAAAACAAAATATGTTTACAGGAAGAAATGATAGAACCTTCGGGTCAGACATCAGCCGACAGCAAAGTCCAGAGTCCGTTTTTGGAAAACAATGCCAGTTAGGTACTTGTAAAAATGAGTTTGATGATGCAACATCGAGATCTGATGATATGAGTTTATGTGCGCGTCTGTGTCTGTGCACATGTTGAAACGCACGTTGTTGTAAACAAAAACATAACTATTATGTATATCGCCGTTACCATTCTGAGAAGATAGAAGGAAAGATATATATATGCATGTACATAATTTGCATTTTAAAATTTACAAGTTCATCTCATTCGCTTCGCTTTGAAACAACAGAAGGACACGCAGTGTTCACGTGACTCTTGAGTGCTCATTCATTTCGCTATGTCATACACAAGTAGCAAGTTACATTCACGTGAAGAAAAAGAAAACCCCTGGTCCTCCTACCACCTACTGCCCTATAAGTAATGATAAGCACTTTTTTTATATTCCTGAGACATATAGCTGAGTTGTGTTTGTGTTGTGACTGGCTATGTGTTGTTATGATTAACTGACAACGGAGAGTTCTTAAAGTTAGTTCCATTCGATGCTCGTAACATTACGAATCTCCTTTTGACTGCCAAAATTGATTTGATACGAAAGCCATTTCATGCGCTGTTATTACAATGTGATGGACTACGCATTTCTAAAATGAAACGGCTTTCCATCCTACACTGAGATTTACTTATTACGCTACTGGCGATGATGATGTGATGAGTATTACTTTTGTAGAGGGATCAAAGTACAAAATTTCATATGGAGGTTGACCTTAAACTTTCATTTGGGAGTTCACATTTGAATTACCGAATAATTAAAGGCTTTTCCCTACTGCTCATGGCTCATCGAGTTAAAATAATAGATTGAAATCAAAACCATTTTAGAAATATTAATAGCCTATATCTACACCATCATTGCGATGCAATGCAACCCAATACTCAATGCATTGCAATCCTTTTTATCACGTGTCGAAGTGGAGTTGAAACCGTTTTCGAGAAAATTGGGTCCACCATCAACCATCAAGTCCAAAGTCCAAAAACATTCTCTTCATAACAAATTAAAGTTAAGCTATTCTAATTGACGTGCATTCTATTCAACTCATTCATCCACAGTACAGTGTTTACCCTACTCAACTACTCCTCGTCGTTAGTACACACGCACGCTTACACACAAACAAACAATAGCCAGAACAGAAACACGCTCTCAAAGCTTTTTCTTGTGTCAGCATAAAAACAATGAGAAAACCCATATTCCCTTCACTTTTTCAATAACTCTTCTCTTCATCTTCTGCCCTGGGTGCATTGACTGAGACTCTCATATCAACATTTTTACATGCCTTTGCATATAATATTTTTTTTATTTGATTGATAAACAAGCGCAGAAAAAAATCATTTCAGTTTGCCTTGATCGATCATTCATAATAAAGAAAATTATTGTGCTGCTGCAGTTTTTTCATGTGTGATGTGATGTTATGATGATGATGACGATATTCATATTTAATATGCTCATAATAACACATCTAATGTGAGGATGCATAAAAAACAAGGGTGAGGA
The DNA here is from genome assembly GCA_964034955.1 of Orchesella flavescens. Classification (NCBI taxonomy): domain Eukaryota; kingdom Metazoa; phylum Arthropoda; class Collembola; order Entomobryomorpha; family Orchesellidae; genus Orchesella; species Orchesella flavescens. The sequence goes on from OZ035954.1 coordinate 18,941,497, forward strand.
AGAAGAAGAACAAGCAGTTGTGTTTACAAAACACGATACATTTATCATGGAGTCGACCGGCAGTTGGTGCAATGTAATATAGTGTCATATTATTATGTTACTCCGATATAACGACAACATGCTTATTTTTATGTTTGAGCTGATTGTATTGAGCCAGTTCCATTGCAGTTGTGCTTCCTTATTCCAATGTTTGCATGCCTAAATGTACAGGACATCATTATCAAGCCAAACAATAGGAAAAGGCGATTATGTTGATATGTATGCACACACAAAAAAAGAATGCAGGTGAGCAGCCATGTGATTGAAACATGTTTGCTCGTCAACCGGCATCACATTTTGCTGGTCAAAGTCCAAACTTGAGAGCGGACGGCAACGTTGTGACGATGATGATTAGGATATTTCTTTATGAGGAAATATAGCAGAATCCTTGCTTCACTCATGGCACTTTGTACTTTTGTACCGCGTACTAAAGCTGTAAATGAGTATGGGACAAGGATTTTTGGATGCGTATAGATAGACTAGTTTACTATCTAAATAGTAGCTTACGTATACAACAAGGCAACGCACAATTCGCACATCATGTCTATGAACCAGAAATGTCTGGATATTTGTCAGTTTTTGATCATCTAAAAATAAATGGACTCTGTGAGCATGAACCCTTTTTTCTTTTGGGTCTTTTCTACTGGAGCAAAGTCCAATATTATCATGAGTGTATTGCGTGCGTGAGTGTTATATATATATGAGTCGCAGCTGCATGAAATGACTTTTCTCACTTTCTCGCCAGACTATTCCCTTATGTAACTTTTAGCTTTTTAAATGGGATGAATAAGCATTTTTAATTGGAGTATGATAATCAAAGAGATATTGGATCCGTGAGGTTGTCGGTGTTGACATTAATGACGGTCAAGGTCTATCAACTACTGGTGGGAGATACATTTGATTAATTGACGTTTTGCTTGCTAATCACTAATCATTTTAAATTATTACTTTATATAATTTATATACTATGCAGCAAATTTTCAGGTTTATAATAGGATCCACTTGAATTTGGAAGCTTGTGGAAAAATTCTTCGTAATTTTATTCTAAAAGTAAAGTAAACGTAGAAAATGTTTTAGGTACACACGTGTGCAAAAAATTACTAGGTATTTGCAAAGTCGAGTTCGGGTTCGTTAACTCCGACATTGCCAGGTTGAAAATGATATATCCGTTGATGGGCAAGGAATAAGTATTATATATGAGATCATCATCCTGCCTGACATAATGATTGAGTATTATGTACTGGCCGTGTACAGTTTGGTAATGCATTTTGAATTGTGATGTGTGGATACAGTCTATGTACTTATGTATATGAATTTTATACTTATGTTTAATCAACCGTTCGTTGTTGACTGATAAACAAAAAAGCGTACGAAACTTTTTTTGCAAAAAAAAGAATAACTTCGCAAAGATTCTTACAAACCAATCAGAGTTGTGGGTTTCATGACCATGCCCACTTTGAAATTGGGAAATGACCCAACGTTATATGTATTGTGCCACCTTATTGCAAACCAAGAAACCAAATAAACATAATATTTCGACTCTCTCAATATATTCGTTTAAAAGCTGAACAGTTGCAGTTTTCGAAAGAATACTAGTTGCACTGATGCACGACAACATGAAATAAGGAAAATATTGAGTTCAACAAAAAACAGCTATTTAACAAAAAATATTGCATGTTGAAAAACTCACCAAGCAGGGAATAAAATTTGCACGTAATGCTTTCGCAAAAATGTAATTATAGGATTGAACAAATGTTACATTTAAGATAGACCTTTACAGGAAAGGATTATTGGCAAAATGCAGACCGAAATAATCATAGTTTTCAGGTATAACTAGTAGTCGCAGATGAGATCTCGATGGGCAACCCGATGATATTTCGTACCCCTTTGAGATTTCCCGAGATCTCGACCGGGTCCCGGTCTCTGTACTAAATACATATGTGTAGATCGTAACCAACCCAAAATTTGGTAACTAACAAGTAGTTTAGTTAATTATGAAACATGTACCAGCATACACACAATATCTTATCGGGATCCCGGGAATAAACGGGTTACCCGAATGTTACTAAATGAGATTTTTCCCGGGACAGAAACGAGATTTCTCATCCCGTTGCGACTACTAGGTATAACCTATGCATTGGAAGGGGAGGTTAAAAGGATTTCTGCAGAATTTCAGAAATGCAATAATAAACCATTCAGTTTCCCCATAATAAATATGGGAAAATAGTTTCTGAACCCTATTCTAAGAATGGTAGTAGTCTCCAATTACAAATGCGTTCTCATGATCCCCCTCAAAGTTTTGCAAGTATGCTTTTCCACCAGCAACTTCCAGAACGGTTTTATGAGTCATCTAAATCATATTTAAGCATATAATTGAGTTATAAATTGAAACTGAAGCCTCAATGACACCACTATTCAGTATCTGTCAAAAAATGTTCGTACTATATGTACTTCAAATCCTTTTCACATCTCATTCAACAAAGCAGAACATCACATGAGGGTTAAGCTATCATATAATACAAGCAGATTTGAGATGCATCTGCGTATGCAAAATTGGAGAGTGACAAAAGTGGGAAAAAGACATAATGACCTCCGTTAAGTTCACAAAGACTTGTTGACTGTTAACTTTTTTTAAGTAACAGTCTCAGCTATCAACAAGTTGATAGAGACTCCTCTCTTATCAAAGATGATAATCTGAAAACATGCGCGGATGAAAATGTAGATAGGATCATATGTAATCAAATTAGAAAAACGGGGAGTGTATTTATGTGGACATTGACTGTGGATTGCGTAAAAGATGCAGTATTAACAAAATGAAAACAGAAAGTTAGGAGGCGGCTTACCAGGGAAATGACGTAACACTTGATAAGAAGAGCAGTCCTCCATATTTTGAGGTGTGTTATTTTGGCTCTGACCTTCTTCTTCAGTGATTGAATTAGCCCTTTCTGGAGATGCACTCCCTCGTCTATAGACTTGAATACTGGACCTTCTATTCAAATATGAGTCGCTTCCCGGAGGTGACCCCGCCGCAGAAGAAGTAACCAACTGATTCCGATATAAGTTGAGAGCTTGGTTAATTCTATTATGAAATGCGAGTGTAGCGGAGCTATGCCTTCTATCCAAAATGGGACTAGTGGCTTCAGACGACACCCCAGATGAGGAATCCCCTTCACAACAATTATTGACTGTACTTATTCCTTCCGCTGAGTTCCCTTTGTATTCTAGTGCTAACTGCGTGTTATTTCCAAATACGTCTGCAGTTGGAGATGAAAAGCCACTATCAACTTGGTCGATAGCTGCTGGTGTCGACTGCGTTCTCAGAATTGCCCTTGGCCTTTCCTGCTGCTGTCGATTATTGACAAAACTGTCAACTTGAACTTGGAATCGGATGCCGACACGAACTGTCCTAGTGCGCTGTCTATCTGTGACCAACCCTTCTCCACTGTAGTTGAGACTGAAGCGTTTCACAATCGAGCCTAGCTTTGGTATGATGCGAGAGCTCAAATGATGATGGATAAAGTCTGTGATGCCATTGCTGGAATTTGTATTGTCTGGAACGGCAACTGTGTTTATGACTGGAGGAGCAGGATGATGATGATGATGAACGATTTGATGATCAGGGGACGACGACGGTGGGGGAACCAGTGGTGGTGTGGTGATGGAGATTGGAGTTTGTGATGATGGGACGTATTGATAATACGGTCCGTTTTCACTGTTATAGTTATTGTTATTAATATTGAGCCTGGTTGTGCTGCTGTCACGACCTGAGGGGCTCCTATCGTCTGTAGAAATCATTGGGAGATGAGAGAATGCTAAGAGTTTAAAAGGAACAAGGGTAAAGTTGTGTGCTTGAGCAGATTATGCTGCTGCCAATGATGCGGATAGGTGAGTAGTGCAAGCATGAAAAATATAGTCTGGTTGCAGCTTAGTCGGTTTTATGAGCAAGATATTATTATATTTTGTTCCCTTCTTCCAGAGCAGCTATAGCCGAGCAAGAAATTATGGAGATGATAAAAATCGGCTGTGTGCATGCAGTTTAGACATTAAGGATACAAATGTGTGAGTTTGTGTGCTGAGGATCTTTCTTACTTCGTATGGTCCTCTTCTAGATATGAATTGTAGCTTTGTAAGCTTAAAAGATCACTTGTTCCAACTGATCCTTTTTTTTGTCTCTTAGTATTCTCTTCCTTCTTTGTTGTATTGTGTATATTATGTTCAATGCAAGAATCGATGCTTCACGTTCACAGCCAAGATTTTTCTCAAGAGTTCAAGGGTCCAAATGAAACAAGTTGAAAAAAGAGGTCCAGTAAGAATGATGATACTGGGACAAGGTTGCATTTATGTACGATGCTGGAGAAACACTTTAGCATCTCCGGATCACATTCACATTTATAAATAATATATATGTGTATATATATATTCTCCTCAACGAACAACTAAATGTTTTACAACAGCGGAACCTTTTTTTCACATTAGAAATGTCATGGACCCAAAAAAGACGATCTTAAAAATAAACCCTCACAAAAAATCCGTTGTGTCTTGGGATGAGTGATGGATGGTTGATGTCGGATTTGGATATAGAATCAAATGTATGCACACTAAAGATTTCTTTCAGGAAGACAAATGTCTTGTGTATGTTTCACAATATGTGACACTTCAAAAAAAAATCTTTGAAGCTTTTAGATTCTCACAAGTTAAAAATAAGCTGGTTACGAAAAGTAATATTCGTCTGTTTTTGGAAGCTTTATAAAATCTTTTCTCTTTTAGAAATCAGTAAAATTTCAGGTATTTGACCAAATAAAAAAGTGTTGGTTTTATAGGTTAAAATATGAAATGTAATGTATTTAGTACTTTTGACAGTAAACAGATCTCATGTGTGCAAAGTTTGGTTGTAAAAAGTTATAATTTGAATTTTGTTTTGGTCTGAAGCACACTACTCTGATGGTGAGACCTCTTTTTGAAAATGAAGTTGACTGGCTGACTTCAAGTCTGAAATTGACGAGCAAGACTTTTTTAAATGTAAAGTAAGTCAGAGGAAAGCGAGCGAGCACAAATATATACGGCACTACTGTCACAGTGTTAATGTAAATGTGTTGATAGTTGATGTTGATTTTGATATGCAGGGATTTATAACTGTGGTCATTCTTCCACTATGCGGCTAACTAAATACCAAATTACTTTTATGTGTGTTATGCGAAAGAAAATGTGTAAATGTAGTAGTCGGTCAAAAACACAGTGAATGATGATGATATATGATGGGTATATATGCAACGATGAGCTGAGTTGAATTGAGTTGAGAGAGGATTATTATGCATGCATCATGCAAGCAAGCAACACACACACACAATAATACAATACAACAAGTTTCGTTCTTGTCAATGATGTTTACAATATAAAAGGGATAGAGATTGTTGTGTGTGCAAGGCATAAGGTAAGGGAATAAGTAATACATGTTTCAAAGATGATAAACCCTAAAGTATTGGATTCTCATGAGAAGAGTGGCCAAAGAGCTCTTCATCGTGCATCACTTTCGTGTAGTAGATATAGAAAAAGACGAAAAAGAAAGAACTTGTAATACGCAATGCAATATATATGAATCGCTTGTTGCTTGCGCATATATGTACATCACGTACATAAAAATCTCTCAACCTTTGCTTTTGCTTTTTCTTCAGCATACAAAATACAAGTTTAGCCAGTTTTTATGCTTAGTTCTCAAACTGAATTAGGCATTAATACCAGTTTTAGAGGTGTCTTGTAAGAGAAGTACTTATGTACTTCGTTCTCGATTATAGTAGTCTCCACATCATCATTGCATGCAATATTACGCAAAGTTGAAGATAAAGAGAGGGCTACAATAATATACAATGGTTAACTTTAAGTTCTTCACAGAGAGATTTCTTTTTAGGCTTTTGTATTGTTGAATTGCACAAGAAGGATTTCAAACGGAAGACACAGAAGTGAATAGTAGTACAATACAATGTATTTTGAAAATGGAAAAGTAATGGAGGCATGTCCGGCATTTTTGTATGAGTTTTAATTACAGCTACGTCACTAATTTTTTATAGGAAGAAAAAACATTGTCTGCATAAGATTTTGAACTGCAATATTAAAGCGTAAAAAAAGTTTTTTACTTAAGTAAACATGTATAGCAAATGTGGATAAGATTTAAAAAATTCATTCAGAACAGAGTATTGAAGCAATGAATATGATTATGATATGATATACTTATAATATTTTTGAATAAAGATGGCTTTGATGAACTTTGTATGTGCTTGCGTCTGTTTTGATATGATTTCTAATAGTTTAAGCATGCAGCCTCTTTACAGATAGCCGGTAAGTGTATCCCTTGTTTGCGTTGCGCTGAGATTTACAATGGGAATCGAGCGGAAAGAATGGAATGAGTGCAATGGAAGAGCATTCCTGAAATAAGATTAAACACTCATTTAATTCTTATGGACTATATAAAATAATTGTCCTTTCAAATAATAAATGAATCTTTTCCTTCTGTGGTCCATCCGAATCCGATTTATACACGGCTTACTATTTCTTGAACTATCAAAGCTTTAATGAATTCCTCATACGCTTCCACTTCCTCTGCTGAAGGTTGATAATTTCGAATCTTTCCATTTTCAAGCTCAATTCTTCCAGGCAAATACTTTTCCCGGAGTTTCATCAAATTTTTCCAATTCCTCATCGTGTAGCAATACAAACTAAACTTTAGGCCTGAAAAATAAAAAAAAGATTACCTGTCTAGGAAATATTGGAAAATTATATATTATGCTTAATGATTGATGATATGGCATATTATGATGCTGTCCTTTTACAAAGGCAAAGAAAAACAAGAGCAAACAAACTGCCTAATATCCAAGCAGCTGTCTTGGCATTTCTTGCCGTTCTCTCGATAACATTTTTTGACTTCACATCAATCCATGTACATTTTGGTGTGTTCCAAAACCAAGGGTTATCGCAATTCAACCTGGAAGCTATCTCTGCATAACTTTCCTCTCGTTTTTCTATTGAGATATCATCTATTTGTGCTGCTCCAGCAGCAAAATAAAAACGAAACCAATTTTTAACGCATATGGGTTTTTATAAGCATATCAAATCAAGACATTACGTATATCGCAATGATAATAATCATCGTATCCATTATGTATAGCTGAATGTGCACACATAACTCAATATTTTATCTTTCCTTAACCATTCATCAACTCCTTCCTAAATAAATGCTCTTGATTTATGCCAGCTGGGGGTTTGCTTGCGAACTGATCCAGCTTATTAGCTTGAGCTGCCTTGTGGATAGCGGGCATTGGAAGGTCATCTTGATATTGTTGATACTCAGCAGCAAGTTGGTGATACTCTTCATCTGAGTACAAATCAGAGTCTGAGTCAAGTTCTTCGCATTGTATACTATTGATCCCATTTTTAGCAAAATCCATAAGAATTAGGAGAGCAATCATGCCTGCTTTCCCTTGTTCCATTATGAAAAATCAATGACTTCTTGCTTGTTAAAAGCAGTAAACTTTTCTCCCACCGACAAGAGAGGAATATAAGCACACAGGAGAATGTATTATGATAAGAAATATACGAAGGACACATTCAGCGTATGGTTACTACGAAACTTGTACAAGGATGAATGCGAAGCTGCGAAGTCAAAATGCTAGAACCAAAATGTCAAATGATCCAACGGATCTAACCGCATCAATAGCCAATATTCTTGCAATTTAAGCTGTCTTTAATTTATTAATTCAATAATCAAACGCCTCTTCTTTCAATTTTTTTCTTCCAATTTGGATTCACTGTATAATAACCAAAACATGTCTATAAAAATGGTGGACTTGAGCCGCAACCCTACCTTGAATTTCGACAGCTGCCAAAAGTTTGAGCAGAGTTTTAGTCGCATTGCAAACAGAGTTCCAGAAGGAACTAAAGGTAATGGGATTGTTAAATCAAACGCTCCTTATGCTGTAACACCAATGTGTCTACCTAGAATTCCTTATGTGCCCAAAACCATGTCTTTAAATCGTGCCCCTTGGGAAGGTTGGCGCTATGGATCTAACTATGTAAACACGGATGAAATTGAAAAGGTTAGGTTTTAAGACAAAAAGCAATATTATAAATCATCCAGAAATACTGACCACCAATTTTATGAATACGAATGTACAGCCATACGGGTATCCGGACTATACTTACTACCGTGGAAATTATTGTGGCCCTTGCTGCAGCTGCGTTCCAAGCATTGCACCACTTGGTGGCGACCCCAATGGGAAGAATCCAAACATTCGTTATGTTCAACTAGACTACAAAAATTTGTTGGGGTCTGGTTTTGCCACGCAGGGACCTCCATCCTCTCAAACGTCTCCATTCATGATGAATGATCCAGGTGCTGCCACAAGTTGCGGTCGTAATCATTGCCCAGAATGTTCCGGTGTTTACAAAAAGACGGAGCAACCAGTCAAGTTTCAAGTCTGTATAGGAGATCAGTCAAAACCGGAAACCGTGCAACCCTGTCCAGCTCAACCGATGAAGATTTATTTGCCCTTATCAATGATCCCTCGTATGGGCCCAGATGGGGATCAAGCTGACGATGACACGGGAAGCAATTGTGAACAAAATGAAGATGCAGAATGTGAAAACGGTTCAAATACTGTATCCGGTCCAAAGAGAAAGCAGCAGTTTGAAGTTCTTATTCCTCCACAGGAACAAGCATACAATCAACAGGGAAGTATTCAATGCCAAAGCACTAGTGCAAATAACTGTGTTCCTTGTCAACCAAAGGGACTCTTTGATCCTTGTGGTTGCTGCAAAGCTTGCAAAAATCCGGTAGCAGCGTGTGGACCAAAATATGGAACCGACATTACTAGATGTCAAATCACTGCAATGGAAAGACTACCACGACTCGACTGCTCAAAAAGATTGCTACCGTCTCAAAAAATGAAATAAGACTAATTTAACCAATATCATATTAAATCTAAAAACATATCAACGTTTCCACAAATTAGAAGGTGTAAATAAAGAAAGAATACCAATAAGTCCGTCATCAGTAAACACTACACTGCACTGTGTCATTATATCATTGATAAGCATACCAATTACCAACGCACCAACTAATGCATGTTGTCTTGCTAAGCAACTTTTCTTCAATTTAATTTGACTGCAGAAATAAAGCTCTTATTTTAACCTACTGCGAAATTTTTATGTAGACCATCATGAAAAAATTCCAAACTACAAAAAAATAAGAATTTGTTTGGTATGTCGGAGATTTCACATTGTTGCATAATTTTTATGATACTTTTGTAATACACTTGGAAAAGTTGAACCAAGGTAAGAAAAAATTGAAAACATTATTCAGAGTTAAATTATTATTATGCTCAGATGACGGTGAAATGTGCTGATTGATAATATGAATAATTGTTCGATTGATACAAAGAGAAATGGACAAGAATAAAAATCAAGACCAAGTCCAAGCGATTTACCTAGCCCAAGCGAACATTTTTGCATATGAAGCAACAAAATCAAATAAATCTTGGGTTCCCCTCTGTGATTCCACCGTCCCGATTTCCATCCTTTACGACAACACTCGTTCAATTTACCGTATAATTAGCGTAGATGCGGAAATCAAAGAAGTGGTTGTGAACACAACCATCATTCCAGAACTGGAGTTTGTCAAGACCACCCAAAAATTTGGGTACTGGAAAGATGTTTCTAGTGGCCGTGTTTTTGGAATAGGATTCGCATCAGAATACGAAGCTGAAGCGTTTGACGAATGCCTCCGAAAAGTAAAGCAAAACATTGGACCACCATCAGTGAATTCTTGCATGTCTCTCAATTCAGAAACTCAAGAAAATACTAATAATAGCAGCAGCAGTAGTAACATTAACAATCCGAAGACGGAATCTTGTCCTCCTCCTCCTTATCGACCAACTCTTCAAGGTCAAGGGGATGGCCAGACGCATCATAAGCTGCCGCCTCAAGTAGCCCCGTATGGAACAGGAGGAGTTGTACAACAGGCTAAGCAACTCAACTGGAATGATTACGAGCAAATTGGTCCAACGGTGTTGTCAATGATGAACTCGCATAACCAAGCAATGGCAAACATTGGAGCAAGTCGTCCCTCAACGTATAAGGTTGACTTGCCACATATACGAACAGCGACTCCTCAAGGGACTCCACAAAACAACCAAGCTCCAAGCAGTAACACTACTCCTCCAAAATTTTATCCCAATTTGGAAGACCTCAGACTACCAAGCCATTTATCACCGCCGTATCATGTTCCTTTCCAATATATTCCACAACAAATTCGTCCGCAACCACCTGGAGAGCCTTCAAGGCAAAATAATGGAAATGGGTCCCTAACAATACCTTTACCAATGTCACTTCCACAGGGCTTCTGTTATCAGGGTCCACAAGCAACCTTAACTACGGGAGGAACATCTTTTGCGGAGCAACTTTACAACATTGAGCATAATTCCAACAAACAAAGTGTTACGGATTCAAGTAATTCAGACAGGAGAGAATTTGCGGATGAAATCAATCGGGTCAAGTCGGAAAATATGAAGTTGTCAGAGTCGCTTATTGAGAGTACGTGCAATGCAAAAAAGTGGGAGCTCCAAGTGAATTCTTTGAGGGAGGATAACATTCAGCTAGTGAAGTCAGTGGCAGAGCTTAACTCAAAAATGGAAGGGCTAAACAAAGAGTGTAGGGAGCTGAAGGAGCAGGCTAATCGTTGGAAGGAGCATTATCAACAGGCGGTTAACAGTTCCAAGGAAAAAGGACAGCATTTGAAAGACGCTGAAGAAAAGCTGAAATATGCTTCAGCAGACAAGGCTCGCATTGAAAACGTCTTGAAGGATTTGCAAGATGAGCTGAAGCGACAGCAGGAGAATTACAAGGAGCAATCTGCCAATCACGTGGGGCAGTACACAAACAAGTATTTCAAAGAGTTGGAGGAGCATTACCGGAAGCTGTTGACAGACTCACAGAAACGGATCGAAGAAGTGTTGCGAAAAGATAATGACAGAAAAAATGTTCTCAGAGGTGTGGACACATTATTCACAGGGGCAATTCAAGGACTTATCAATATTCATGGCCAGATTAGACAAGCATATGAGCAATAAAACCAGATATTTTTGACAAACATGTATATTTTTACAAGGGCAGAAACATTGATTGAGTTTGATAAATCAAACCATGCATATAGTAGAGCAGTTGTGTAAAACGCATTTGATATCGAGCGTTGGAAGGTCAAATTGAGTTTAATTTTAAGCTGCACGCAAGTACCAGGTATATAACGGTTGTGGTATCTTTAGTGCAAAACAAACTGCCCTTAATACATTAAAAATACTCCCTAGCCGGCGCGTGGCGATCAAATTAATAAATAAATGGAATACTGCTTTAATTTCCTGTGCGTGTTGGTTTTTTATTTGCAGAAGCAAACACAAGGAAATATTGTAATCGTCATTTTAAGTCGACTCCATGCTTCATACCTTTGTTTTCATCCAGGCTAGACATTATGGTCTAGACGACATAAACTTCCGGCATCGAGTGTTGTTGATTTGAGTTAAGATAAAAATAGATGGTCAAGGGTAATTTGAATTTTACCTGTTCAAATCGACGGTGTTTGTGTATAGCTGTGCTATGTAAACAACGCCAAGTTTAATTTGATTCCTCACAAACATTTCTGTAAAAGTCCGTTTTTCCCTAAAGAGAAAGTTTGTAATTATCTTAATAATAATAATTTTAAAATGTGTCATAAATTCTTACCTGCTACTACTTTAGCTTTCAAATTTCAAATCCTAATTTATATAATTATTGTAAACGTTTGCACAGTCAGCCAAGCACAAGCACGCATTTATGATCAAGCCAATGCCCTTTATTCAACCAAGGGTTTGGGCGACTTGCTGGTGAAAAGCTTTTCTCCAATTTCTGATGAAACTATTCTTTACCTGGATGCAAAACGTTGGGATGAATGTCCAGGGAATCAAATACATATTTCATACGCTTCTGTGTTTCCAATGAGGTTTGTGTTGTTTTCCTCCAATACTCTTGAAAGAGGGGCAAACACAACACTTGCACTTCCACCATTTCCTAGACTGACGGAAAATCATCACTTGATAATCACTCAAAAATTCAACCAACTTTCGCTAGCAGATTGTGGAGTACAAAATGGACAGCTCCAAAATCTTTTTAAAATATTTCATTTGCTTGCGTTCAGCAGCCTCACGTTGTTCCTCATCCTCAACAATCTTGAGACAAGTCGAGACCAAGAAGTATTCGGAGAACTGAACAAAGATTGGATTATGAATCTCCCAGCAAGTAAGCTAATAATTAATGTTCCACCAGTTTCATCCAAGGAAAATGTAAATTATTATGTTTTGTGCAACGGCTACTGTGACTCGAAAATTATACCAATTGCTCATCTTACCAACAAAAGTCCTCAAACCCCTCTTCAATTTCATAAGCGTAATTTTCGAATGGCATTTGGGAAACGTATACAATTCACCATCTATGACCGCTTCGGTTACTATTTCTCTGATGACTTTAAATCTAATCCACTCGCTTGCCTCAAGTTGGTTCACAAACTATCAAAATATTGCATCTACGAGATGATTGTGTCAATGTATATCGCTGTAAACTTCAACATGACCATTGACTTTAATCGAGGCTTCAATGAGACAGTGAATGAAATCAACCAAATCCGGGAAATTAATTTCCCCTACATCCACTCCATTTCAACACGAGTCAGTTATGAAAACAAGGGACAACTGTATAAAAACTGGTTTCTCAGTAATCTACAGTTTGCAACTTTTGACAGGAAGTCACCCATCTACTGCTCTGGCTCTGACCATTTTGGGGTAACTGATTTGTCCCAATCAGAGTCTTGGACCTCAATGGAATTCCTGGTTTGGGTTCTCCCATTTGACAAAACAATGTGGATTTTCATCCTAATCTTCGTGGTGTCCTCGACATTATTTCTGACAAAAGAGTATGATGTACGTCATTTGATTGAAGAGTTTCTCAAAGTTATCGCAACAATGATTCATGAGTCTCAATCACCAAAAATTAAAAAGTACATGTTCCTTGTGATCATTGGCTTCATGATATGCTCCTATTATGAAAACTTTTTGACCAGTTTGGTAACAGTGCCACCTTCACCAAAAGTATTTGAAAACCTTCGTGAATTGGTGGTAACTGGAAATTACAAGATCCTTGCAGTAGGTGGAGAAAAGAGGAAAAGGTTTTTGGAAAAGAGATACGCTGTGGTTTTCCAACGGCTAAAAATGTCGGACAAAGTTAATTCTACCACAGTTCTTAAATCGCCCCCCTCGCACCCTTCTCTCCAAGTTATCCAACTTTGATTTAATCCAGTACAATGAATTTTTTGCCGTTCTTGTATGTTACATAAAAGCCACCAGAGGGTTGCATCTCTGAAAATGCTCTCATCTGACATTTTCATTGTTTACGTCTTGCATCCTATTCTTTCATACTTTATTTTTCTAGTCAACATAAAAGCTAGTTTTCTCTAGTCAAATTTGGACTAGACAGTTTTTAATTATAATCAATATTTACAGTTTACGTATAGAAATGGTTTCCTGCTTTGCTCCAGGTTGTAAAAGCGGATACCGAGGTAAAAAGGCTCATTTGTTCAAGCCATCAGCTTGCGCCGCAGGGGAATGGGTGAAAATTTTAACTAAATTAAGGAGTGATAAAATATTTGACCCATCAGTTCAGTCACATAAGCTTTGTAGCCTTCACTTCTTGGAATCCGAAATCGTGAAAGCTGACAAGTTTGTAATCGATCGCAAAGAAGTTTTATTAACACGGCATAACTGGACCCTGGTGCCGGGTGCCATTCCAACAATTTTTCCAAACATTCCACAGTACCTTGTGTCAACTCGGAAGGAGCCCCGCAGAGTAATTAAGAGGAAACCGTTGGAGCCTACTGCTACGTCAAAGGACAAGAAACCAATATCGAAACTGGAAGAAATCGTCAACTCCAAAGATCAAATTGATGAACCTTGGTGGAACAAATGGGATTCTTTCCAATGTTCCTGGATATTAGACTGTAAATCATCACTGGGAATGGTTAGTTGTTTAAACGTGAAATACATCGATGGCTCTCCAACTGTTACTAAATCCATAACCGTAAGTCAACTGCAATTATCACGACCAGTATTTAATATTAGATAATTCAGTATTTCGACTTGGAAAATGATTTTTGATTTCCTGTCAACTAGGTTAAAAAATTGGATTGTACGTGGGAAGCATTTATGAATCAATTCAACGTGACTCAACTTTTGTGTCAACACAGAAAGGACTGTATTGGATTTAATGTAAGCTCTGGGACGGAGGCCGTATTGTAAAAAAAGTCGTCTGGAGTAATTCATTTAAGCCGGACTTTTGTAGGCCGGCCTACAAAGCCGCGTGTATTTATTACATCTGGAGCCAAGAACGGCCAAGTGGCCTTTTTATCAAAAACGCATGAGAACCATAGACCATAGCAGTAAAAAGCTTATACCACCCAATAACGACTACAAACCACGAGATTAAAAGAAATTAACAACCAAAATAAAATAAAAGTCTACCAAATTAAAAAAAGACCATCACATAAAATAAATAATATACCACCAGATTAAATCAATAGACCACCAAATTCAAATCACATACCACCAGATAAAATAAATAATATATCACCAGATTAAATCAATCAATTAATAAAATCAAAAGAATAAAAAAGGGCTACCAGAATGTAATAAAAGGCTATGCCAACAAATTAAAAATACATACTACCAAACTAATAAATAATTTTTTTTTAAATTTAGAGCACGCAACTGTTCTGCTGACTGTACAGATGTAGAATTCTAACGACCATATACATATATGTAGACATAAAACGACTTCAAATAGTTTTCGAAATACACTTTGAATTTAAAAACTAACACTACCAATTCAGTCTGTCAAATAACCTGTAAGTACTGACTTTTATCTAATCTAATGATTTTTTAATTCGATCCTTCGAATTCAAAAACAATCCTTAGTCACTAGGTGACAAGCCAGTCTAATAGGTTAGCCAGATCTTTGAAATTGTCCAATAACTTGGTGTGATTTCGAACCACGATAATTATTCGTTTTCTGAATGCAACAACGTCCGTCTGTCCTCAGAAATTTGAAATAGCTCCTCAGTATGCAAAAAAACTTTAGACCGCTTCTACTATAAAAAATCGTTGGTGTTTGTTTGCTAACTATTTCTCTTGATTATTGATTAGTTTGTGTTGTCATTGTTACTACTCTTAACTTCAAAGAAACTTACTAAAGCAATTTTTTGAAATTCAAGTTGTACAAATGCATCGAACCAAGTTATTGGCGATTTTCTTATACAT
Organism: Orchesella flavescens; assembly: GCA_964034955.1. Classification (NCBI taxonomy): domain Eukaryota; kingdom Metazoa; phylum Arthropoda; class Collembola; order Entomobryomorpha; family Orchesellidae; genus Orchesella; species Orchesella flavescens. The sequence continues at coordinate 18,956,916 of OZ035954.1, forward strand.
GCACCTGGCACCCCCTTGGTAATACCAAAATTAAAAATATGGACTACTGAAATGAAGCAATAGACTACAAGAATGAAATAATAGACTAAAATATATCTATAGACCACACCAGAATAAATCATTATTATACCACCAAAATAAAATAACAGACCATCAGAATACAAGATTACACCACTAAAATAAAATAATAGAACACCAAAAAATAAGATAGTAGAAAAATAGACCAGATAAAAACAATACAAATTAAAATTATGAACCATATCACAAATGAAAGAAGACTAGAATAAAATAATGACCATCAAATTGAAAATTTCATGATTTTGAATTAACGTTCTAAGCAACTTGGTGGCACGGGGATTTTTGAGTAGACGTGTAATTCCTCTCCGTAGAGAATGCAACAATCAAACTGCTTGTAAGCAAGCCTGGAGACGTAGCGGAAAGCATTAAAACACACTTGAATGCCTTACTACGACTTTCTGGCTGGTAACCAAGCCATTTGTTATTTTTGGTGCAGTTTGTAATTTTTTAAGGTAATTTGCAATTTTAAAAATCAATTTGAAAGAAAGTAAAATTAAATTTTAAAAATCAATTAGGAAGGAAAGTTATTTGTAATTTTCACCATCAAATTAGATGAAAGGAATTTTAGTTTTTAGGCTTAAATTTATTGAAAGTAATTTTTGCATAAAAAATGTCATTTTAACATATCGGCTAGTGCCCTATTTTCCTATTTGGTGACACGCCCTACAATTAGTGGCATATTCTATTAGTCTAGTGGGACATTCTAAGGGTATGGTGACACATCGTATCGATAAAGTGGCAATATCCTACGGGTCTGCGTCTGGTGGAGCATCATATTAGTTTGGTGGCATGTTTTATTAATTTAGTGATATGTTCTATCAGTTTAGTGGCATTTCTTGCTAGTATAGCGGTGATATAGAATACTAGCAGGCCCGGCGATCGGGCTACGCTCCGATCAGAATGTCGGTTTTAGTTAACCATGTATTTATGATTTGATTACCAAATTTTTAATTAAAAATAATCCCATAGAATTTGCACTTCGAAGTCTAAAACTTGAGCAAACAAATAACTCAATAGTTTTGAGACAGTAGTTGTTTTACGTTCGATAATACGTGACTGAATATCAACTCGTGTCTATGAAATAGAACTTTCATAGTGGGATTAAAAAAGTAATCTAATCCTAATCCAGTTAATTGAAAGTATTTATGCTCATCGAAGAGGGCAAATGAGGTTACTTATTTTGTCTGCCATGTAAGCGTTTACGATTTTTTGTATAGCCGCATAATCACATAATCTCGCATTTCACTTGCGATATAACCGCATAAGCTCAAATTTAGCTCTGGCAGAGAGTCACAAACGCTAGCAGCAATGTCATCAAACCGTCATTTTTTCAAATGAGCGTACTACCATGACCCTTGCCCTTTGCAACAAAATTAGATAAGGACTCATCGAACGTTCGTGAGTTACTTCAGGCTGTATGTCTGCAGTGCTTCAATTGTAAGCCCTCTAGAGAAATGCAAACGGATGTGTTTTTGGGGTTAGCAACAAAACCATGAAAAAGTCACTTTTTCAAGGGACCACATGACCATGATCCGAGTTGCAAACATCAAGTTTAGCAGTTGATTTGCACTGCGCAAAGCTTTGCGAGTACAATGGTATACTACACGACTGTACTACTTAAATTGCAAACCCTCCAGAGGGATGCAAATGAAGATCCCATTTATTTTAACCACACTATTGTATAGATTCCCTTTGAATTCGTATGCAATTCAAAGGCCCATGGCGCAAATATATAGTCAAAGTCAATATTCAAATTATGATTCGAGCCATCTGCAAGCATTAAGAAGTCCCAGGGCACTGCTAATAAACAGTTCGCTTCAAGTAGTTTTACTCAGGAGGGAGCCAATAGAATATAATTTTTTGGCAAAATCGTCAAATTTTACAAAAAATGTCAGTTTCATGCGGCTGTATATTCAACATCAAACGTATTAGTATGAAGATAATATACTATTAGGAAAAACCAACTCTTTGTGATTCGGATGATGTGCAATATGACTACCCGACTTAAACAACGAAGTCAGTAGGGCCACCGACACATCTTCAGTTTTGGTCGCTGCGAATTAATACCTGAAAAGTGCTCCATATTAAAACACGCATGGTGCAAACATACAATCAATATGGATGTAACGAATATGATTCGATCCATCTGCAATCTTTAAGGAGTCCCAGGGCACTGCTAATAAACAGTTCACTTCAAGCAGTTTTACTCAGGAGGGACCGGTTGGAATGTATTTTTTGGGCAACATCATCAAATTTTACAAAAATTGCCATTTTCATGAGGCTGTGTATTCAACATCAAACATATTAGTATGAAGATAATTATTTATTATGAAACACCAACTCTTTGTGATTCGAATGGTGTACAGCATGACCACCCGACTTAAACAACGAAGTCAGTAGGGCCATCGACACAACTTCAATTTTGGTCGCTAAGGATTTTATTTATATAGATTCTGATAGGATACTCTACCAGTATAGAGAAATATCCGAGTGGCATGTTATCCTAATTTGGTGGCATATTTTGCAAGTCTGGTGGCATATGCGGTGGTCAAATTAACGTGAATTGCCATTCCCGAGACTTACTCGGACAGAAACCCGTGTGATCTTTACTATATGCGAAGTCCATGTGTGAACGCATTGAGTAAGCAAAGAAGAGCATGCTAAAAACTCTAGTACGATAATTCATTACATAATAATGGCAGTGGTAACCATGCAAGTGCAGTTGACACTTGAGCAGATCGGTACAAGCTTTGGAATGCCCCAGCGTCTTCAGTGATAACATTTATGAAAATCTGAGAGCAGATATCGATTCTTCATAAAATTTTGATCCTGCTTCATCTAAAATCTGTCAAATAAACAGAATTTTTGACAAGGTTATGACATTCCAAAGTTTCCACTACTTACCCATCAGATCAAATTGCTCGGGGTGGTCGATGGGGAAACTTTGGAATGCTGTAAATTGTGTTTGACTTAACTTACACAAAATCTAAAGGTTGCATCAGACGCAGCGTTAAATTTTACTCCTGCTTCAAAAATAATATAATGTCATTCATTGAAGATTTTGACGTAAATAGGTTCCAAAAATGACACTGTCGCCATCTCCATTGTTCGTAATGGTAACGGTGGGGAAATTTTGGAATGGTGGTACTCAAAAAATTACGGGTGGATTTGAAAACTGAAAACGGCATTATGCTTCCCATACGTTTATCTGTCTGCTTCAACTTACTCTGGCAACTTTGGTAAACCTTCCCAGCCGTAATACAAAATCCAATACATGCCTTTACCAAAAATGCTGAAGTTGGCTAGGGATATTTTCAATGCTTTGGAGGCTTTCGAATCCTTCAACTTGTGCGAAGGTCTAAAGGGATACGGGCATATTATGTCGTGCACCGGAGGTGTGATGTCAAACTCTGTATGGAAGTCAGCAAATTGTTCTCAATTCGGTTCTGATGTTGTGTGCCAGCCGTGTAAACTGTTGATCCCGCTTCTTTGCTTTTAGGCTGTGATTCTACGTTTCATTCTATACCAAAATCTAAACCGGAAGGGATTGCAGAGTGGCTATTGAAGAAGGAGGGGGATGGACAAAGATATGGAAATCTAGAAGATACATCCGTGGTGGATTATACGATAAGACTATATGCAAAAAAGTTGCGGTCCAGTTCAACCTACAACACGAGTCGTTTCAAGTGTCACATTATTAAACAGTCTTTGCATCCTTTACTTCTTCACTGGGAAATATATACTGTGAATAGGTACTGGATTATGGAGAGTATTCGCTGGCTTTCTGATATTGGATTGACGGAACAACTTCGTGATTGGTTTGTGTGGGGTGCAATAAATGAAAATCATTTGTCGTATGATATGTATTCGAAAAGTGATGCTAGTGTGGAGGTTATTAGAGTTAAAAAGGTAATTGCATTTTTGGCACTTGTTGGGTGCATCCTCCTAGTAAGCCTTGGCTTGTTCTGTTGGGAAATTATAAGTCAAGATCCAGACAAGTCAGTTGGAGTTGGAAAAATTACAAATTGGAACAAAGGCAACGGTTCTGATGGAAAAGACCTGATACGGATAACCGTTAAAACAAAGTAGTATGTAGAAAATGTCATTTGAGCGTGTCTTATTCATATCATAATGTTTAGCATTATTAATCAGCATTGTTTGAATCTATCATGATTATCAAACTATTTTTCTCAAACTTTAAATCAAATTTACATTCAATTCCAACCAATTACAAAAGAAAAGCAGAAGAGTTTATTTTTTTTAGCAAAGTCATATAAAATTCAAAATAAATTCTTCTTCTCAACTTTTCACCAACATCAAACATAATCGATATAGGTTAAATACAAAAGGGATTTCATGTTATCATTAAATAAATGTACTATCACACTTACAATACAATTTATAGCTGTATCTACTATTTATTCCAAGACTTCAAGTCCCTCTCCTTTCCCTTGCGGAATTATCTTGTATCTCGTCAAAGTCTATTCTGAATACTGTCGTAGTTGACTCTATAGTAGTTTGATCATTTGCAATTTCATCTTGAGGCGGCTCTGTAGGCAGCGTTCTCTCCTCGAAATTAAAAGATGGTACAATATAATTTTGGGATGGTAATAGAACGTGAGGCACATACAACTCTTCCCCTTTCCAAATGAAACCGATTGGAGGCTCGTCCTTTAGTTCCTTTTTTAGTGGGACCCGAACAGGTATCTGATTAAAGTCGAATTTCTCCCTTGCTAATATTTCAATTGGTGTTCCAGTTGTGAGAGGGTACTTTATGACTATGTGTGAAGAATTAGAATTAGTACTTGGGACTGGGGTAGTTTTTAAGAACGTTGTTGATGGAGGTGTTGGAGTCGTTGTAAACTTTGGGTTTGCTATCGCTGTGGGTGTCCTGCCTGTCTCCAAAACTCTTGAAAATGCGGACAATGTCTGAGAGTTTTGCGCAAGTGAGACTGACGTTGTTGGGGCATTTTGGAATCTAACCGGAAATCTAGTACCAGTCGATACAGTGGTTTTAGGTGTTGGAGTTGTTGAGGGGAATTTACTTTGGAAATTAACAGGGCGAGATCTTGTTGAAAATGGTGACGCAGTTGAAGTTGGCAGAGATGGAGGAAAAGCATTTTGTAGTCGGAGTGGAAATCTTGTTCCGATTGGTAAGGCAGGAGTGGGAGTTGTACTTGTGGTCGTAAATCTAAATGTGTGCTTAGCCGTGGATCCAAATGTAAATGGAACATATGGGGCTGAAGTGGTAGGGCTTATTAAACGAATAGGCTGTTCACTTTCCCCATATGGATTTGGTCGTCTACTATCAAGTTCCTTCCGCTGTGCTGTATGCAAATTCGAATGGAACCGAAGTCCAACTCCAGTAATTAATGATGACGGCTTGGTAGTTGGATGATATGTTGTGACAGAAGGATGAGTAAAAAAATTTGAAGTGACTGGGAACGGTCTTGGTGTTATTCTCGTGGTAAAAACAGGGGCAGAAAATGAGAATGGTCGGATGGTAGCGGTGCTAAAAGCTGGTCTTGGAGTTGAGGTCGTCGTCACACGCTCTGGCTTTTTACAGCAAAGATATTGAACTCCGGATCTTTCATATTTACATCTCTAAAAATAAGAACCCAAAATGGCATTAGCAAAAATTTCTTGTTCGGATGAAGGATATAATTTTATGCTAATGTCGTGATGATTGTGATGTCACTTTCAAATCTCACCTTAACTTTAATGGGCTCTGTGGTATTTGCTGAAATCTTGGGTTTACCCGGAGTTAATCCGGTTTTTGCCATAAATTGCGGATTCAGTGTGGAGCAATGTGACATGCTAATACATAATTCATCCGATGTGCAAGGTTCAAGAACCTGAAGCGTTTGCTTGGATTCAGATGGAGATGGAAGAGATGATGATGATGAAGCGGATGGTGGTGATGACGAAATGATATTTTTAGACACCCTGCTGCCACTAATATTTGGAGACTTTGTTCCTGTGGGAAAGCAATTTGCATTTTAATATATTTGTCGATTTTATATCCACAAATGATTGCTTAAACTCACCAACAGTGCACAGGTCAATGTGACTAGATTTGTATGTACATATATATCATCTGCATATTATTCCGGTGTAAATTACAGAATTAATGTGCTACGAGTCGGGAGTCGGTTTATACATTTTTTGGCAGAATTCTTTATTTACAGACTTTGGCAAAAGCAAGAGGATTTTAAGTGAGTCTTACATATATACCTTTTGCAAGGATGTATATACATATATTGTTTTTATTCATATGAGTATTTTATGTACAGGTGTAAATACTTCCTTTTGGTCCATCACATAGATTGGTAGTAGTAAATGTTCAGATTGTTAATAGTCTTTACTTAAGTATTTACATGATAATTTATCATTCATAATACAAATATTTACACATTAAATGTATTTAATAATTGTACAATAAAAGGACAATATTTCACTGAGAAACAAAAGCAATTTTAAAATCTATAATCGTCGAGGCGTCAAAGAATTTTTTTTGTTGTGCAAACTAATTTTTTATCCCTGGATTGTAGCAGTTTTGCATGGAATTTTTATACAAAAGTAATATTCGGCATAGCATGTTGAGGTCATAATGTTCATTTATTGCTCCACAGTTAGTCCATATTTGTTACAATATATTTAGTTATAAAGCAGTCTTATTCACATTTCCATTGCAATTGAGTTTTTATATATTTCAGTTCAGGCGGATGTCGCATATCGTAATTGTAAATCAAGTTATATAGGGTTACGGATTATATACGTCATGTTGTGTTTGGAATTAGTTGGCATTTGTGTGAGTAGTTGAGTATTAGTAAGTGTAGCCACCACCGGCACCACCAGTGTTACACTGTGGATTATTACGATTCCACCCCAAATTCCTGTTACCTCCACCCGGACCTGTATATAACACATCAGATATGTTAATCAGAGATTAAAACTTGACATGACAGACTACTACTACATCTTCTTGGAATAAAGTGGTAGTGACAATAACTTTGTAGGATATGATGCAATTTTGTTAGATTTTGGAATGAATTATTTTTTTTGTTACTAACGTCGGTGGTGGTTTAAAATAATGGTAAGCGTAGTATGAGGAGTAAACAGGTTTGATATTAGCAAAAGGCACCGTCGTTGCAGCGGTAGCAGGAGCAGTAGTAGCGGCAATGGAAGGGTAGTGGTAGTAGTAATTGATATAGCTTGAAGTGCGAGGGGCTGCATATTGCAATGTTGGTTGTAGCCAAAGCAAGTAATGCGATTGATATGATCCTATATATAAGTATATATACACGTACATTTTAATATGTACAAATAATATCGTTTTTTTGTCATTTTTTAGAGGTATAAAACACACATTAATATTTACAAGTTTACATTCACATTCACCGAACCATTAACAACTCAAGCAATGACGAAGCTTACTGTTGTGTGGCTTCATCATGTTTTTTTTCTTATTTACAGCCATATAAAAATTGTCATATGAAAAGAGATTTACAGACAAGTTATTACATAATGAGAAAAATTCCAGAAAATAAAGCTTGCTCATCATCATCATTATCAATGTAAATAGGATGTTTCATCATAATGATGTGAATTGATATTTTGTAAGCCTTTTGATATGATTACTACTATTACTACTATATATTCCCCCGATTTTTTTCTCTCCATTTCTTGTTTTACCTACCTGAGTATGGATTACCACTGCTCAAATGGTTTCCTTGTGGAGGTTGTTGAGTAAAAGGGGATTTTTGAGGAGCATTGCCATTACCCAAAGCTTGGTTGTGACCTTGGTTAGGCTGTCCTTTGTCTGGATGATGTTGATGAGCACCCCCATCTTTCTTCATCATGCCACCACCTTGCATATCTGGCCATGGGTCCTTGTAATTGGGGTCTCTGCAACAGACTCCGACGATGCCGGTTTGTGGCTCGGAGCATTGCTAAAACGATGCATTTCATTGAGTATAACATGGAGTAGCTTAAAGAATAATAAAGCCCGAAAATATGCAAATGCAAAGGATTGACATAATTCAAAAGGATTTGCTTACCATTAAAGCAACGCGATGTAATTTGTCAGCAACAGAAAGTTGAATAGGATTTTCTTCAATTAATCCTATTGTGTTACAGTAATCGTCTTGAACACAAAGCATGGCAGCGGGACAACCAGGATATGGAGGTAATTCAGCTTCAGGTTGTCTTTGCTGTTGTTGCTGCTGGAGTGGATTTGGTCGTGCTCCTTGACCAGCGTTTTGAGGTGGTGGTCGTGGCGCTTGAGGAGGTTGGTAAGGTTGTTGCTGTCTTGGTGGCGGATTTTGGAAATTGTTTTGAGGTGTTGGTGGTGGTGGTTGGTTATCTGCAGGTCTGTTGTATCCTTGGTTGTTGTTTGTGGGCGGTGCTTGTTGAGAAGGTTGCTGTTGTGGGGGTGGTCTATAACCTTGGTTTGGCTGTTGAATGGGTTGTTGTTGCTGTTGTTGAGGTGCTTGAGGTTGTTGCTGTTGGGGAAAAGGTTCGGGGTTCAATGGAGGTGGTTGATAGTTTTGTTGTGGTCTTGGAGCATTGTAGTCGTTTGGAGCCGGGTGGTTCTTTCCATTATGACAGTCAGCTTTGTTTACCAAGTCACAACCCGGGGCTTCATCGGGCTGACCAAAACCAGGTCTTTGTGGTTGCTGTTGCTGTGGTGCATTCCAACCGGGTCCAGGTTGTTGACCTGCTCCAGCATTGTTAAATTGCTGTTGGGGAGCTGGATTAAATTGATTTTGAGGTGTGGGATTATTAACCTGCTGTTGTGGATTTTGATTCTGTGGTTGTTGGGGGCCTGGATTATTGTATTGATTTTGAGGCTGCTGTTGTGGACCTTGGTTATTATTATATTGATTTTGGGGTTGCTGCTGTTGATCTTGTGGACCTGGATTGTTAAATTGGTTTTGAGGTTGACCTTGTGGGCCAGCATTATTGTTAAACTGATTTTGCGGACCTTGATTATTATGTTGATTCTGTGGTTGATCCGATGGTCCCGGATTATTATATTGATTTTGCGGACCTTGGTTGTTCAATTGAGGCTGTTGTTGAGGACCGGCATTATTGAATTGTTGTTGGGGCTGTTTTTGACCACCTCCAAAGGCATTGTGTCCGGGAGCCGGGGCATTGTAAGAATTTGGATTACGATTATTATTGTTGTTGTAACCTTGTTGAGCTGCAGGATTTTTTGGGTCTAACATCTCAACACCCGGATGTCCAGCTGGTCGCTGAAACGCATTTTGTCCCATCCACCATAAATTCTGTCCATTGTTGTTATTATTACCTTGTTGCTGTTGTTGAGGGCGTTGTTGCTGCTGATTGTGTTGAAAATTTTCCGTTGACTCATATTGGGGCAGTGAGGATATTTGCTGATTATTTTGGGGAAACTTGTTGGGCTGCTGTTGCTGAAAGTCATCATCATCACTAGCTCCATATCCTTGCCCTTGAGCAAGAGATGCGAATGATGAGACCAAGGTCACAGCCAATACCACACTTCTTCTCGACCACATTTTCAATGTGGTTCAATCAATTGTCACCTTTTCTAACTCACTGTAGATATAATACCTAAGGAATAATAATAGAGCAACAATTTTGTAATTTGTATCAATGATCTAGATTCACCCAACAACTTTTCACAAATAACAAATACCACTAAAAACCCTCTTGAGAAATATATTACGAAAACTATTTTCAACTGAACCCTTAATTATTTTACTTATTCCTGATTGCCACGGCTCACTCAAACTATGAAGAAAATCCTATATATATGATTTATGATTCCACTAAACATTCACCAGCACTTAAAATTTTGCAAAACTTAAGCACATTTAAAAAAATGGAAACCCCCCTTTGCGGCATCTACATCATAACTAACAACTTTCACACGTCAAAATAATGCAATATGCATTTTAAGACGCTGCACACACAATCTATTATGCATCCTATGAAATGACGCTTGCTTTCTTACGCTCTAAACGAAACTGATCCAAAAAAGGATCCAAACTTTTGAACCAAATTAGCAAACCTGACTGAAAATGGAAAGGTACTAAATGACTGAAAGGGACTTGACTGTAGTAGGACTATCATGGACTACCACTACTACTTCTTTCTTGCACAAAAAAAATTCAACCATTTGGCCGTATGAAGATGCGTCATAACACTACCAAACTACATACAAACTCAAATAAACTCAACAAATAAAGCAATTTTTTAAAGATATAGAAGAGAAGTAGAGTCGCGTTACAAATTTGCTATTAAGTCATAACGTAAGTACACCATGTTATATAAGTATTATATTTTAACGAACAAGAATGACTAAAGGAACCTGATCTCTATGTTTGCCTTGCCTATTATTATGTAGGACTAAACGTTGTGCACCTTTTCGTCTTTGCATTTTTTGCAATGCTATATACGTACAAACAAACATAATCAACGGGAAGGAGAAGTAAATAAATGAGTCCTATAATTAAAGAGCAAAACTTTTAGTGCAGCTTCTACTTGAGATTTTGGTGTCTGTCCACCAAGAGCTGTTCTTTTGGCTTTACTATATCAATTCAACTTTGTCACAAACCCTTAATTCTGGTTCCGCTCCTTTTTCTACCCCATATAAGATTTTTTTTACAGGGAGTTATACTATTTTGCTTAACCTCGATCACCTCCACCAAACTATTTATATTAAAAAACTGTTCATCTTTTACTTCTTCTTCCCAGATGAAATATTTTGCATATAATTATATTTTTAGGATGCAAAACTTCATGTTTTCACATTGTTACACAAGTCTATTGTTTTGTATGCGATAAACTTTTGCAAGAGTAGAAATGCCGACTTGTTAGTCGTCTCCATTAAAAATTCCTGTACTCATTCATCCATCACCAAATCTTATAATATAAAAATTGTAGTTTTCTACTCATTTTCAGAGCATATTATGTATGTATATATATACACACACAGAGAGATAATATAATAAGCCAAATTGGCATTATTACTGCATTACACATATTCCGCAAAATGAATAAAATAGACTGAATGGAGTTTGCGTGTCATGTAATGTCATTACATTGTGTCATAATGACATGATTATGATGAAGATGAGCCGGCTGTATAACATGTACAGTTTTCTAACAAAATGGATGGATTTAGATGGACAGATTTATTCAAAATAGCAAAATTGCTGACACATTTTCTACGCACATTTTTAAATATCACATTGTTTTCCATGCTGCATTAAACAATGCGATGCGAATGTAAAATTCTTGCTGATAATGCTAGACAAGTAAAAAGTAAATGTATAGCAAAAGTACGGTAATTTAGTCTGGTTCACGTCATCATCATGTCAGTGCGATAAGCAGTTGGAGCTTGTCTGCACGCCGTACTTGTTGGCTGTGGTAATAATGATTAGTGACTAGAGGGAAGAAGACGAAGATGAGATCAAAATGATGATGTGTGAGGACTTTGCTGGTTTTCTTGTTTTATATTACAAATTCAATTGTGAAATTAACATTCACGCGCTCTATTGTATGAATGGGCAGCCGCCATACGAGTCCCGTACACACAATAAGTGATGCAGTGCTAAATGACTGACGAGTGAGAGATAAATATATTGTAATGTGAGGAGAGCATATTTGTAAGTGTGTTATACCCCATGCATAATAAGACTACAGCTACAGTAGGGATTCCACTGACTGTAGTTCAGAAGGAAAGAAGCGTGAGTTGACTTATCACTTATAAGTTTGATTATGCAGTTTATTAAAGAAAAGTTGTGCTGTTTGTCTCCGAACTTGATTGCACTGAATTCATAAATATTTAAGTTGTCATCTGCAATTAATTTCTTGTTATTAATTATGATGGCTAAAAATAAAAATTATGGAGGATGCATTTATGTATTTACTTACAACTTATGTAATGCATAATTCAAAACGTTATCTTGTTCAGCCTTTAAACTGCTAGCCCCATTCATATGCATAGTGTAGAAGAACCAATACTGTCTATTAAATCTAGAAAATCTCATCAATTCTTACAAACCCACACCTTGAGATTCATCTCTGCTAAGTGAGCCTCTCAATCTATAGGTACCTATATAAATGAATGCAATCACGTTCTTTCTAGACACCCTGTAAACATGATGCCTGCACAATGTCAATACAGACACCTTTCAATCACAAAAGATCATTATGATTAGAGCTAGCCACTTTTGGCACAAAAAGTAACTAACTTCTCCATATATTGCCTCTCGTACTTCTAAAAGTAAACAATAATTAACCGACTTGTAAAAATGAAAATAACATTTTTACCGTGATCTGACTGTAATATTATACACCTTTGTAGTACGTGATGGCATTAATGTTCATTCGGACCTTTCAAAAACTTGTAAAAAAATTATTTTATGGATTTTTACATGATTTTTTTTCTTCTAGTAAATCTATTTTCAGCGACATGTTATTTTGATATTCTTCTTCTATCTCATTTTTCCTAGCTTTATCTTTAGTTAATCTTTATCTGAGTTATAAAAACTGGAAATCACATTAAAAACAAAATATGTGTACTTGAATGCAGATATGCAAAACTAGAACAAACACACGATCTCGTTGTCCCTCAGACCCTTTCTGATTTAATGGCTTGATCGTTTTCATAAACAATAAACCTTTTATGCATTCACCCCTCCAAAGTGCTGCCTGCCATCAGCTATCATGCAACAAGATTATCTTATATATGTATTTATATATATTAAAATGTTCTAAATGTAAATTGCATTTCTGTCAGCAGCAGCAGCAACAAAGTATACAGTAATGAGAATTTTGCCCCGTGATGAATTATCCCATGACCTCCAAATGCAATTTTTTTTGCATCCTCATCAATTCTAATTTTTCCCTTAAAATGAATCTTCCCTAGGCAGTAATTATTTTAATCAATCACTACTACGCTCAAAGGTGACCATTATACTTATTATATTATGCTGTAAGAAAGAAGGGAGCAAATGAGACTTGAAAATCAATTACAAAATGTGTAACAAAAATTGGATAAAAATTGTAGTCACACCAAAAACGAACGTTAAATGGTGAATGCGTGTTTAATGTGATGATACATTCCGCTCACCAAAAAAAAACACATAATGAAAGATGATGATGAAGAAGAAGACAGACTTGAATTGAAGTGCCTACTTGACCTTTCACTTGTAATTTGACTTTTTTACACTTTAATAGCTCTTTCGCATGCAAGGTGAGATCATAAATCAAAAGGCGAAGAGAGCGAGAGACATAAAACTATTTAATGACTTTCCGATGCTGAGCTTTCATATTAAATGTGATGATATGCTAATTATGTATTAACAACTCTATAATTTGATCAGATAAGACTTTCTGCACAAGGTAATTACGGGGCTACTCTGGACAACATAATTTTTTTCCTCTTGCAAGGAATAAATAAGTATGCAGATAATTGAAAGCTATCCTAAACTGTATTGTGAGAATTAAGAAATTGATTGTGTTTTAGTTCATACCTGAGTTATCCGTAGAGCAGAACTAGTCAGATCAGCTCTTACAATTCCAGCTACAAACTCTTTATAGCTTGTCACTAGAAACTGGCCTTTTCTTCGTGATTCCGACAATCAACTGGTTGAGCACATCCCTGATGTCAACTCCTTTTATAGTAAATTTGCAATTTTGCAAAATCTCCAGAAGAGATGAACCTGCTTCTTTTTTCATCTATCCGTACGTCATCATCCTCTGCCTATTATTATTGTTCGTTATCTGTATAGTGTTGTAGCATTGGCACCATAGTCTTGTACTAAGCTAACGTATAATGTCATAGACGTGTCTGGGTGCCTATATGGACTGATGATGCGTCTTTGATCCTTGGTAAAAAACCAAGTCGCAAACTCTTCTTAAATCTGAAGCATCATCTTGAGAACAATCTCCATAAGTTGACTTGACTTGAGGTATAGGTTCATAGTTGGTGCATCATAAAAAAAAACTAGGATGGAAATGATTATTATAGCATTAGGTACTTGAAATAAAAGTTGGTTTTTTTTGCAGAGAATAGTAAAAGGAAACAAAGTTAAAGAAGGACTCCTTACTGCATATCTCATCATCATTTTGTTATACCCACCTTACCTTACTACACCCAAATCTTATGGTATAGTCGTGATTTCTGTTTAGCCTGCTCATATATAATGTAATAATACACAACACCAACCATAATATGCAAAGCAAAGGAGTTTCATTTACTTCATTGTTGCATTAAAGTGAATCTTCTTGAATCTTATGATGATAACTGCAGCAAAAGTCACTTCAAAATTAATTCACGTCCAACACGGATGTGAAAATGGGGAATTATATCGCAGATGGATCTTTTGAAGGAACGCAAAAACAAAAAAAAATGATCACACATAAAAATGGAGTTGCGCCTTCGAAAACTCCTTTTTCGCTTTGAGGTTATGTGAACGTATGTAATTAGCAGATTCATGGAAAATATAATGCCAGTACCAGTAAGACGAGCATAACCTCAAACCCAGAGAATATGCTTAAAATAAATTGTGCAACAGAAAAGCAAAAACAAGGTAAATCTTCTTCAGTCTTAATCAAGCAATATACCCAATCATTAAGTTGAGATTAAGTCAATGCAACGCTTCGAGTCATAATGATTTTGTGGGTTGTATTCTTGTGTTGTAAAGGTAAAGGTAATGATGATGATGATGATGATATTTTGGTGGGGTGCTGTGTGGTGGCACTTTTCTAGTAGGAGGCAATAGTGATGAGGCTCAATTAGAAACATGTTTTTCTTCGTTTACAATATTAAAAACGATCATTATATGCTAATTCATTTGCATATATACACTAAAATCCTTTGTGGAAAATTGACAAAAAATAAACAATGGATTGGAGGATATATAAATATGACATAACTCAACTTGTAAAAACATAATACGCACTTGTTCATGATCATGACAAATGGATCGGTGTATCTAGTATCTTACTGTGGTCGTGTTAAGGTACTCATTCAAATTGTCACAAGAATTAGATTTTATTGTGGCATGAGTCAGCTCATCTTCTTTCCGACTCTGCGTGGATTGTAAATCTCCTACGTAGCTGGATAAAGATGAGTGTGAAAGATTCGCGTTGGGGATAGGAATGTCCTTATCCTTACGTACATTTTTATCTTTACATTTTTATTCTTATGTATATTTTTGTCCGTTGCATGTTTTTTGTGCATGCCGTTCTGTGTCCCGCTCAGATTGGATGCGTTCAGGCTGCAGAAAAGCAAGCAACTTTTTGTTAGTTGAATCAAAGTTGAGTTGAATAGATTATTACCGAAAAGTCTGTCGAGTGAGCACGCGATCGTGTCATCTCATAACAATTTGATAATCGTTGAAAGTCATATTTGTTAAATTGATTTATATTCAAATTTTAATGGTCTTTAATTGTGTAGTTAATAAACTAGTAAAACAAAGAAGTATTTTATCTCCGCCTATTCATTTGTTATTGGAGTAGGAAGTGAGTTATTTCAGGAAAGACTAGCATTTTTCTACATAATTAAACTACTGCAAGATAGGTTTGTAGGGGCTACTATTGCGCAGGTATTGACATCCAGGTACCGATCTTCATAATTCCTGATTGAAAGTCCCAACTCTTCCTCATGGTGCCGAAAGTGTGGAGGAGATCAACCTGGATAACGACCACAGAAATTTGAAGAAAATATACCTACCTTGAGGTTTGCAAGGATCGTCCCGGAGCTCGGAAAGGATCATCTTGGAATCTAGTTCCAGAGCTGAGGACAAAGTGCATTGTGAATTGTGCATAAATTTTGAATTTGAACTGACATTTGTGTATTTGAAAGAAAGTGCAAAATGTCGACCCATAGTGCTTCCGGTGGTGGAAGGAAAGGAGGAATCGTTTCCCCAACTTCTTCAATAAAATCCACGGCGTCCCAAAAGAAGCTGATTGAGCTGGAGACGCGAGAGGAGCTAAACAAGCTGGAGCGGCTCACGGATGAGCAGATCGTCCAGAAACAAGAAGAAATATATCGCCTGGAAGAAAAGCTCCAGACGATACAGATCCAGTTGGAACCGTTCTTGGGGATGCTGAAGGATTCCCTAACCAAAGACGAAAGCAAATTGGTCGCTGACCTTGAACAGCAGATCAAGCTAACAAAATGTGAAATGTCGTTCGCTGAGAGATTCATCGAGCGGCTGCAGAGATCCCTGGAGGACAAGAAGAAAGGAATCCTCATACAACAGGAAATCTCTAAGAAAAAAGTTGATGTCCTCAATGAAGAGGATGATGATGAAGAAACCCCGGAAATCCCGCACGTGCTTCACACGGAGGAGACTGCCAACGCCAAGGTACATAATTGGAACGATGGACTCCAGCCAGATGTGAATCAGAGCCAGGTGCAGAGACAAGGGGGTCAATTCCAGAGCTTATGGAACAGCTCACACTTTGCTGAAGAGACAGGAAATTCAGCATTTAGGAGGATGAACCCTCCACCTCAACAGCAACCTCATGCATTTGGCTGGGGAACAGTGCCACAACCACCTCAGCATGAAGGCTGGGGAAATCAAGTGCCAGTTCGGGATGGATACCACATTCAATCACCCTTGCTGCCACAACCTGTAAATGTACATGAAGACATAAACATGAAGTTTATGAAACTGATGGAGAATCAAGTCAACATTGTTTCTCAACTTGTGAATAGTGCTGGTGGAAGAAAAGAGGTGCTTATCAAGTCAAATGTGGACAAGGATTTGCCTTTCTTCAGTGGAAACCCAGCCCACTTCAGTAATTTCAAGTCAGCCTTCATTCGGAGCACGGAAAAGCATCGATTTGATGAAGATGAAAATATGATCCGTGTGCAGAAGGCGTTGAAAGGGGAAGCAAAGGAGAGAGTATCTCACCTGTTGGCCAACCCTATGAATTTAAATAAATTACTGAAGACTTTGGAGGACACATATGGTCGCCCAGAGTTTGTATTGGATTACCTTGTGGAAAAGGCTAAACTTTGTGACAAGGTAGAGAACAACAAGCCAGAAACGCTTGTAAAGTTTGGAGATGCAGTAGAGGCTCTTGTTACGAATATCGCCTCGTACAACAAGAAGGACTACATGCATAACAAACAACTAGTTCGTGAGCTTATCAAGAAGCTGCCAGGATCCCTTCGTGACAAGTGGTACGAGTACCGAGCGAGGGATGACTCAATTGAAGAAAATTTGGAATACTTCTCAACCTGGATGGAGGAACGTGTAAAAGCAGCACGACTTCAAATAGCTCCATCAATGAAGTCTTTGGATGAAGATAATGAGAAGCGGAAGCCAAAACGAGGGCCGGCGTCGGTGAATGTTGCCTCCGCCGATGAAAAGCCAAAGACGTCATGCATGATATGCAACCGAAAAGGACATGCAGTAGAGAAATGTTGGCAGTTTGCCAAACAATCGGTACAGGAGCGCTGGAGCTCAGTGAAGGACTCCAAGTTGTGTTTTAAGTGTCTGGAACCTGGACACGGAACAAGCAAGTGTACCAGCAAAGTTAGTTGTGGTGTCAAAGGTTGTCAAAAGCCTCACCACCCCTTACTGCATTCCGTCTCGAAAGGAAAATCCCCGAAGGGCTCACCTCATACTTCCAGTAATGAAGATGAAGATTCGGAAAGCGATTCCGAAATGAAAAAGAAGAAAAAGACGAAATCCAGCAGCAAAGAAAGGAAGCTGGAAAAAGAAGAACTGGATGCAGCAACAATGGGTGCCAGTGTCATTGAAGGAACTGACGGTGCCTTGCCAATTGTTCCTGTCACCCTGAAAGGACCTCATGGAACTGTAAAGACGTTTGCCATGCTTGACAATGGAGCCAGTCGATCATTGATTGAGAGTGATCTGGCGGATGAGCTCGGATTGGATGGAAAGCATGTCAACATCTCCTTCCGTGGCTTTGGAGGTCATCTCACAAAAGAAAAAACGGCTAAATCAGTTAGCGTTGAAATAAGAGGCAAATACAAAGGTGCGAAGTACTTTGGACTCGAGAAAGTGGTGACTGTTGGGAAGATTGGAGTGGCGCCGTACTCCCTGAACCTGGAGGAAGCTAAAAAGAAATGGCCTTGCCTCAGGAGAATAAAAGGGAAGTCGCTCAGCAAAGTAGTCCCTCGCGTCATTATCGGATCATGTCATCGTCACCTGAGTGTTCCTCGTGAAGTTTTGTGCTCCACCTTGGACGGACCTGTAGCCACTCGAACATTGTTAGGATGGGTCCTTGAAGGAGAGCTCGAAAATGGAAATAAATCTGGTGGAATGTTTTACATCAGTACCGAAAATGTTGCAGACGAAGCAACAAGACTCAACAGTAGCACTGAATTCGCTCCTGGATCTCGCTGGTTTGCTGGTCCAGCATTTTTGATGAAAGATGAGTCGGAGTGGCCTGTTGATAAGAAAATGGTGTATGATGTTGAAGACGAAGTCATCTCGGAAACCTTCGGAGTCGGCTCGACCTCAGGCGAGTGCGGATTGAAGGAGGGGGATGACATGGCTATTCCTAAAGTTGTGAATTTCTCGTCTTATACGAGACTACTCCGTGCCACTGCTGCTGTACGAGTTGCTGCGGACTATTGGCTTACCAGAACCAAAGGCAATGTACAACCGCCATGGAAAAGGGTCACTGGGACGTTGAAACTGGAGCCGTTTTCTCCAGTAAATCCCGATCACATCCTGGAGGCGGAGAAACGAGTGCTGTTATACACTCAGAGGGATTCATTGTTTCAAAAGGATACTTTGAAGATTGGCAAGACCCTCAAGAAACTTTGTCCATATTTTGATAAAGATGGAATCATGAGAGCGAGAGGGAGGATAGAAAACTGTGACGCTCCTGAACTTGTGCGAAGACCAATAATTCTGCCCTCCAAGCATCATGTTACAAATCTAATAGTGGAGCAAGAGCATCGCAAGAATGCTCACACAGGACAAGAAACAGTTCTCAATAACTTGAGGAAAAAATACTGGATAACCCATGGAAGACAGGCCGTCCGACGATGTATTGCCCGTTGTCCTAGCTGTCGTATGCAACGAGCAAAGCATTCCTGAGATGGGTATCCTGCCAAGTTGTCGATTAGCCAGTGGTCACTACCCGTTCACCTATACTGGGATCGACTATTTCGGGCCAATGGAGGTCACTGTTGGCCGAAGACATGAAAAACGATGGGGAGTACTTCTGTGTTGCATGGTGACAAGAGCCATACACATCGAGATCGCACATGGACTGAGCACTGACGAAACCATGCTCGCTCTTTCCAGATTTGTGGATGCTCGAAGAAGACCCCACACCATCTACAGCGACAATGGGACCAATTTCCATGGAGCTGTAAAGGAACTGAAAGATGCTATAGCAAGTGAGAAATACCAAAAGTTGATGGAGGATGGTGGAATGCAGGAGATCAGATGGAGTTTCATCCCTCCTGCTGCGACACATATGGGTGGAGCTTGGGAAAGGCTTATTCAGTCCGTGAAGAAAGCCCTCAAGAATATCCTCCACGAAAAGTATCCTCGTGACACAGTTTTGCTGACGGCTCTAAAAGCAGCAGAAAACGTTGTGAATTCAAGGCCGCTCACCTACCTATCTCCAGATGTCAATGATCCTGAAGCCATTACCCCGAACCATTTCCTGAAGGGCGGAGTTGACATGGGGCCTTCTGTTCCAGCGGATTTAGCGGAAAGATGCAAATATTTTCGTATGAAGTGGAAAGAAGCACAGGTGCTCGCCAATCAGTTTTGGGAACGTTGGACGAATGATTTCCTGCCCAAACTGCTACACAGACCAAAGTGGACTGACCATGTGGAACCTCTTGGAGTTGGGGACCTTGTGCTGATTGTTGATGACCAGCTACCACGCAGCACTTGGGTGAAAGCAGTGGTGACGTCAACTAGGCCGGCTAAGGATGGACATGTTCGTGACGTTGAAGTTACTACTCGTAACTTCATAACAAAAAAGAAGACAACGCTCCGACGACCAGTGACCAAGTTATGTCCCCTGGGTCTACGAATTGAGAAGTCGGACGTTATGACGCCCACTTGAGGGCCGGAATGTGAAAGATTCGCGTTGGGGATAGGAATGTCCTTATCCTTACGTACATTTTTATCTTTACATTTTTATTCTTATGTATATTTTTGTCCGTTGCATGTTTTTTGTGCATGCCGTTCTGTGTCCCGCTCAGATTGGATGCGTTCAGGCTGCAGAAAAGCAAGCAACTTTTTGTTAGTTGAATCAAAGTTGAGTTGAATAGATTATTACCGAAAAGTCTGTCGAGTGAGCACGCGATCGTGTCATCTCATAACAATTTGATAATCGTTGAAAGTCATATTTGTTAAATTGATTTATATTCAAATTTTAATGGTCTTTAATTGTGTAGTTAATAAACTAGTAAAACAAAGAAGTATTTTATCTCCGCCTATTCATTTGTTATTGGAGTAGGAAGTGAGTTATTTCAGGAAAGACTAGCATTTTTCTACATAATTAAACTACTGCAAGATAGGTTTGTAGGGGCTACTATTGCGCAGGTATTGACATCCAGGTACCGATCTTCATAATTCCTGATTGAAAGTCCCAACTCTTCCTCAATGAGTCAGATAGATAAAAAAAAACTTTAATTTCGTTTTTATGACATTTTGAGCAGAGAATATGGAGGCTCTAGCAGAATATTTATGAAAGTTAGCTTAGGTCGTGTGTGTTCTTATTTCTTTTACGAGATTATGGGGGTGACTCTGATTGTTAGACGATGTAGCAGCACAAAAGAGATTCCCAGAACTCCTTCCTGCAAACAGGATATGCATTCCTTTGGAGAAGGCAATATGTGTGAATCTCCAATTTAATTTTCTGAAACCCACTTGTCATCATCATCTCTTCCCTTCAATATACAGGGAATAAAATCTATTCTCAAAGTCATGGGGAAATTCACTTGTTCTTTGTTGAAAGGACGCAAATCTTTCTGCGAAGGTACGTACTTGTTGAAATGTATCTACATAATGAAATGAAACGACAATAAATTACATTTTATAAGCGATGCCAAAAAATCTGACATGCTTTTATAACGTCATGAAATTTCCAAAGGTCATATATATTGTAGGTTAATTTGCAAGCAAAAACTATCCTCTGACCGATGTATAAATATCTACAGGCGATCGTGCTCGTTGGAGAATTTATGACGACAATGGGACTGCCTATAGAGTAGGGAGAAAACGCTTAAATATTATATAGCTAATATATACTCTATGTACTACCTACAGAGGATACCAGTTTATAGATACCCCCTTAGATTAAAATGATTACGTGGAAGGGTAGAATGCAGTTTTAGTACTTTAAATTTAGTATCGGACCAAATTCGATTTCAAAGATGAAACCTTTTCTTTGCAATGGGATGAGGAATAATAAGAAATCAATTTTTGGTACAAAACATCACATGAATCATTATGAGAGTGTTTACCTTTTACTTTACTCTGCGATGAAATTCTTCTGAGGGCTTTGTCCAATATTCTATAAAATTATGATGAACACGATTCCGTACAATCTGCATCATTTCCAATCATTCCACTTGTCATACATCACAATCGAGTCCATTAATATTTGTCTAATCTCAGACAGCCGATCGGTTTATTTCTCCACACGTTGAAAATTAAGCAAAGTCATGCTAGTTCCATCATGCGAATTACATGAAAAGCTAAAATTGGATTTTCAGACTTTTTTATTGCCTTTGGCTTCCACGCTGAGTTTTAAGAATTTGAAATGTGTTATTTAAAGATACATAATCTTTAAGAGAACGATCATCATCCCATCATATATGACTGGAGTAAACTTTCTCAATTTTAATGGTATATGGAGAGTACGGCTGAGACTGGAAATAATATTGTTTCTGATCACCTCTCTTCTCGTTTTTACAAGGCTGCGTGAGACGATGCAGACTTTTTCAAATGAGGATGTCACGATTTGTATATTATTTCTTGGTGTTTTTTATATCAATTCATATGCTCGGTGCAATACGTAATATGAGATTCATACGTCATTAGATGGTAAGAACTAAGAACTAACAAAAAATAAGTTATTCTTAATCATCGTTTTTGCAGCGTAAAAAATTGACAACTGCGATCAACTTACAAGAAAGCCCTATAGATAGACGAGGTGGAATCAATTATAGTACTAGCTAATTGGCTGTATGTGAGTACCAGATTGGAATCAGTACAGACGGATACTTTTAAATGATGCTTAAAGATTTCCTGTAAATGGTATTTATCAAGCTTTTATTTGGCAACGAACTTTACTCATATTATCCAATTAAAATATATATCTAGTAACAATGCTTAAGTATTAGTGAAGCGTACCGTGCTCTTTTTAAGTTATCTAAATCCAATATAAAGTATACAAGCATTGTATTATTATTATTAAAAAGAACTGTCAATCGAAATACAAATATGTTAGCGTATGTATAATCTACACGAATAGACATTCATAATAATAATTGATCTATTTAATTACAAACAATTTCCCAAGCTAAATAAAAATTTGTCATACACTATGAACCACGCCATACGCTACTCATTCATCATATCATTTACGGAACAATGTACAGCAGTTCCTTTAACAATAATTCCTCCTCCAACTTTAACTTTGCCGACTCATCAAGCTCCGCAACGCATTCGATTGAAGCATCAGCATCATCCGCTTCAGGTTTTAAATCCGTAGGTTCATTTACTACGGTTCCGACCGAAACGTCAGCCTCTTCCACTTCCTTAAATGTTTCAATACCTACAATTTTAATTTCACACTCGGTTTCGGCAGAATTCCCATTCAACACAGCTGGGGATTGAGATTCTTCTGGTTTCGGAGCAACGTTAAGAGTTAAGTTTGAGTTGGCATCTACATCCATTTTGCATGGGCAACCATGAGCCTAAAACACATTGCAAATAAACATACGCACACTTATTATTTAGTTCACAATACAATTAATCAGTTCACATAGTAGATTCGTAAGCCTTACCAAAATTTGGAAATTGAAGATACACTTAGTCCCACCTCGACCCGTCTTCTTTCCAAAGGCCTTCAAGTGGTTTTCGTGAAGCATCATGAAATCTCCATTGATGAATGCAGAAGCCATGCTTTGAGTGGCAGAAATACATTTGTGCCAAGCTGCAAAGTCAATCTGCAATTTCGAAAATAATGATTATCAATACCGCAACTCAACTTTAAGAGTAAAACTTACATTATTAATATCTTCTCATTTCAACCTTACCATTCCATCTTCACCTTGAAATTTCAAACCCAAACAAAACTTCTTGGACACGGGGTACGTCAAAACAATCGGGAAAATTTTAACAAGGGAAATGCTTCTACAGTTAGTCTCAATCGCCACAAAAAATTCGTGGTCGTACCCTTTAATCACCGCACACATCCACACTTTCCCTGAAACACCAAACCAAATGAAAATTACAATTAAAACACAACATGCACTATTTTATCAAAGAACAAAGTAATTGTTGAAATATAAATATGCTACACTTTACTTTTATACACCATGTCGGATCTAGATTGAGGAGGATCTCCCGAGAACTCAACTTCCACAGCAAATTCTGTACCGTCAATTACTGGCACATGGTGAACTTTTACAGCATGCTCCAACATCTTTGAAATGTCAAGTTTCTTCTCACAACCACTATCCGGACAATTTATTTTCAACCTTGAGTCACAAAACAACAGAAATTATGAATGGCATACCAATCACATATTATGCATTATTACAACTTACAACAACTCGGTACACGGTTAATAATCAATTATCAATCAGTAACAATCACCAATCTAAATAATGAATGATCGACTTACTCTTCCTCTGGTGGTTCTGGTATACCATCTTTTCCATTCACGTTCCCATGCGTTGAATCCATTTCGAAAATCAATGTCAAACTTAACTTTAAAAACAAGTGAAAAGTGGCACAGAATCAATAACCTCCTAAATATTTAGATAACCCAAATCACACGACGAGTGTCGATTGCAATTAATTAATATAAAGTACTCACCTAATCAAGAATCAAACACAGTAAAATTCCGAAGCAGTTAAATTGTTGTCTATCAACAAGGAAGATACGGCTGTGAATGTTTTATGTTGAGACGATTTCCCTTGACTGAACGACGCGACGGCGGCGACGACTTGATCCAAGTACATAATATGTGCAAAATACGTCTCGGCGCATGCTGGATGTACAATTTGAGTATTATATATGCAAAACGAAATTTGGATCGTTCATCCGTTTTCTTTTGCAAATTAAGCCGGATGGAATGGCATTACGAACAAAAGACACTAGAGAAGACTTTAAAATTGTTTTTATTTCCCCTTCCATAAAATCAGTCAACTTTCCATCATATCATATATCGTAATGATTGTGTTCATTTATAAGCTATGCGTGTGGTCATCGTCTTTCATGTAGTATTATTAGTTAAGATTTTTGTCCAGTACCATGAAATCTTCTGGAAATGAGCTGGATCCAATTAGAACGATCAACCAGTACAAAACGTTGAAGACAATGAAGAAGAGGGGAATGCCTAAACGTAATTTTACTAGGATCCTGTGTAATTTTTATAGTATGCATTACAAAGAATAAATTAGATTATTATTTTGCTTATCGTATAAACTATCCCTTTGTCCTTACGTAAATATGCGGTTAGCTCTCGGGGATATATTTGATCCTGTGTCAAACAAAACTTCTTTCCCTTCGCCTTCGTCCTCCACGTGGTTGTTGTCATAAACAGAACGTAGTCTGACAATTCCATTTGCGTCCTGAAATTTTGGAGGGGGAAGTGGAGGAAATGATATGGAAGTATTTAGACATTGGTATAACTCTTTAATAATGCGAGTGGTCATTGTTCTTTGTCGACTTACAGTGTTGGTTGGGCTTATTACCATGCAGAATGCAACGTTAACTGTAAAAAGAATGCAAATTGAGAAATACGTGTATATTTTTAGAAATTAAATTAAATACCTCACCGCTTTACCTGCAACTACAAACAAAATGGTTATAAGACAGATGACAAGATAAAAGTCTAGGGCCGTTTGGTAATTAACTGGGGGCATGTTTGTGGAACTCAATGCCATTAAAATGATCATCAGCCCTTCCTGTAGAGAATGAACATAATATATTTTGCATTCACGTATTCACACATTCACATTGCATTATAGTAGATTTAGATGTGCACCATAAAAATACTGATCTGGAGCCTGTTTTTGGGGGTCCCTGTCTCATGGAGCAATGTAACAAAGGCAAGTAGCGTCAGCAAAATTGCTGGAAAATAAACTTCATGTACGTATCGAGTTGCTGATCGTATGAAAAAGAATTCCACAGCAAGTCTTGAGTAGACAACTAAAATTTAAGATAAAGAGTCATTCAAATTCATATTAGAGATTGATCAGTGAACCATTGGGGAGTATGTAGACGAAACGTAGGTCTTATACGTGTTTACCTGACCCAAGGGTTTCAGATTCCTGTCTGCAGTTTGAGGCAGCTACATTAAATCGTATGGAAGTAACTTCAGGAGCGACGCTAACTGCATTTTTTGTTTTTCCGGAAGAGTCTGCCTTCCATTGGTACATGAAGTCTTTTGTGGTGTGGGCATCTTTTGTGAAATTTTTGCAAATGCGTATAGAGTAGGATAATTAATAGGTAAGAAAATTTCAGATTTAATCATCATTGGCTATAAATATAATGACTTACAACTTTCAAGAAGTAAAGGACATGTGTGTCGGTCAAATGGGAACCATCCCAGTTCCATTTTACATGTAGCCCGAATGGTAAACCTTCAATTAAAAACATTTTTAATCAGGCATGGGCAATGCAAGATTTAAAAGAAATTATGATAAAGGGGGAAAGGTGCAATTTGTTCGATGGCTATATTATGAATGACCTTGAAATAATAGTTACTTTTGTACTTACCGAGACGATGTTAAGACTGTGCCATCAGGTGAAATTCTCGTGAACGTATTTTCAGTTAGCAAATCGTGACCTCTAGATTCCCGTTCGTTAACAATGAATGTATCCTACAAATCAGAATTGGTGTCATGAAACATGAATGTCACAATTTTCATTACACCACCTCAAAAGGAGACGAGAGACCAAAAAAAATAAATTGACTGACCACTTTCCATAACTTGTCTGCATACTCTTTGGGAAGCTGAAAGCATATAGGATATTAAATTAGAGTACTATGAAAATATCTTAAAAGCAAGTTTCAAGTTGGAATTAAAGACAAGGAACAGTGCGCGTACACGTAGTTGGTCCGTTCCTGCCTCTGTTTCAGTAAATTCCAGTCTGGAATCCTTCCATTGGTGACGAAGATATAAACTGAGAGTGAAATCCTTGTGAAATAATTTAATAAGATGAAACTTTTACTTTTTCTTACATGAGTACGACCTTGATTGCAATTTTTAATACCTGCGATTTCTCATCAATGGCGGAAATGTCAAGTACATAACCAGAGACAGTCACAGTTACGGGGTTTCCTAAATATATTTAAAAATATCATACTAGATTAAAATAATCCTATACAGGTTAGTAGTACATCATGTCTGATGCCAAAGTACGAATACGAACCCGCTTGGTTTGGCGGCCTAACTGCTGAATCGTAATCAGCAAATTTCTTTTTTAAGAATTCTGTCATTTGTTTTCCAGATTCCTGGCCACTATTTTTTAATTTGATTTAAGAAAACATAAGCTCATTCATTTCTATTGTCTATGTATGCTCTGAAATAGGATAGTTGATTAACTTCTGTTTTACCTGACTGTGTGTAATATTAGTAAATAAATCAATTTACGATACAACGTCATGATTTCTGTCTAGAATTTAGCTTTGTCTGGTATGAGCCAAAAATTACTTGAAAATTAGTTTAGCCTGCGGTGGACGAAATGCGACTTGCACATGCTATCGCTGGAGGGGAATGAAAAGTTTATTTTTAAAGATGTAAAGAAATATTTAATTCTGATTTGCTGGTTATATAGTTATATTATGGCTATATAATGATAGTTGCTCATATTGGCGGAATTCACGAGGTTATGATTATCCTCGCTATGTTCGCATTGCAACAGAAGATACGAGATTTTACGAAGATAACATGTTCAAATGTTCATGCACGTATAGTATTATACGTGATATGGAGAAATAATTTATTTCTCCATATCGGTATATATACGTAAAAGTAAATCTAAGCGTTTGAGTTGATGTGTGATGCTAAGCAAATACTTATATAAAAACTTCATGGGTAGTTAGATCAGTTGCATTCATTGAATTAGTAAAATGGATTAAACGACAGCAACTGGGATATTTGCATATGTAATAATATACTACACTTTTGCAAGTAAGATTTATATGATGTAATACATAATATACTCCTCAGTTGTCAGTCCAGTTGAAGATACAAAAAACAGGCAAAGCCTTTGCTCCCCATATCCATTTCTTTCTCTCCAAGAACAGCGCTGATGCTGACATGAAATGAAATTTGTTTACAACTTTGTTATTATGAACTAGATTATACACAATGATCCATGCTCAACTCCATTCGAAATTAACCTTGAAAATTCATTAAGATGATCAAGTTCAATGCAGGAATGTTCAATAAATTTACATTCACAGTCCAGAACATGTAAAAATATTACGTACAAAATTTTTGATAGTAATATTAATATTCCGTTCCATCCGCAAGTCAGTATGTATATATTTCACTCAAATAACAAGGTTATAGCATAAGACGCCGATAAGACAACTTGTGATGATATTCAAGAAACTCAAACGACAGTTATGGATTACAGTTGTGTTGTGGAGAAAGATATTATCAATGCTTATACTTATACAACATATGTATCCACGAATGATTATGTAAGCCAAAAGTTGAATAGGTCAAGTTTATTCACTTCATCTGAATTATACGCTTAATTAACTACAGTGAGGTGCGTCCTTATAATGCTCACTACACTATAACTTAAACGTGTTAAACAGTTAGCATACAAACAAATTCGAGAATATGTTTAATTCAAGCATGGGAGGTAGAATAGGCAATATTACGAATCCCAAGATTTTTTTGATACTTACTTTTCGACTAATCGCGACGATCACTTTTTACGATACGTCCAATATTGCTAAAATTTCCATAAAATTTTAGCGTTAAAATTTTCGAGAAAATATGTGAACCATATTATACATAAGATCCTTTATTCAGGGAGCGATCAAATTTTCACACGTTAAGCTTCATGATTTTCATTATTCATTTTTTAATGCCTTCTGTCGAAATGGATTGTTTTTTATGATTCCAATCCAACCACTTGGCACATGCACAGGTGCCTAAGCAAGTGCAAAACAGCAAATCTGGATGATTATATTATCCAGATCAGAAATTTAAAAAACGGAAGATGGGTTCATGGACCAAGGCTATATATAAACATAATATATGTACGCAGGCATTATCTTGTATGAAATGAAAGGTGTATAATGCGATGGGCGTATTTGATGCTAAACATTTTTTAAATGAAATGTAAAAACATGGTCACTGCAGGGAAATCCAAGTAATAGAAACATGAATGTCTTGTTATTTAGTTTATTTTATAGTCCAATTATACATAACTGGATAATGCATCGACAATTGAAACCTTTCCTTATTGTTTTTGAGAATGTCCATCGTGATTTATAAAGAGTGGTAGGTAAATTTTCATTGCTCACTTTCGAGTTAGCTTTCTACTAAAGCTGAGCTTGCAAAGATTCAAGTTAGAAAGATAATATTCAACATTACTGATTATTTGGGCAACGGATTTTTTTAAAAAATGGTAAAGTCATTGCAGATAAGACTATCACAGAATGAAATTCAAGAATTTGAAGCTGTATATTATCATCTTGTGGAAGAATTTGTCACTGGAGATGGAGTTCGGGACATGACCCTGACCTTGAAATGGATTGAAAAGGTTCTAAACTACAATGTTCCGCATGGAAAGAAAGTGAGGTAAACAGTGTAGCATGTATATGACTATTTTTAATTAAAAAACGGATAAAAAAGTCAAATTAAACAAAGCTTCCGTTTTATTCAGGGGGTTAATGGTTCCAATGACATACAAATGCCTGGTGAAGGATCCCAAAGAAAGTGAGATAAAGTTGGTTTATATTCTTGGGTGGTGTATTGAAATTGTAAGTGAGAAAATAATTTTTAAACATCCAGATTACGAATGCATTTATTCAAACCGGTTTTTTTTAAAAAGTTACAAGCATCATTCTTAATATGTGATGACGTAATGGATGGAAGCATAACCAGACGGGGTCGTCCTTGCTGGTACAAAGTGGATAACATGGGTCCAATTGCTGTCAATGACTCTTTATTGCTAGAGCACATTGTTTACCGCATCCTGGCAAAATATTTCAAGGAGAAATGTTATTATACCCAACTAGTCGATTTATTTCTGGATGTAACATATAAAACAACGTGTGGCCAAAGCATGGATACTCTTACTGGACATCACCGAAATTTGGACGAGTTAGTCTTATAGCTTTAAATTTAATAATATTTACTACGTACTTTATTTATGAATTGCATACGTAAATTGCATTATCAACGTTGCATTCTTTGTGGTGTAGATATACTATGGAGCGATACAAGGCAATAGTGAAATATAAAACAAGCTATTACACTACATTCCTTCCTATAGCCCTCACTATGGCTATGATGGAGATGAAGGATACTCAACTGGTGGAAAAAGTTGAGAAACTTGCTTTGGAAATTGGTCAATATTTCCAGATTCAGGATGATTACTTGGACTGCTTCGGGGATGAAAATGCTACTGGCAAAATTGGAACAGATATTGAAGACTGCAAATGTTCTTGGTTGTTTATTACTGCCAAGGATAAATGTACACCTGTACAACTCAATCTTTTGAGAGAGAGCTATGGACAGGTTGACCCAGCCATGATGGCCAGGGTAAAAAAATTATATGTGGAATTAGATATTCAAGGGGTGTACAAGCAATATGAGGAAGAGTCCTACAAGAGTATTTCCAAACAAGTCAAAGAACTTGGAAACCCGCAGTTAGAAATGGTATTTTGTAATTTACTTGATATGATTTATAAAAGAAGCAAATAAAAAGAATTCACATATTTCTTGTTGAGTTGCATCTACACATTTAATTATTGTTTCCATAAAAAATTATCAACATTGAAAACGTCATCATGAGAATAGAAATACTAAAAATTGATGATGCCGCTGTGTCATAATAAACTGCTTCTCCGGCCAATCTCTTTCTAACATTTACCATTTTCTTCCTTCGCTCTACTTTCTCCAGGATTTCTTTCTCTGATCGCGGCTTATGGTCATTTCCCTTTACCACATAGTCTTCTCTATTTAACGTGATTTCCTGTGATGGCTTGTCTTTCTTAAGAGAGGAAAAGGTACATGGCATTTTGCCACCCATTTCTCGATCACTTCGTATATTAGTTAAGACATTGAGCTGCGCTTGGGATATATTAATTGGTTCTTTCATCAAATAGTACCGTGATACTTTCCAACAAGGTGGAACTGGGAAACTGCCGTCACTGTAGTAGATACGTATCATATGGAAGTTAGACTTGAATATTTTAAAACCCACAAAATTTTGTAAACTAAATAGGTAAGCACCTATAGTAAAAATATCCGGACGAGTCTGGCAAAAGCCATGTTGGGGACCACGGCGTATTTATTTTAACCACGTTGTTCTCACTCTCATCCATAGCATCAACGCCAAAATCCGTACCGTGAAATTCTTTTACTGCCTCTACAAGGTGCTGAAAGTACTTGTTATCTTCTTCTCCAATCTTGTTTGTATAGATAAAAGATCAAAAACTTGACATAAATTACTGTTCTATTTCGACAGGAAAAATCAAAATACCATTTGAAGATAAAACAAACCTGTCCTAAAACGGCCACAATGACTCCAATATTCTCTGGAACTCCATTTCCCTCATCTACATTGTCTTTTATAATTTCCTCCAATTGCGCAGAATCACTTAGAACATTTCTATCCATTCCGATTTCCTTTTGTTTTCTGAAAAATACAAAGTCCAACTCGAGTGGAAATTTCTTATTATCTAGCTGATGCATTGAGCGATATGCTGGAGCCGTATTAAGATCACAGTAGAAAACGCTTAGGAAATGAAAATCAAACGTAGTAAAGGGATCTGTATTTGGTAATGGGTCAAAGGTATCCGAGAGCTGCAGCAGGGACAATTTATTGGCACGCACTTCAACTGAAAATTTTGAGTACAAGACATGTATCATTTGTGGGTGATGTGCTACTTTGCAAATTTTATTAACTTTTTTCTTAAATTATCGATCTTTTATTATATAATAATATATTTAATTCGAACTTCCATGATACGAATCTAGTGGGTGACCCAAGTACCAATCATTCATCTCCAAGTTTTCTGCCACAACACTTATTACGATAGTTTCACCCACACCTTCATGCTCAATATCCTGATGAATTGACTCAAGCACTTCACCCTTGTGATGGTACTAAAACAAAGACTCATAAATCCAGAAAAGTATTGTTGACTTTAACCAATTATAATAATTACTATTCTATAAGCTTGTGATTTAATTAACCTCTCGTATATACGCATTTTCTGTCTGAATATTTAGCGGGCTAATCCAATGTTCAAGTTCATTGCAATGATTTTTTGTGTAACGTTTGTCAAGAACATATGGAACAGTTTTCCCATTAATTACTCGCCCTTTGTTCCAATTTTGAGGGCCTGAATAGTGAATAACGAACTCAGTTTTCAGATTGAGATTTTAATATATATACAATACATTCAACATTTGACAATTGGTGTTGGTAAAAATTATAATGGAATACCAGTTGAATCCTCATCTCCATATGTGAATTTTAGAATAGTGTCATGGGCTGCTACTTTCTCCTTATCTGGTTGTTACATGTCATGAGAAAATGTAAAACGCTTACACACAATTTCAATCGATTATGCAGTGTAGCATTTATGAATTTATGCCTCTCACAAAGCTATTTATTTAATTTACCGAAATCCAGTAACCCCACGAAGCAAATTATGCATTTCAAAATATTTGCAGTTGGCATAATAAGCATAGCAATATTACAAAACAAGTGGTGGGTGAAAAAACTTGAAAATGTGGAATGTGTAAGCATGAATGAATGTATTTTACAAGCATGAAGTATCTATAATATTCTTTTTCTATGAAGCCCTTTTGATCCGTAATTTATGTTTTCTACTGGGAAAAGAAGTCTAAGCAACGCATATTGCTTATCATGTAAAAAAAAAAGTTCTGAAGATATTCATCAGTCATCTCAAATCCTAACTGCCTCCGCTCCGATCCAACTACTGACAAAGACAATACGCGTACATCTTCATACTCCTATCCTTTCTGTAGCCTGTAGCTCTTCTATTCACTTTATTCTTTGCGTCTTCCTCCACATGAAATGAAAACCTTTTGCAGCACAGCATTACACGTACGTGTATTTCAGCCCCAACATTCAACATTAGTGTTATTTGCTCTCAGCTGCGTATAGTAGGTAAAATAAATAATTTTCAATCCCACGTTGTTTCCCGTTTAATTAATTCATGTCATAAAGCATCGTTTTAAAATTTGCTTCAATATTATATCGAGATTATTATTTAGTAAATAGGAATTTATGAAGTGTAGTTCTACACTTCATTTTCTGCCGGTAGTGACAGCACCACTCAACTTGTAAAGTAAAGGTACAAAATTGCAAGTTGAATTTGTGCAAATTTAAAATGTTTTATTTTATTACGATTTATTTTATTTTACAATTTTTTTCCCTTCCCTATAATGCAGGGTCTGAGATATGGAGTCCGAGCTACAAAAATTTAGAAGAAGAAAGCAGCTCGAGGAGACAAAGGAGGAGATCAAATCGAAATTAAGAAATACAGCAAATTCATGGTCCCAGTCCTTATGTGATGCTTTATTACCGAAATGGAATGAAACCACCGATGATGAGTATTCACCAGAAAATGAAGGGGATGATGATAACTCTGCTGGGCCTTTAGAAGAAAACGGAATTAAGGATAAAAATGACAGTGCTGTGGATCCTTTCAAGAAACGTCTTTTGTATTTCGCCCTATTTCTAAGATTTCTCGCCTGGCTAGCAATATTTATAGGGTTTATTAAAATTGGATTTGGTGCCGTGTATTTTGCTATCTCCCTTCTCATATTTATTTACTGGAATACAAGAAAAAGTCGGAGGAGGAGGAAGGGGGAAGTCAGTGCGTACTCAGTTTTTAATAGGGATTGTCAAGCGATAGATGGGACGTTGAAGGCGGAACACTTGGAAAAACAGTTGCTGTATAGAAATATTTAATAATATTATATATGTAATATACTATTTATAATGCGGGAGTATTTTTAATATAAAAACTTTAATAAAATAAAAAAAGAACTTTGTACGTTTTTGCAAGCTTTATTTGGTTACCATTTAAATATGTCTACTTAATTATTTAGTATTTACTACAACAAGTTACAGAAATATAAAAGGGCTGGACCAAAAATCCTAAAGTACCTAATATTGAATAATGTATTGACTATGAAGATGTCAATAATTAATTATGCGGTAAATACAAGGAAAGAAACCAAAAAGTCAATACCTTGGTTAACCACAAGGAGAAATGTGTCATAGCTGACTACAAAAAATGGATAAGCTGTGTAAAGTTTTATATCTGTAGATGACAGGTAGAATTTTTTCATGGAAGACTCTCTCTGAAAAAGTTTTTTTCCTACCTGAACACTTTGTCTCGACTCCCAGAGGATCTTTCCCAAAAGATGACATTCATAATATTCTATGAGCATAACGGCAACACCAGCACTCGGCAGTATAAGACCAGCAACGCCCATTGACTGTACGTCTTCATTGTATCGAATGCAAAGGAGAGCAGATAACACAAAGACAAAGAGAATTGTCGCATGATGGAGGCATGTCCAACCAGTTTTTAAGATGCTGTTCATCGATATATTTACGACCTGAAGAATTCTATAAACCTGCCTTATAAAATGTTCATCTAGTAGACCCACCTTTGTGGAATATCGGGGCTTTCCTTGAAAGATGACAACGGAGCGTGGGGTAATGCCTGGTATCCAAAATCCACAGAATCCAATATATAAAATAGCCATTGCAATGGGGACATAGATTGCGTTAGCAAAATAGAAAAGGCCCCAGTCCACTAAAATGATGACCGGGATAAGACTCAGTTCAGGTTTGGGTTGAATTTCGAACCACTCGAGAAGTGTGCGATGAACGGGCTCATAGGGGTGAAGGATTGTGAAACCGTACATGGCTGGGAGGAGCATGGTGCCAACGGTGAGGAGAATTAGGCATATTTCGGCTGTGTTTAGATTTCTGCCTCGGCCTTCTTCTGGTGGCACGTATCCGTTATGAGCATGTAGTTTCTCTGGAATATTGATAAAATATGCTCATTATTTCAATGAAAAGTTCTTGGTAAAAATTAAAAACATTTTTTTAAAAAGATTCATTTTTTACCCAGTAGACAATGATTCAAGCGCACTATTTCGTTTACTACATTACATATTTCTACCCTCTTTTCAGAAACCAGAAGACTGATTCCAATGACATTGAAAACAGCTATCCAAGCCAAAGCGTCAATTGTAAAGAAAATCATGGATGCCAAAATAATTCTTCCAGATGCCGAAACAATGTACACTTTCTCGTCCTCTCTTCCCTCTCCAAACAAAACACCCGAAGCCACATATAGCCGGTATGTCATCGCGGTTGTATAAGCAGAAGCCCCGAAAATTACTAGCCACCAGTTCAAGAAAGTGTAGGTGCCGGATGGAACAAGCTTCTTCGTTTCCCAGTCCCATTTGCAGGTACTGCAAAATGAGCAATTCATAAGGTAAATGCGATACCCAAGAAGTTTAACTACACGATCGGTAATCATTTTGAGGCTCAATCTTTTTTGCCCTGAATGATTCAATCAGAACAATGAATAGAAGTGATTTCTTTTCAAATTAAAATGGTAAACTGACGAAGAAAACTACTTTCCCTGACTATTTAAGGAGTTTTTTTCGTTTCCTCAAATGTATTGCTATACAAGCTAAAAATAACTACCTAGTTCAGATATCATCTAGTACTAAACTAATAAAAATTTACATGACATATGTAGTTGGTTAATTTTGAGTCTAAAAATGTTTATATAAATAATATTCTCAACAATTTATGTCAAAAAAGGAGTCCATAACATGAAAGATACATGGAACTTTGTGGTGTAATCTACATTAATATTAAATCCCTTACTAGCTGGTCATGTCATGTATGTTCAATAAAATTGTTGTGATTGATTTATAAGATTCCAGGAAGAGTACCTAAAATCTAGAAGAAACTATTTTTTAGATTTTACGCAAAAATTCAACAACTTACGTTTTCATAAGCTTTATGTACTTATAACTATTTCCGTCACGTAAATCAGGTAAACTTATCCGAGTTATGATTACATGAACTTCATTCTTTAGCAAAATAGCTTTATAGTGGGTTTTTAGCAAACTATTCATGGTAAAATAGCATACATAACAAACTATATATTCGTTCATGGTTCTATTATGATGAGCGCATGGAAAATTTATTTGATGTGATGATACATGTGATGATGTGGATATAACTTTGCATTTTTAAATGCAAATATTTTTGCTAATTTATGCTATTAGCCCACGTTTGTTTCAATGGCTGACTTACTCTGACCAGTTCTATCTCTATAACTGTTTGAGGTGGCGGTTAAAATTCTTAGTATATATATATGTCAAGGAAAGGCCCAAGTAAGTTGCTAGGGTGTACGAATAGGATTTTTATTTAAAATTTCAACCAATTTTATTTCCAATTTTGTTTGTACCTGAAATATATTTAGCAGGGGAAAGTTAGAAATAATAATTATATATTTCCTTTTGCGCTACTTGTCAGTATTCCTGTTTATGCTTTGATATTAGTGTCGCGAGAGAAAACATTACAGGGCACGAGTTGGATTTCACAGACTAGTTTTCAAAATGGGTTGTTGCGGAAGTAAGAAGGAACTATGGGACACGAGTTTCAAGTCCACTGTAAGTTATGAACCAATTATATCGATGTTAAATGAATCTACATTTTCACAAATTAGAAATTGATTGATTATGAAATTTCTTATACATTTACTTTAAGATTTTAAGCTCTAATAAATGTGATGTCATTTGGGAGAGTAAAACAGGAGATGTAGCTACGTACGTTTAGAACATGACAATTTATGACACCTCAGATTGTTTGAAATTTATCTGATGAGACAGTTTATTCTAATAATTTTAATGTCGATTCATTCAACTAACTATTAAAATTCTCAAATGATTTGTACTAAAATAAAGGTTTGGAATGGCTCCACATTTTGCTCCGTGTACAAGATTTGGAATTATGTATGGAGTGATAAGGTGCCAAGTTGGATTTGCTGGTGGAACGAATCTAAATCCGAATTACGAAGATTGGTATGAAGCAAACCATTCCACTCTTTACATCCCTAATCATCCCTTTCAATATCAAACTACATAATATATAAAATAAATATTTATAAATTTTTACCATTTAATTTTTGCAAGTGGAGACCACACCCGAGCTGTTCAAGTGACTTTTGATCCTGAAAAAGTAAAGTACGAGAAGCTTTTAAATATTTTTTGGAACTATCACGATATATTCCTTCAGAGTGAAGTACCTGAGGCAAGCATTTAATTAATGGCACTATTCATAGTTAAAAATAAGGAATTGACTATTTAAGTAATTATTTTTAATTCATAACCTTTCATTTTTGGGTGTATAGAATCAATCAACGATATTTTTCCATAATGAAAGCCAAATGAAAATTGCAACGAGCGAGAAAGATAAAACACAATTGCAGCACGAACTCGAAATAATGACCATTATCAAACCCTACACAACTTTCATCGCTTCAGATGAGTATGCTCTTATTATGACCCATCAAACTATTCGCTTTAGCCTTGCTTACCCATTATTTAACATTATCTGTGCATTAAAATAGGGATCACCAGCACTTTGTGTTACAAAACAACAAGGAACTTTATAAAAAATTGAGCCAACGACTTCCTCCCTCACAACTAGCGCATTCTCATTTGGCTTGCCGACTGGAAGGTTACATTGCCGGTTATAGAACACCAGAAGACTTTGACAACGAGCTTCCTGAACTCTACATTCCACCGGATGTGGCTGCATTAGTGAGAGAGTTGTGTATCCAAAATCAGGTGCCCGAGCCTGGTTCTGATCGAATGAATGATTGGGACAAGGTAGAATGAATGTGGATTTAAGTCATGGATTGAGAAAAGTATAGATTTACGTACAAAGCTGGGCAATTTCAAATAGTTAATTTGATTTTCATTTCATAATCCTAATAAGTATGTATCATACAATAGGCATTACACTTGTGGTGTAAATTTTTAAAATAAGCATTAGCTTTATTTTATCTGTTTTATTTTTCTTCGAAGCAATTAAAAGTAATTAATGCTGTTGTTACATCCTTCCCTATAACTCTTTCTGTCAGATAAGTTCACGTTTTGATAAATAATCATATTCATGCATGTTTGTTGCGATCGTTCATCCTTGGCATTGAACTTTTTTGTAGTATGCATGAGAATTGGCTTATCAACAAAATCAATCACCACATTCAATCCTTATCGGTTAACTCTCCATACATGTGAATCATATATAAGTTCATTATCGTTTTGGAAAGTTTGGAATTAAGCTCGTATTCATCCGAAACTTCAGATAATATATATGGTGTATGATTGAAATTTCATACTGATGATATTAAATGTCTGATGGACACGCAAATCATGATGGAGAGGGGACTGAGACGGATATCCTCAATCGAACAAGTCAAAATCCTCTACAAGTATATCAATCCGAATCTTAACCGAAAGTTTAATGACTCAAGAGTGCATGGATGATAGAATAAAAATTGAAGTGCAAATATTTACGAAACAAATTAATGTTTTCCTCTCGTTGAACTGCGATGTGAACTGATTACAGAAGCATTATTACTTTGTTACAATTTAGTATAAAAAGGAAATGCTTCCACAGAATCAACCATCAGTTACAACACTACGACTTTAACAAAACTACATACAAATAGCCACAAAAAACTTACAACTATTCAAAAAAGTTTCTTTGATAAGTATTTTTCTGAAATTTTAGAAAAATGAGGTTGTTAATTTCCTTACTATGTGTGACAGCAGCACTTGCTGTACCAAAGGGCAAACTTTCAGAAAAGTTTTCACCAGAATTGTCAGCCTTAGTCAGCAATCCACATGCAGCTCCTTTTTACGACGTTTTTGTATACTTTGAAGGAGGCACCTCTACAGTTCTGGACTACATTCTTGCAACTCGTTTCCCAAACCGTGAGGAACGGCTCAACACAATGCATACCATGCTGGTTGCAAACGCAGAAGCCTCCCAAAAGAGAGCTATTGAAATTATATCAAAAACTGACCTCTTCTATGAAAGCTTCTGGATAAGCAATCAACTGTACGTCAGGCAGATAAGCGTTGAGCAATTGTTTGAACTTAATGATCTGGACGAAATTACTGAATTCTGGATAGAAGACACTGCTCATATTGTCGAGCCAGTAGCGAGTAAAAATGCCAGTTTATCTGCCGACTATGAATGGGGTATCCGGAAAATTCAAGCACCTGAAGCATGGGAGGTGATTGGTAACAAAAATGGAAATGGAATCCGAGTTGCAACGGTCGATACTGGAGTTCGGGTAAATTTTCCGTCTAAAACTTTGAGAAACTAAGACTTAAAAATAAAAAGAATTCACATTCTGATGGGTTTTTTTACGTAGCTAACACATGAAGCTCTTCGAAATAACTACCTTGGAGAGTATGGATGGTTTGACCCTTCAACTGCCGAACCTTTGCCAACGGATAGGAATGGTAAGAAGATAAAAGAAAGCGATTTTGTTAGCTTCCTATTAATGAGTCTAGCTTATCATACCTTTAACAAAAACCGTTTTTTGAACCTGTTTGTTTGATTTGTGACCCCAAGGCCATGGAACTCACACAACTGGAACCATATGTGGAAGCGGAAAAATCGGAGTGGCCCCAGGGGCTACTTGGATGGCATGTCGTGGTTGCGCAACAAGCGCTTGTTCTCAATACGATTTGAATATGTGGTAAAATAAATTCTTCGTATGCCGATAAATAGTATTAGCCATGACATACCTAAACCCACTTTTTTATTACCTTTTTCTTAGCGGACAATTTTTCGCCTGTCCAACATTAGCTGATGGAAGTAGACCAGATTGTTCCAAAGCACCACACGTTGTATCTAACTCTTGGGGAGGAGGTCGTGGAACGACTTGGTGAGGTTTCAAACAACTAACAAAATCTTTCAAAAGTTCAAAATTTTGATCGATGATGACATTTACCTTTTTGTTTTAGGTATGATCCCGTTATTAATGCGTGGGAAGCCGTAGGAATTATTCCAGTCTTTAGTATTGGCAATTCAGGTCCACGGTGTGACACCAGGTATAGATTTTTTTTAAATATACCTTGGGATGAGGTGAAAAAAGATTTTTCTGTGCATGCGGTTTTGACACACAAAATGAAAACCCTATCTTATCTTTATTTTTCCAGCAACAGCCCTGGGGATAATGCTAAAGTGATTGGAGTTGGATCAACAATGGAGAGTGACGCAATTTCAAGTTTTTCAAGCGTTGGACCTACTTATGATAAAAGAATGAAACCAGAAATTTCTGCTCCAGGTTCTGAAGTTATCTCAGCATACCACACAGCAGACGACGCTTATCGCTCTCTCTCGGGTTAGTTTCTTATTGTGTTTAGCTATTTATTATCAAAAGGAAAAGTCGGCCATTGCGGGTTGACTCAATATTTTAAATTGGAGTTATTTTGAACAATTGGTCCAAGATTTATTTAAATTTTGACAGGTACCAGCATGGCCGCTCCCCACGTTTCTGGGGCTATCGCCCTTCTCTTGACCAGGAATGCTGAACTTTCAGTTTCAAACATTAGAGATCTACTCTTCAAAAATACTGACAAGAATCTTGTCTCTTCTGGATTAACTTGTGAAGGCGTCAAAGATGATGTTTTCCCTAATCATGTCTTTGGGAGTGGGCGTCTGAATGCGCTCAAGAGCGTTCAAGCACAATCCAAATTGCTTCAAAAATGATCTTTTTGTATGCATAAATGTTGATATTTGATGTTGACCACTGCTCTGTACATAATAATGTAAATTGATCCTGTACATTTTGTATAAACTGAAATGAGTTTAAATGTTAAAAAAATAAATGTTTCTGCAACTAAAAATGAAGTTTTTATCTGTAAAAGTAGTCTAAATTGCACCAACCCCACATCATACTATAGTCAGCTTTGTACTGTATTAGCTCCCCTCAATTTTAGTACACGAGTATATAAATGTATCTATAGGGTTGCGTTAGAATGTTAATTACTATTGGTTTATGAAAATTTCATAAACCATTTCATGCCTTTTTCAAGGTGTAATGTAATGTTTCTTTTAGGCTAAATTTAAGGAGTTTGAACGAATTTTGTAATAATTTATTATAGCATTTCCATAATAGTTTTAGAATGAGATGGGTTTACCATGTTTTGTATACAAAGATAAGAATAAATTAATGGAGAAGAACAGTTGGATGAGCAACAGAGTGCACAACTGGATGAACCGCATGCACAAGTGGTGCGTGATGATGCACAACTGGATGAGCAACAGTGTGGACCACTGGAGCAGCTACAACGGTCTTGTGAACGACCACCTTTGCTGGAGGAGCTCTGTAAGAGTAAGATGAAGCGTATGATGTTGGCACAATAGTTTTGTACAATGGTTGTGGAGCAGCAGCGACAACATTGTGAGCAACGACAATTTTAGCTGGAGCAGCTCTGTACTTGTAGGAAGTAGCATAGGCAGTTGGGATCACAGCGGTTTTGTAGAGTGGGGCAGTGTGTACGGCAGTGAGTACTGGAGAAGTATGGACAACTGGATGAGCAATGGTGTGCACAAGTGGTGCGTGATGAACTGGAGCAACATTTACAGTGTGTACAACTGGATGAGCAACATTTACTGTCTGAACCACTGAGGTTAATCCTGCGTTGGCAACTGCCAAGGTGCAGAGGACGGCGAACACAATCTTTATAAAACAAAGCAAATAATTTCATTATTATTTGTGATATACATTTGGCATCTTCCACCAAAATGCATTTAATACCATGTATTTAAATCCTTACCGATTG
Organism: Orchesella flavescens; assembly: GCA_964034955.1. Lineage (NCBI taxonomy): Eukaryota > Metazoa > Arthropoda > Collembola > Entomobryomorpha > Orchesellidae > Orchesella > Orchesella flavescens. The sequence goes on from OZ035954.1 coordinate 18,998,330, forward strand.
CATGATGATATAGGAGGATAGATTTCTTCAGCAAAACTTTGTTGTTAACAAGTAAACTCTGTCTGAACAATGATCCTCAAGGACCATGTCACTCACCATTTTATACTATATTTTAATTTTTTATTGATTTTTTTCATCCAAACAGTTTGTACAACAAAGTACACTACCTACTTTTTGTGAAATCTATCATGCACGAAAGAATTTAATAATGTACATAAGTTGTACAAGTGTGTTGTTCGTGACGCAAAAGAGTCATTACATCTTTTTCCAATCCACCTCCTGAGACATCCTCATATTTTTGACTTCCTAACTGTTGTTGAGCATATAGCATAGCAAGAGTCGGCAGCTTCCTTAAAGGAGCGTTTAAATGATTAGTAAAATAGAATGTAATCCTACAGTAGACAAGAAGCAGAAAATATGCAGTGCGTGTCAAGTTTATGGTCATCCTCATTCCCATTTCCGATCAAGCATGAACACTTATCTACAGTTGCCATTAAGTATGTAAATGGCCCTGGAAATATGTATATCACATAATAATAATATATACCAATGTCATGGTATGAGGAATCCACTATCCGCCACTGCTTGAGAATTGCGTATTACGGTATATTATGGTACAAACAATTAAAGGGAATAAGAATTAAAGGGGCATGCCTGCAGTATAAAACATGCACAAAAGTTGTTTAAGCAAAATAGCTGATAAGTCATCTCACCGTCATCATCAGCAATATATAATGCAGTGGTGGTGATGATGATGCATGTACTGTTTGAGCTATACATTGAATTGGAGATTGCTTAGGTACTGATTTTCTTTAGTTTTCCTGCAAAATGCCATATCTTTGCAAGTCCTAATCAATAAAGTGCCACACATCATAAGTTTAGACAGCATGAAGTTGAAGTTGATGGAATATTTGTTACATTTGCTTTAATTTGCTCAACTGGATGGGTGGTTTTGTATAGAAGATCGTTGACTATTATTATTACTATTATTATTATTTTCTTGGTAGCTCTGTGAAGTTTGCCGATGATGAGAGTGATGATGATGATGTTCCTGCAGTCTTTGTAGTCTCTCCAAAAGACATGGATGATTATGATGGAATATGGAGTAGAGTAAATCTGCTGACGGAAATGACTCTAGATCAATTACCATTTTTATCAGGCCTTGCTCTAAAGAAACACAATAGCCGAGTTTGGCAGCAAATTCATCTGCATTTATCTCATATTCTCTTTGTTGTAGTTGGTGTAGTGTTTGAAGGAACTATAAGAAATCAACAAAATAGTAACATTTTTTCAACTAAAGATTTCATATACCCCCAAAAAAACCATTTATTCTCCTTTGATGGAACTCACGTTATGATATAGTCTCAAAATCAAGTAATATGCAATGAGCATTCCAGGAAGATACAACTTTCCACGATCGTCAATTGTTGTAGTATTTAATGGATCATATTTATCATATTTTTCAGTGATGAAACCAAAGGCCTGGTAAATAATTTCATTGGAACGCACCCACAAAACTAGCAAAACTGTTGAAATTTGCATAAAGTGCCAGAAAAGTAGTCCTTTTTCAGAATGAACATTTTGCCAATGGCCCAATTCGTGGGCTACCACAGCCTCAATTTGTCTGTTGGGGAGACCCTTTTCTGGATTCTAATATTACACAAAAGTGACAGTTATACGATACGCTTGGTAGAACTCCAATTCAAATAGCAACAAATGTTTTAAATTAACATGCATATTTACTGAATGGAAGTGTCCCTCGATTAAACGTGAAAAAATGACAACCTTTTTAAAGGTTAAAAAGCCATAGTAAAAGGCGGATGAATGCATATTTCTTGATCTGCTATGCAAGAAGCGGACATGTTCTTTAGGGAATCCTACTCGGCCGCACAATGCATCAATTGACCTTTTTAATTCAGGATTTTCCACTGCAACATTGAATGAATTTGATTCTTTCCTCAACAGCGCCCACATTTCAAATGTAGGGTAAAAGAGGATGAACAGAATAGAAAGGGAGCCAAGAACGGTCATTTGCTCTGATAGAGTTCTGCTTTCCAGAGTCTATTATGATACGGAAGTGTCCACTGATATCATAATAATAATATACTGTACATTGATTCACAATATAGTTGCAAATATTATTTCTTGACAAACCTTTAATGCCCAAGTGACAACTCCAGCGAAGAATCCCACAGGTATCAGTCTTTTAATGCCATGAACCAAATGATGAACCAAATAGCTTGTTTCCTCATAATGGTAAAAGTCATACTTAATTTCTACTTCAACCAAATGGGTGACAACAGGAAAGTGAATTATAATGTAGGTAACATAGCAGATCATTGCAAACCAAACATTCCTTTCAATTTCTGGACTCACAAATTCGGGCCACATTGTCAAGTCTTTTGCTAGGTTCCAACCTACATTTATCCAGTTAAAGTAAATGGCTAGCTGGAAACATACAAATAATGTGTGAAATGTTGCTTAGAATTTTTTCAATTTATAATTTATAATGTTTCCAACTAACCAGCCATAGGGTTATTGTGTAAAGTTTTTTGCAGGCATTATGAATAACCATATCTTCAGCATATTGGCGTGTTGCTGCTAAATGCTCAGCTGTATACCTTCCATTGCTTAAGCGCTGGAGTATTGGAGGAACTTGCTCTAATGAGCTAATATGAGACAACTACCTTGCAACATGAAAAAGAGTTTTTATACATTTCATAAAAGTTATTGTGCTCAAAAAATGAAAGTTGTTGTAGAACCTGTCGGTAGTAAAGCCACGAAGATAAACATAGCTCCATGATAAGCAGGACTACAATAAAATTTTGAAGTCGTTCTGGATCTTTTGCAAAAATATCATATAAAACTGAATGCTGCTCAACTACAGAAGCGTCGGTCGCCCACCACATTAAAACTTTCCAATCGAAGCTAAGCATAATGGCTTGAAACTATTTGTGTAATCTGTTACTAAACTAGCTAACCTATCGTCTGTTAGGTAGAAAATTGACCGGAAAGAAACTTTCCAAGCAATCTCATTATCTTCGGGTTAGGTAATCCTTCGGCAGCTAAAATTACCTTGGGAATTATAGATAAATAGATAGTAGGTTTGATGATATGCCCTTTCCACTTCGAATCCAACTCTACTGGTTAGTACACTCAGAAAAACATTCAAAAAGCTTCATGCAGAACAAAAGTTTTGTAAGCATTCCAAATTGTTTATGGCTATATATATAGCCCAAATGAACTCATTCTTATATTGAGAAATAAGAATAAAACTTTTAGTAAATTTTCCGATACATCACCAATAATCAACCATGCAGTAACTATTTGCAAAACAGCATTTAAAATTAAATACTATGCCCCAATTTTTTTCAAAGTTTGGAGCATGTTTAAAAAAGTATGCAACTCATCGTACATATTTTCCTTAACATAAATGACAGTAAATGATGGAAAACACCCAAAACTTCTTTTCATTTCTCTGGCCAATTTCTTGGACAATGGTGAGGAAAGTATGTATTTTTCACACTGTGAGCTGAAAAGAAAGGAAAAAGTAAACACTCGTGCAGTTTTAATGCACACAAAGTTCAGAAAATTCAATAATATGTGTTTTGCTAGGCATACACATAAATACTATACAATGAGCACATTCAGTATTCTATTCCTGTTGTTGGTTACATACATGGGGTTCTGTTCAATGAGGCTCCACACAATATTAGGTAAATATAGGCAATATATAAGCATGCATCACTTATATTTTTTCCGCTGCGTTGATCAATGAGAAGTCAAGCGATTTAATTAGTAATACATTCAATCGATCCACGATCCATCGTGTGGCTGACGAACCATGTCATAATTTCCGTTTGCTAGAAAGAAAGTGGAATTGATATTTTTCATGGAAAACACTTTTTCAAGCGGCATATAAATTGGGATGAACGGGCTCTCAAGTCCGCTTTCACTTCCTTCTGTTCTTGCATGGAAAGAGCTCAAGTCATACTTCTTGACGATTCATACTAAAGACTGTGTAGATGCATTCAAAACGTAAGATGTAAAGGTATGTTGCACGCTTCCTAAAGGATCTTGAAACAATTCGTTTTTTTCTCGAGGTATAAGGCTGGGTCAAAATGAGCATTATTAAATGATCTGGCAGCAACAGCAGCATGTGCAGTGTTTCCCGTAACAATCTAAAAAATAATGGAAAACTTTTTCATTCAATTTTTCTTCCTGGTTTATTTTCACTCCCAGAGCGTCATAAAGTTGTTATAAAAAAGTTGTAAAGATTTGTTTAATACGTCTGACTAGAGTTGAGAGTATCATTTCACATGTACTAATATTAAATTTTCGTAAGCTTTCCAAAATCAAATCAATTAACTATGTCTGAAGAGCCGAAGAAACCCAGCTTGGTGTATTTAGTGGAAAGTGATATCCTACTACACAGTCGAATAACTAAGCTGAGTGTTCGAAAGGATCCACAGTACTTTAGTGGAAGAGCTGGAATGGTTCGAATTTTAAACATGGTGAGTTCCGATAAAGCTCTCGAACGTATTGACACTATAAATAATGTTTCTTCCTCCAAAGGCAAAGGTGCCGCTGCTGAACCTACGATTTCAACCAACCATCTTTAAAATACTTGTCCTTTGGTTTTTCAACCGGGGCTAATATTATTTGTTCATCATAATGAGGAATGGAGGATTCTAAGAAATTTATTATTTTCCTGCAGATTTTTTCAGTTTTATCAGTATGCTTGTTGATCCCTGGCTACAATGCTGAAAGCGTACATGATGATATTGAGTTAAAACGAAAAATGGGAAGTGAATCCTTTTCCGGATATAAAGCATCCGTCTATACATATGTCAGTTTTTCTGCCGGCTGCTGCACAATTCTGATCACGTTTGTGTTCATTCTCCTTCTCTTTTTCTTTATGGAAGTTCGATGTGACCTACTCTGGGAGCGAATTGTAAGAAATGCTTTTATCATCTAATGATTTGATCTTAAAATTACATTAGATTGGGTATGCAATGTATTTTACCTTCTCCAATTATAGAATCAGAAAGCTCATGTTTTAGCTTGTATTTGTTCGGTGGTAGCTGCCTTTGCGGATGTAATGTCGATACACGATATCCAGTACAGAAATTGTCAAACCGCCAAATGTAAAGAGGAGGAATTTCATGATACAAAAGTTACCAAGTATGAAGAGGTTTTTTACCCTCCGTATTTTGTACACCATTATGCTGCATTTGTAAGTTTCTTTTATCTCATTCATCATTGTTAGTTCAACAAACTCGGGAAGGTCATGTAAATTAACTTTTACTTAATGTAGATTGGATTTCTTACCAACGCCATGCTATACTCGATTGCATCCCGCCTATGGCTCAGAAATGATGACTAGTACATAGTTTTAAATTATGATTTATTTTATTACGTTCGCCTTGAACTTTGTACGAAATGACAGAAGGTGCATCTAATTTTTTTAAAGGGTAAACTTAACTAACAACATATTGGCTTTCAAAGTGAATCCTACTAACATTAAACTTTTTAGGATCTATGGAATTAAAATATAATTATGAAGTATAAGCATGATTATAAAATCAGAATGATTGTAATTGGGAAGAATGTGGTTGCTTATTGTCATATTATGTTTTGTGAAAACACAGTGGGCAATGTGAGATTACGGATGAACTTTATATCTAATTATGATATGATTCATCTCTCATTATTTCCCTAACGTGAATACGTTAGCTTTGGTTAAATCTAATAAAAGAAAGAAAAAGAAAAACTTTTAAGCTATTTTAATAATCATGATCAATGAATATAAACGTTTTTTATACGTACAAATGCTCTTGTAATTTCCAAAGTACACATTTAGTCATGTTTCACATTAAGAAATGAGATTCCATTATATACGTACATATGTATTTTGTCTACTTGACAGAATGCATAAGTTATGCAATAAAATTAGGCATCTATATCTATCTACCACACACCACCACAATAAACTAGCGTTTAAGTATCATTATGATTGATATAGCTTCACAAATGGTATGAATATGAACCTTCTTGGAATTATTTTGTTCTCTGTATCCATTTGCGTGTTTGTACAGTAGCCTCTCTCTACGTTCGGCGTTCAACAAGTTGGTATTATCATTTAGCAGCTCATATAATTAATCAAGCCATGAACATGGGAAGAAAGCAAGGAAAACTAGTAGCACGTATTATATAAAACCATTTGTATATCTATTTATCGCATCATTAATATGAGTTAAAATGATATACACAGTCTAGCCAATACTAAACATGTCAAGCTTTTATTAAAGCCGTATGACAAACATCTTTGGTTGTGTCACTCAATTCATAAATAGTTATCAACTCATACTGTAACAAACATCACTGCAATGCAATGTAACACTCAAGTGCTTGCAGTTGTTTTGACGAGTCCAGCATGTTAACTTTACGAATTTGATCGGAATCATTTTTATATCCAATTATGGCCAATAATAATATCTCCAGCTACTAGTGTTGGTGTTTGTGTCTGTCTCTCTTGGACATTGGAGTACTGTATTGAAGGTGGTGTGGTGACAAATGTAATAATGCATTTAAATTTGTGCATTTCGCTGGCCATTAGGTCAGATCATGGATTTCTATTCTCGTTCAGATATTTGGCCTTTTGACCAAATTTCGTATCAATATCAAGTTAAGTTTTAAACTAATCACAGTCGATTCCACGAAATGTTATTATGTTATTATTTGTTGAATGAAAGCGTATCTCAAAATATTATATACTATATTGCACAACGTATGTACACCGTATCGAATTTGTGTAGCAGTGACTCATTCTTCTATGTTATCTTTGTTATACACACAATCAACAGTTCGTCTGGTTTGTAATAAACCTCATTAAATTTATTATGTCAGTTTTATCTGTCGATCAAGAGAGGATGTATTGGTTAACGATAATATTTAAACACACATGATAAGCTGCATGCATTGACAAGCGACAATTTTAATGCTGAATGGATCACATCCACATCACATCAAGCAAGAAATGAGTACACAACTCAGCCTTATATTTAATGAGGTCTTTCAGTCTTTCACACTCCTTCAGACTAGAATTTTCACGCATTTTCATACCATATACATATAGTACGCACAAAAGTACACACACTTATAAAAATATAGCATAACTGAAGCACTCAAAAGTGAGTCAAGTTTATTAATCTTTTAAAGACTTTAAATATCCAACAAAGAAAGATAAAGTCAAAAGTGAAAGATTGGATTGAGATCTGAAAAAGTCTGATCAGTTTTACTGCAAAGAAATCACGAAGCAGCTCATTAGTCGAGTGTTATAGTGCTTCTCTATACATGTGACCTGAAAATTAATTGGGAGAAAGTTTACGAGTTTAGTCATTAAAAATCAAATAATGGAGCAAATTCTGGAACAGTTGGACCTTTTGGGAACACCAACTGTCACGAAATTTGGAAAGAAGAAAGAACGCAAGCAAGTCACGTTAGATTTTAAACTCCAGCTTTTGGAACTAACATGTCATTTCAAAAAAGGAACCGAGTTGGTGACGGACACCTGCAGTAAGATACATAATTATAAGTTTGTGAATGTATGTATTTTTAATGCTGCTGGCTGTTGATGTTGAACCATTGAATTAATTATATGTTGACAGTGAATATACGAGAAATCAAAGAGGTTCGAACTGGAATCGGTTCCAGTGTCCTGTTTGATACGTCATGCAGAGACAAGCGATGTCTCACAATTATTTACGGGACTGATTTTGTGCTAAAGCACCTACCAATTGAATGTAAGATCAAGCAAAGTGGTAGGGTTTCATTTTCTGTTTATGTGCCGACCTATTTATCACTTGTTTGCCATTTGTTGCTAATTTCTCTAACATGAAGTAATCACAATGAACTCTTATCAGAATGAGTTATGCAATAACAAAGTTGGTTTTTCTCGTTTTGAATTTCATGCAGTTTCAGCTGAACAGGAGGCGACTTCTTGGAGTGAAGTCTTGCAGAATTTGGTTTCATGCGGTGTTCGCCTATCGTATAACATTAGGCTAAATGCGTGGCTAATGAAAGAGTATTCCCTGTTCACATCTAAAGATAGGTTTGTATTTGTTTTTATTTTGTGATACTGTCCACTATTTTTTCATAGACGCCAATTATTGTATTCTTATTCATTGAACCCTATATATTTTCTTAAACAGAATCAGTTTCCAGAAGGCATGTAAACTTTTATATGGGATGGGTGTAAAAGTAGGAGGTACGCGATTCCTTTCTTTTTTGGATACTAAAATTGATAAACGGGAGGCAAAACGACGGAGATTGAGTGTTTGTGGACAGGATGTGCTGAAAATTGTCAAAGCTGTCATTAACGATTCAAAAGTATGAATGCAAGCCTTGAATTATCCACAACTACAAAATAAATCATATTTTCTACAAGTTGATATTCTGTTACAGGTTTTCAATTCAGTGTTCAGTGGTCGTATTCGTGATGGCAAACTTTTCCAGCCAGATTTTCATGAATTTTTATTGGAAACGCAGAAGGAAGACGAGTCAAATATGTTGCACTATGAGCATTTATTTACGCAACATGAGGAGAATGGAATTGCATACATGACTCCATCCGAGGTTTATAATCTTATAATTTATACTTACCTATTCAAGCAACTATCTTAACTGCTTTTATGTATTGTATTACCGCAAGGCAAGTTTATTGCACTTAATAATTTATTAAACGCAGGCCGAAAACTTCCTGTTCTCTGACGACAATGAATTGTGCAAACCTCAATGCTCTGCGGTTTATCAAAATATGGAACGCCCTTTGTCGGAATATTACATCGCGTCATCGCACAACACGTAAGCATTTTAATTGTAAGCCATGCGAAGCAATAGCTGTGCTATATAATGTACTTACTCGTAGATATCTAACTGGAGATCAATTCAAGTCCGAATCTTCTCCCGACGCATATGCAAGATGTCTTCAGCAAGGATGTCGTTGTATCGAAATCGATTGTTGGGATGGTCCTTCAGAGCCTTTGATTTATCATGGCTACACAATGACTTCAAAAATTTCTCTAAAGAGTGTGCTTGAAACCATTCGAAAGTATGCGTTTGTAAAATCAGCATATCCCGTAATCCTCAGCATCGAAAATCATTGCAGTATTCAACAACAAAAGGTTATGGCTCAAATGCTTCAAGAAACATTTCAAGATTCACTGGTTTCCCATCCTTGCAAGGATAATGAAACAGGTACACATGCGTATAATAAAAAAACACTCTAAAAATATGCTCATTTTCAACTTTTAATTTACGTTGTGCGGTATTATTATTATTATTTATTAGAACTTCCATCTCCAGAAGAGTTAAAGTACAAAATCTTGATAAAGTGTAAAGCAACCAAGGCTGATGATGCAGATGGGAACTTGCAAAATTCGCTAACAGGTTCCGAAAATGATTTGCAATTTTCCTGCATTCAAACTCGTAAAAGGGGAATCCTCCATTGCAAAAATCCCCGAAATGGATGCTGGGAACCATACAAATGTATTTTGACGGATGAAAAGTTGATATTTTTAAAGTTAGAAGAGAAAGTTAAAGCATTGAGCATGACCAACCTTACCCTGCATACTTACCCAAGCACGACAAAAAATGACTGGAGGCGTGCAGTACGCAAACCTGCCAAAGCATTACGGCAAAGCTCTTATACGGAAGAGTGGTCACCAGTATACTTTGCAGATTTTGAGTTGATTTCTTCAGGATTTTGCGGAAGCTTACCTGACATGTCAGATAAACACTGTTTGGAACTCGAGTATAGTCCCAATTGTGCAGAAATTGAGAGAAATTCTGGGCATGAAGATTTACCGCATTTAATTCGAATTGCAAATGGACAAACTCTTATTTACGCAGCTACAGCCAAAATTGAAGAGGCTAACGAGTGGAAACAAGGGATTAATGAAGTTACAAGAGGCGTAAGAATGCTTTAAAAATTAATTTATTGCTTAGCTTTCTCTATCAAATGTTATTTAAAGGTCATATATACATCTAATTATAATCATATCCATCTTCTGCCAACTCTTTCCAGAGACCTCGCCGTAATGAAGCTGCTTCAAACAGAAGACGAGACAAGATTTCTGATGACCTTGCTAAGCTGGCTGTGTATGCCCGCACAACAAAATTTCGACTAATCAGTTCAGATAAGGCAAAAGTGAGAACGTTCAATGAAATGCATAGTCTACCGGAAAGGGTTGCACTGAAAACAATGACTTCTAATCCAACTCATTTCATCATGTATCATCAGGTAACCCAAGGACTGGGCATTTAATTCAAAGCAAAAATTCTTTAGGTCTTAAACAAGTACTTTATAACTTTGCGAATCCTTAAATTACTCCAGGTTCAATTTGGTCGCGTTTACCCAACAGCCACGCGTCTCTATTCCTCGAATTACGATCCCACTCCTTTGTGGAATGTTGGCTGTCAAATGGTTGCCTTAAATTATCAGACACCAGGTATTACTACTAGGATTTCTAGTAGCCGCGCCATGATTATGGTATTATATTGTTTCATCAAGCATGAAAATACTCTTAAAATTTCCTAGATAAACCTTTGCAGCTAAACCACGGCAAGTTTCAGGATAATGGTGGGTGCGGATATGTTCTCAAGCCAAATTTTTTGCTACTTAATGACTTTGATCCCAACGCCATGCTCGACTACATCAGAATTGGAAATCTTAAGATTAATTTTACAATAACGGTATGTAAAGGCATGCATTCTAAAGGGATTAGCCTGATCAGTTTATATTTTATCACTAGATCAAAGTATCAAAAGTTTCTTATTCTTTTAAAGGTAATAGCTGCTCGTCATTTGGAGTCAAATCGTAAAAGGGCTGCATCTAATCCTTATGTAGATATTGAACTGTTTGGGGCAAAGTGTGACAACGACAGTTTTGCATTAGTAAAACATCGGACGACATGTGCAAGTAAAAACAATTGACAATTAAATGTTAATTATCAATATAATGCTGCGGTTATAATTTCATTATATTGATAATTTTTGTTGTGTAGGTAAAAATAGACTGAATCCATTTTGGAATGAATCCTTTTCCTTCCGTGTAGCTGCACCTGAACTTGCTCTAATTAGATTTTCGGTGCAAAATGAGCGCTTTATTGGAGACCCTATTTTCATGGGACAAGCTACGTATCCGGTAAACACATTTTCATAGCACAAAATGCCAAATGACTCTATCACCGTTAAGTAGTTAGTAGTACAGCTTGTTCAAAGATTTTTTAATGAATCCCATCCAGATTTTAAACTTGCGGCCTGGAATTCGAAGTATTAATTTACGGAATGGGTTTGGAGAAGATCTTATGGCAGTCCTTCTAATCAAGTGTGAAATGCGAACCTGTAATTACATTTGACTAGCGGCTTGTGCGTATTTGCTTAAAAAAATGCGTACTTGTGAAACTGGAGATTTTATAAATGTTAATGTGATCAATCATGTCAATATACTAATGATTATGACATTGAGCCTAGTGATTCAGCAAATAAACGACATTTTACATTCAACATGTTTTATTAATACTTGGCGAATTTTATTTGGCAGCTTCACTCAAAATTACATATATTACTTGAAAATGAATCGTTGGCCGTAGTAGGGTTGATCATAGTAGTCGTTTCTGTTGTGTCCGTTGCGCCCTTCGTTCTTATCAACGAAATCGTTCCAAGTGTCAATCATTCTTGTAAGTCTTGTATCGATATCACCCACACGAGCTGTTAAGTGAGAGAGAAAATGTTATTAGTATTGCTCAAACGTAATGAAATTCAATAGAAATTTGTATCAAGATCCACAAAAATGAGATTGAGCTTACTTTGCATACGCTCCAGTCGCTGAAGTGGGCTTGGAGGATGAAGGGCAGCAGCGGTCAATGAGGCAACGAGGAATGAAGCCACTACGAAAAGGATTCCCACAAAATTCTTCATTTTTGAATAGGAATATGAAGCTAATCCAACTATATTATTTGCAATGATACTAGGACACTTTTAGAGCAATAAGGCTAGAGAAGGACTGTTGCAAAATGCTGGTAAGAGGTTGCTTTTATATTGAAGTTTTTATGTGGCTCTAGACAGATCCGAAGTAAAAGAATTTTTATGAATGTTATTCTCTGTTTATTTTAAATGAGGCTTCCTCATTATCAATCAGCATAAGCAATTCAGTAGCATTGTTACGCTCGTTAAACTTTCCCGTTTTATCATATATCTAGAGTCAACAGGATTCAACATATTTTTTAGATCAAATATCTGCTAGTTACATCCCTCCCTGCTTCTAAAAGTTTGCAAATTTGCAAAACAAAATCTAACTAAATTATACTAGTTTCAAGCTGGTTACCGACCTAGGCTGGCTTCGAACGGCGAGTCGAATTTACCGAAGCAAAATCATTCAGCATCTTATTGCTGTTTATGCGCATGCTCATTAGTGCTACACTCGTGTCTATATTATATATTAAGATCATATTATGCAGCCTAACAGGTATTCTGTTTTTTATCAGCAATATGAACTGCTTCGCAAAACAAGAAGAAATATATATATATATGTTGGCAACCGGTAGTTCAAGATTTCAGTTTTATATCGGTGCAATGTGAGTGTGTTATTGACATTAGCCCATAAAAATGTAAGGAAATGAAATGCATTGTTGCAGAAAGAACAATAAAAAGCTCGTTCACTGTATCGGATCGGATAGTGTTGAAGCAAGGGAAGTTACGGGAACTTTCTTGTAATCGTAAAGAATCTGAATAAGATTGATGCTATATACCACTATGCCTAGCTATAATAAAATATAAAATTCTACCTATGTCCATAAACAATTTTTCGAGTCAGTCAGTACAACAACCTAAGCGTTTTGTACACTGGAGCAAAACTATAATTTAAATTTACTAATTCATCATAATCAAAAATTGCTGAAAAGGAGAAACAATTAATTGCTATAGTCCGCCTGGGCCAGGGATTTCATTAGGTATGTAAATACTTCCTTCGACAATCTTCCTTCAATCAACGAAAAGTTAAAATCACGCTCTGATTGTGGATGTTAAATATTTTTTTTGTAGACCTATCTAACAAGTTTGATTTTCATGATATTTGCATACCCTTTAACGATTATATATATAACAGCAAAACTATATAATTTGATAATTATCAAAACCGTGTGTTCGTACGTCATACTGCTAACGCTAGTTACAAATACAACACTTCTCGTGTATCTGCGGGTGTAATGGGTATGCCAATGAGTAATCCGTCACTCGCTTCACTTCATAACTGAATACACACGGGACTCAAATAAAAAGCACGCAGTATTTTAATTTTTAAAATTACAGATTTTTTAATCTTGAGAGCAATGCATAGATGATGATAAAATTGATAAATCAAATTTATTGGTGCAAAATTCATTTTAACACGAATATAAGAATGAGTAAATGCAAGCATGAAAGGACAATGCATTATCGTCGTTGTCAACTCTTCTAAACTTCAAAGGAAATCTTGTGCATAAAAGTCGCATGTGGAAGTTTTTATGCATAAAATGCAAACACATAGAAATATACCCAACGAGATGTTCGCATCATCGCATGCATTGAGTTTAAGACGATGGGTCATTGGCAGAGGCATGTCCAAAACCAGCTGAACTTTATCCAAAACAGATTCTCCGTGTGAGAAATAGATCGGAATCATAACAAGCAAACGAAGGAAGGAGCTATTGTTAAAGTATTGGTAAGTTTAATTATTGATGGTTTTAGTTTTATAATAATTAGTTAAACTCGTTAATGTTATTAATTGTGAAACGCTGCATTATGAGCAGTTTTTGCTTTCAGTTTTAGATTAATTGATTTGCAGTGTGGGGTGCATTGGCTGAGAAAAGTTGAAAGTTGTTGCCACAATCCATACTTATGCCTTTGTTTCTATAATTATTTAATTAGATCACTCTTGACCTACTTATTGCGGAGTTTATATGGATGTTAGATATCTGCTGAGGCGGTACTCAGCAGTTGTATTGTTCCCCACGGTCTGCTTTGGCTTAATTTTTGCTGATTGGAATCATACGCGAAAGTGTAAGTAAATGTGTTATTACAACTTTACAACATACAAAGAATGTAACATAAACTTGATTTCTTTGATATTATGCATTTATGCTGTATGTATATTTTATATGAAGAGGACACACTTAAACCATGTTAATTTAATTGTAATTATTGTTAATGCAGGGAAATTGGAAAAAGCTGCTGCTGAATCTTTATCTAGAGATAACGAATTGCTTCAATAAACTATCAACAATTTAAGATTCACAACTGCATCACATCGTACGGTAAGACAGAGGTCAAATTAATTCATAATACTATTAACCATATTTTAAACTTGGTTCTCTTAACTCCCACGATTTTAAATATTATTTAGATCATCTTATCGCGACCAGTGAAAATGTCTTACCTATCAGCATGGTGGAATGTGGTGGGGTTCAATAAATATTGGATCAGCTTCACTGTTCCAATGGCTGGCTTTCTTTTTGGTAGTTACTTGGATCGAAGGGAAGTAGAAAAGTCAACGGATTTTCGTGATAAAAGTGCACTATTTGGGGGAAAGAGGAAGCCAGAACAAACCCCATCATGGCCAACATGGGAAAGAAATCCTAACTAAATAACATGCCGACGCAGATACTACCTAAACATCAATCTTAATATACCAGTCGTTAAAATGCCGTAGTGAAATAAATAAAGGAGCTGATGAAGCAGAACAACTGGGTAGAAATTTTATTAGAATGTTGTCAATAATAATAATTACAGTTTGAATTAAAGCATTTTTCGTTGCGATTACAAAATATTTGTATGGTTCATTTCATTTTACAGTCTAGGCATACATGATTATTTCATGAAAATAAATTCATGACAATTTTATTTCTATAGTCTAAAAATGGTTTCACTACTCTTATATAGAGATTTAAACAATAGTAACATCTATTTGTAAGTCCTTCATTTAGAATGGTTAATTAAAATAGTTACGATTTCTATTACTGTAGAGTTGTGTCAGGTCACCAGTAAGTGAAGGAAGCACTTTGTCCAATTTAATTCTCTGTGTATAGTCTTAACATTAAAATTTTATGAGGCATTCATTCATTTTGGCACATTAAACTTATCTTACCACAACTTGGAAATAACAGTTTTTCAACAGGAATCACAGATAGAGTTAATACAGAACATAAAAAACAATCAATAGATTTCGCACCTTGATGTGCAAGCAATCATTAGCAATAATGGCGAATATAATACAGATGTTGATATGAATAATACAAGTAACAATGGATAAACCGGATACAGTTTAGATTTACATTGAAGAATGTATTGAAGAAATTGGTACTTAAAATCTTTTTTCGACTGCTCGACCCCTCCTCATACTAACCAAAATTGCCTTCATTTCTTCCACGGTTGCATTTGACTCTGTTGTTTTGTCTTGCTGCTCGAAATTCTAGATTAAAACAGAAACCATCAAATTATAGCAATTTGTGAAGTGCAACTTTCTTGGAACGATAAAAAAAATGCTTTTTCTAACGAATGCTATACTCAGATAATAGGCTTACTTTTCTCGGCAAGGTCTTATCCGTAGGTCGAAGCTTAATTCCTTGCTTCAATTGTGTGATAATGTCATCAATTTGTGGAGTAGCTGAAACTAATGACTTCTGGTCGGAGGATCCGTTTGGAGGTGTGCTGCTCTCCAACTGAATTCTTGGTCTTAATGAGCCCATTGCTGATTGAAGGGACGAGCCAAGACTTCCACCCAACATCGGAGGAGGGGGAGGTGGCGGCGGTGCACCTAATCCCATCGGTGGTGGTGGAGGAGGAGGTGGTGGAGCAACGGTTTGGAATGAACAGTCTTCGAATTTTCTCTCTGCTTCTTCAGCCCGTCTCCGAAGGGACTGGATTTCCTCCTCAAGTGCTCTGATTTGTTCACTGTGCTGCATTTCAGAAGTCTCCTCTTCCAGTTCTTTCTCGCTTAAACGGTTCTGTAAAATGGAAAATTAACATTTCTTTAACTCTGCTTCACCCAATAAATGCTTCTATAAAATAACACTAATTACACTACATACCTTCAGCTCAATGATTTGTGATTCCAAAGCATTCTTTTGGTCTTCCATTGAATTTTGTAAATCTCCAATTTGATTTAGAGCTCCAAGTAACCTGTTGTCCATTTCTTCGCTGCCCATAAACACAAGGCTTTGCCGTTGCAGGATGTTCTTCTCATTCAACAACTACAAAAATTTTAATACACATCACGAATTAATGCATTTATTATTGGAATAGAGAGAAAATAACGTTTGTCAAATCAGCACGACCAAATCAGTTCAGTCAATATCAAGTCTTGTACAACCAGCTACAAAACACATTATTAAGCTAATTAATTGCTAATACTTTGGTTAACTTACTCCAGGTTTCCTTTCTAAATTTCGGATGAATTTCTTTTTCAATGATGCTATCATTTTGGATAATCAATCAATGATAAACCACGTTAACAAACGTTTTTAAGATACACAAATTGTTAAAAGATCCGTGATTCTCAGTTGAATTCCAGTGAGCTGTGGCCCTTCCCACTTTAAAATATGTACAACACAAAGTACAAATACCAAAGACTTTAAGAAACTAACGAATGAGAATCATGCATCAAAAACTTTGCTTATAGTGAAATAGTGAATGCTGATGCTCTATCAAAAGTTGTGTCTTGATATGGTCTTCATTTTTGTCAACGTAATACAGTTGATCAAAACGACAAATAGTGACTATTGTGAGTGCATAGTGCATGCAGTATGCAGTGCAGATTGATGGTTGCTGAGTTGTGACTTGTGAGTGTAATTCTAGAAATGAAATCTCAAATGAATTTTGCTCCAAGAAGGGAAGAGATGTAGATTCACTACCAGGCACAGATTGCTAATTCCAAGATGCATGATAAGCATTATTCTTTGGTATGGGATATGGAGTAACTATTGCAAGAGCAACTACAAAATACATCATGTGAGATAATACCTCAGTAAGCAGCAGCATCAGCATCTATTTATGGATGTAAATCAAGTGTATGAAAAACTATATATTTCCCATCCACACTCATTGTCAGTGAAAAATTCTACAAGCTTTCATAAAAATTCAAACTTGTCTAATCACAATTTGATCCATAAAAAATGTTTGAGCTTGTTTTTGAGAAGCTTGGGAAACTCTTGTTATCTATATTTTTTCTTCCTTTAAGTTAAACTGGAGAAGGAAAGTCATGTCATATATATGCGAATGTGCGTATAATACATATATGTACACTATCAATGTTGGAATTGGAAGTGTTGTGAAAATATACTTATGATATGATATGATATACCTTACAACATTTAAAAGTATAAATGTATGTATGAAGCGTAATAAACATACGTAATTAGCTTGGGAACAAGAAGCCTATATCTAATACATACATAACACAAGAACATACCTTTTTCAATTCTGTTTCAGCCACAAGAACCTTCTCCTCATCCACAGAGTGTTTGGCTTTTAATGAGTCATGCTCTAAAGTTAGGTCTTCGAGTGACCTTGCAAGTTTTCTATTCTCCTCATCTAGTTTCCGCAGTTGATCTTTTAGTTGAAGAGACTCATTTTTGCTCGACTGTATATTGTCATTCATGAGCAGGACTGACTCTTGGCTTTCGAATTCTGATAAGCGAATTCGTTCCAACTCTGCTTCCAACTCGATTATTTTTTCCTCCAGCTCTGAAGAATTTAAAGAATGAAAGTTAGCAACATACAATAATGACGTGCTTTTAATGATTAGTCTAAATGTTTTATATTCTATTCCATTTCTAACCTTTAACATGCTTTCGCAAGTACTGAATTTCCTTATCGCTTTCTGGAGATTCCGCCTCGGGAACAGAGTCGAATAAGTTTCCATTTGCGAGGAGAGTTGAAGGGTCTATTTGCTGCATCATCAAAGCACTTTGTCTCTTTAGTCGACGGTTCTCCTTGTTATACTATGCACAGCAAAATAAAAAAATAAAATGAATCCGATTATTCATACAAATACACCAAGAATTTTGAATACTAACAAGAATTATTATTGGTTTGTCAAAACAAATGGACAGCTAGCTACATGATGGTACTCGGTTAAATTTTTTTAATGAGGAAGTTATGATTACGCCAATATATTAATGTTACCTCATCAACTCGATTAAGGGCATCAGATTTCTCTTTGTTTTCTGACTCATATCTTCGCTTTAACTTGTAGTACTCGTCATAAGTTGCCTCCGACGCTAGATACAAAATCATCAAGTTACTTAGGGCTTGTGAATTACTAGTAAAAATTGTTGAAAAGTGTTTGATTAAAGACTAACCTTTCCTGAGAGATTCCAGTTGGCCCTGCGCCGCATCACATCTGGTAACAAGCTTCTCATGGTCTGTATACAAGTCATGGTATCGTCTCCTCAACTCTTCATAGTCCCTGGTAGCTAAAATTTTTTATCAAAGAATGTTTAGTAAATTAAATCACAAAGAAATATGACTCTGGAGACCTCATCAATGGTATTTTGACAACATACCCTTTTGCGCCAAGTTAACCAAATGGTTCTTCTTTTTTTCACTTTCCTCAAACTTTTCTTTCCATCCAATCGCCTGGTAAAATCTTCCAGTAGTTGAACTCACGGAACTACCAAATGCTACCCCATTGGAAGTTGGGGTTGTTGCAGGTGTATTACGATTGCTATTCGTAGCAGGGGATCTCCTCCCGATTCCTCCCGGAGAAGGATCCCTATATCTCACAGTGCCCATCCCAGTATTTCCAGAGGTCACAGAACTTCCAAATCCCATACCATTAGAATTGCTAGAATTTAGCTTGGGAATGGAGGAGGATGGACTTGTTCTTGTTGGTGTCCTTGCTTTAGAGCTTGGAAGTGTCCTACTACTACTATTGTTGCTGCTGCTGCCATTCATACCGATAATACTACTGATCCCGTTAGAGCTTCCAGGTGGAGAAGGAGAGTTGGATGTTGATGATGCTGTAGTGGAAGACAAATTAATTGTCATGCTAGCCTTCTTCATAGCTAGTGAAGGCTTGTTAGCTCTATTCACAGCGGGAGGTGTTGGACAAATAAAGTTTTCCTCAGATTTCCTGGAACTCAGACTTTTCAGTGGAACCTCCACTGTTCGAATAACTCTTGAACTACTACTACCGTTTGGCTCAAGAATGGAATTTGTCTTGTCAGAGTTGGAGAATGAATTGATGCTACTAACTCCTCCACCTCCACCAATTTTCCATGTGCTAGCTAGTGAATTAGCGTCAGTAAAGGTGCCAGAATACTTGCGACCATTAACTTGGGTGGAATTCGTTGCTGTTGTGGCAGCAGTTGTTGTTGATGATGACGCGCTAGATGCGGTTTTTAGACCATATGTATTACCAAAATAGCCGTTTGGATGATGACCACTATTACTGGTATTATTAGAGGAATGAGTCTGCTGCTGAGTAGAACTTGTATAAGGAAATGTTGTGCAAGCACTCGTTTTATTTGCTCTTCCAAGAGTTGTGGATGACGAAATGCTGTTATTGTTTGTGCTACCATTACTCAATACAAATTGATTGCGAGAAAGAGTCGGCCCTGTTGTGGCGACAATGTCCGGTGGTACACTGCCATTCCTTCCAAAGGATGACTTCAGAGCTGTGTGCACACTGCTATTCCCAGCAGCAGCCGTAACATTGGTGCTCTGCTGAAACTGTTGTATACGATTTCGTACACTACTCATCTTGCATATGAGATGTGATGTATGGTCTCCTTGCCTTGATTTGATAACGGGGTGATGCTGACGAATATTTAGCGATAAAATCTAGGTAATTAAGCCGATGCTTTTGAGTATGAAGTTTATTAGGCTGAATTGTACTTTTTCCAAGAGCTTTTGATGATGGCATGCATGCACTCGCAAGTGTGACGAAGCAAATAAAGGCTCATCAAGCTCGATGTATACGTATATGTACGTGAGCACACGGAGCACACACTAATATGTAATACGTGAAAACAGTTCAGTTCCAATATATAATATGTTTGACACTACTTCACTTCAATATAATGTTTTTCTTAACCAGGTATATTGTAGTATGGCACATAAACAGTGATATTGATAATGTCAATTTTGTATTCATGACAAGTAAGTTTGAAACAGGACGTTCCCTCATGAATTCGTGTGTAAATGATACGTATATCACTGATATCACAATGCAATGATGTATTTATAAAAGTCAGATTGGTTATTGGTTAACAAAGTCAATTCACAAGAACCAAAACTAAAACATGTACATTCATTCGTACGTACATTACACCGCACCACCAGCCAGTAACCACGCACAAGAATATTTTAACGGAAGAATGTTTCTTGTAAAGTTTGACTTGTAGTTAATTGGCATTCAGTCTAATATGGTGTTGCATCCTTCGAAATTGTAAAACATTGAACTTGTCAATGAGAGGCTGATGGTAATTTTCCTTGGCTCTAAAAACTCTTCTCATTTGAAGGAAGGAATAGGAGAAAGTGTGCTCATTCAGTGGATACAAGGACGTTAAAAGACGGACAATAGAATAATGGTGACGATGAAACGCATTACCAAAAACTGCTCGGCAAAAAGTTGAAAGGATGCATAAATAATATTTGAAAAGTAACGGAAGTAAGTAAATCCGCCGCAGGTTCAATAATATATTGATCTTTTTTTTTTATCTTAAGTAGCAGATAAGCTCGTGTTTACATAATTTGTGTAGCAGTTTTTGGTTTCCGGAATTGTGAGTCAAAAGTCAAACATTAAAAAAGTGAGTCGGCTTGTGTAAGCTTGATACAAAGTACACTCACAGAGACTAGCTCTAATCGTACTCGCGTCAAAATGCTAACTCAACAAAATGACGAGCTCTGCTACTCAAACATTCACACTTGCACTTTGTTGCTCACAGCTTATGTCCACAAAGTCGTGTGCAAATGGCTATATGCACATTTATCCTTTTACATCAGTTGACATATACGGGCAACCAAGGACCTAATTTTTTCATAACAATACCAATCACGGCAGGTAATGCGCGACCACTTTTTCACCTCTTTTCGTCAGTTGCTGATTTTGGCACCTTGTCTATTGCACATTGAACTATCTATAACACTATGATTGCTGAATAACATTTGAAGAACATGAATCTGTTCACATTCAGTCATATTAGTACATCGCACTTTGCACACCTTTTCACGCTTAAAAAAATTGACAATTTCTATTCAGTCACATCTCATTAGTTCCACCAATTTATCACCTTATCTCTGTATTTGGAAATGGTCAAGTATGACCGGAAAGAATTTATCTTTCTGATTGCAAAAAAAACCCAAGAGTATAAAAATGGTAAATTTTTGCGAAGGTTTAATTTTTCAATCAATTGAATCTCATTGACAATTGAATGGTTGATTGATTGTGTAGTAGAGTAGTGCTGTCATACACATACTTGTTCACATTTCACTGTCTTAGTGCCTTGATATAAAAATACATTCAAACTTGTCTTGTTCTCCACCCCAGCCTTATACTAGTCCAGTCTCAGCAAAGAGGTTTTAATTAGTCATCCACAATCTTAACTCGGATGAGTAAGACGTTGTCTTTGGGCACAACGACGGGACGTCACATATTTTAAGTGCTGTAAAAATATTAAAAGAAACACATAATGCATGTTAGCATAATTTCATAATGTGTTTGAGAAATTATTAATAATTTTGTATTAATGTTTTCCACGAATCCTACAAGTAGTAAAAGTACATTGTTCGCATAACATTAAATAATCATCAAATAAGTGTTTTTAGCTCAGTTGACAAATAAAGATAAGTACTGCCCCTACTAATGACTCATACCTATTAAATTAAGGATATTACTTAAATGGGCGTTTTTTACAAGTCATCATAATCGTAAGCGTCCCATAAAATATGGATTTATTACACGTACCACCAAAACAGTATACATTTCACACATCAAATGTAATATAGGAAAAGATTTAATTATCCAAACTTGTTTCATTTACCCATGTTTCACTTAACAATGTATTAGCCTATGATTGACTGGGGTAAGAAGACGAAGGTGTGGAGGATGGAGTGTGTATGATTTAAGACAATTTCAAGTGTCTACCATCTACACACTACATGCACATATGTATAATATTATGCAGACTTGAAGAGCTAAACTGGTACGTTGCAAGTTATGTGATTGCTCATACATAGAACAAATTTGAAAGTAAAAGTGAAATCTTGAATCAACTTACTTCAGGTTACTATCTAGCATACACTCTTCATATCACCGCTGTTCACCCAGGTAAGCTCCAGACTGACTGCAGCCACGAGATTACTTGAGAAGTTGAATGAAATGAAGTGGACTCGGACTGGGTATAGAAGTGGAGATAGCAGAAGAGTATAAAGTGCTTCTTGAAAGAGAGATGTATTTAAGAGGCAGAAACTCCTCTAATGAATGAAGCTCTTATGTTTGCTTTGCACGTGTACTTAAACCCATATGCATTTACGTTAATGTAAACGTACTTCCAACTTCAATAAATCTCTTCTTATAGTTTAGTAATCCGAAATTCCTCAAGAACTCAGAACGAATGACAATAATTATCTCGGAGACTGGCGACACTTGAAACTCAAATGTGTCATATTATTTACGCAGATTATAATGATGATGGCCCTTCAGAGCTATATCGTTAAGACCCCTGTTTTCATTGTTATGTAAAGTTTAGTACAACGGAGCAAGCAAACCCATAAAAAAACTCCTCCATGTTATTACATATATTATATTATATGCTTGCTCCCAAAACGGTATGCAGAAAAAAAATTGCCATAAAATTAAGACACGAGCTCAAGCTTGAGTGTAAAAAGCACAGGAGCAGCACGAATCCACGAATTTTAAAGCCCCATTGTCGTTGTATAATAATAATTAAATCATTGTGTAGTCGCAAACGTATAAAAAGGCCTGTAAGCGCAGTTTAACAAAGGGTGAGTAATCCATTGGATAATTATCATGGACCTACTTTTGAGGACATCTTTTAACTCTCGCTAAAGGTGCTTTCAATTGAAAGTCTACTTTCAACTTGGCAATTCTTGGGAATCCCTTCGTAGGTACACTACTACCTACTACTTATATATGTGTTATGCACACAAACAAATTAGCAAATTAAAAATGACAGCACCACCATTAAAACAAAGATATTTTTCGTCAATGAATAAAACTGCAATCAGTAAGACTCTTGAAGCTCTATACATCTTAAGAATATGCTGCACATTTAGCTCAGAGTCAGCATTACATTTAATATATTTAATCCATTCTATTTTGCAACGATGTTTCAATGAACTCTCGCATCTCGTCTCCAATAATAAAAACATTTTTTTGATCCATATGACAAGCTGTGTATATAATTGCATATGTAGAGAACAAAAAATGTACATACATCTTCATATTGTCTTGTCATTTCTCTTATTCCATATGCTGTCCTATCGCTAAAAAAAGTTTTTCTCGTTTTTATCTTACGCGTTTGATATAAATACTCGAAATGAAAGAGCACATTTCACCCACCGGTTATACGGCACTCAAACACCAGTGACTTTTAAGAGGACATAAAATTTTTAGTTCGTTGTTTCATTTTCTTGGCTTCAGGAGCTTCAGAAACTCTACTGTAATCAACTCCGTGTAGTCCAGTTCAAGTTCACAAAAAAGATGTCTCCTTCAATTTTTTCCTCAATAAGAAACATTTTCTCAACAATCCTGTATAGAGTGAATCCTTTCTTTTTGTCATTTATTTGTTGGCAATAACAATTCTGGCGCAATGCAGTACACAGAATACCTATGTATATATAGGATATTTTACCATAAAGAATGCATAAAAACAAGTTACAACAAATTCTACAAGGAAAGTTCTTTTTGGCTGCCGTATCCATCATAACTTCTTCTTGAACAATAGTTTTACAACCACACAAACCATTAAGTCACAATTTGTAACGCTCAGCAGAAGTAGAAAGTAATAAAATGGTAAAAAATTACCGTAAAATGAATCAAGAATACATATATGCACAACAAAGACTAGTACGTATATACATACTTAGAAAAAGTTTGCCATTTGGAGAAGCAATGAAAATAAAGTCATTTTGAATCACACACTAGCAATAGTATCATCATGTCTGTCTACCAAACATTATTTCTTACATTACCAGACTGAAGGAAAGGAAAGCATCAAAAGAACGTCTCGAAAGAAAAGGGCCTGGCCAGGCCAGGACTTGTATAGATTTTGACCCAGTAAACATTTAACATAAAACCCCCAAAAAACTCTCTGTTTAACATTTCAGACACCTTTGGCACAATGAGATTGAAATCGTGCTCAATTCTTAACTTAAAAACATACAAACTCCCGTCATATAGTCATCATCATTGACTGAGAGCTATGTGCATTTTTTTCTTCATTTCCCTACAAAAACATCATATAACATCAATGCTAAGGAAGTGAAGGAAGTCCTTCGTTTCTACGCTTCTACATTCAATATCTCTTCTCTGTATGGAGCCTAATAAACAGCAGGAGGAAAAAATATGCAATGTTCAAAAAACAACAATCATTTCATTTTACAATGTTAAACTCTTCAATATGGTACCATTATAACATGTACTAGTATGTTTGAATGTGTACCTTATGTATGTACATAGTTGATAGTTGTGCGCACACACACAACAACACGGAAAGTCATAAAAACGAATGCAGTGCTTTGGCTTCATTAACTACGATTCACAACGCTATTAAATTACCACAAAGCTGCCTAGTGGCACTGTTTAAAAATTGTTAAACCATTGTGAATTGTGAATATTGCAAAATGTAAGCAACAAAACGTGGGCCACTCCTTCCTTCTCACATTTTTAGTTTCTTTTTACCCTTCTTCTCGTTTTCCACGCTAGATTTGTAAAATGGTGTTTGTGAAATTGAATACCAAGCTTATAGGCAGACAATAACCACGTTTCGAAGAAATCTTTTTGGGCTTTCATGGGGGTGAGGATAAATTTTAAGAAAAGTTGAAGGACATCTAAGAGGGAAACATTTTTGCAGGGCAGGGCAATCAGTGTAGGAGATCAAACGAAAACCTATAAATGAGCTGAAACAATATTTTAATGATTTTTTATCTGCACAGCCAGAACCGTGTTCTGAGTACTATGTACTATGTAGGGTAGGGTGCAACTAAAGCCGTGTTCATCTAGACGCTTACTCGCCCTCTTCTTAAAGCTAATCTCATCGAGAAGGAAGAAAGCCGGCTTTGTGGGATACAAACAGAAGACTGCTGTTATGAGTTCATTTTTTTTCTGTGGCTGCGATCCTATCATATTAAATCACTCAATACATGACGACTCTCTTGCACTTCTTGGTGAATTCCGTTTACCAAAGATCAGAGTTTTGGGAAGTTTCTGCTCTCTCACGTCATGGTTTCAAAGAATGAAGCACATGAGCGAGTTTGACTTTTTTGAGGTTGTGTCTTAGTACTGTATTATGTAACTCGATCAGACTCATCTCTTGAATGACTTTACCTTAAGAAAAACTCTAATATATTACGTTAAAAACTAATTTGTAAAGTTCAAGTTACCTTAAGCAAGCTACCCATGGTTGTACATAAATTCCAATTCCAAACCGCAGGAACTACAACCAAACCCCCTTTCTTCCGAGAGGTTGGTACTAACAAATTTTTCAAGGTTTCACCTCTCAAGCCACAAAACGTCCAGTGAGTTTAGTCAGGCACAATAAATAAACACGAGTCCTGCTACATACAATGCACAATGAACGAAAACAAACAAAAACGTAGGCCACTACACTGCCAGATTTGAGCAAAACCAATATGCGATGTTACCGGAGTGGATGATATGTCACGACTAAAAGCAAACACCCAACCATACATGAGCACGGTCAACAACAATCTGCTCACCATGAAAATTTCCAAGCTGGGTCTCCAAGTATTTTTTTTATAACTTTGTACATATGTCATAAGAAAAACGAAAATATTGGGCAAAAAAGTGTTAGGATGATGCTAAAACGATGAATGAGTCACATTCAAAAAAGAATTAAATTAATTCCACGCACATGTGTACCTACAGATTTAAGTGTATGATGATCTTTGTGGTGATCCATTCCATTAGCAAGAGGTTCTGTGTTTCTGGGCAAAGCAGAATAAGGAGCCGTTCTTGGTGGACGTAAAAAGTAGTAAGCAATATGAGGTGCGCACAAAGTAATATCAATATGTATGAGTGTGGTGTGGTGAGTGTTTCTTATACAGTTGCTGCAAAGAACCATTTACTTATTATTATGCTGGTTGAAAGAAATTTTGTCTGGTTGTTGTGTGAGTAAAGAAGATGGGATGCGATGGTTGATGACTAATGCATCATGCGAACAAAATGCAAATCACATTCAATTCACAATAATAACGCTAATCGTTTACTCACCACACACTCAGCATTTACCCATTGTATTTTGCGTTATAATGAACTAGAATAACTCTCCTGTCATCTAAAAGTCAAAAAGTCAGGCCATTTTTAGGTAGACTTCAAAGCAGGAGCAGCAGCTACACATTGTTGAAAATTACATGTGGGGAAACTATAATGAATGGATAGGAAACAAAAGATTATCCTCTTTGGTTCATCAGACGCCCCTACCCGTACCTTACAAAACAAAAAAGATGTGTAACGCTGATAATAATAGAGCTTAATCTTTTAGTCAATGAGCCGATTCAGATCTCTCGTCAACCGCTACTACTACTGCTACACTCCTCATCTCCTTGTATAAACCTCCTACTGCTATGATGTACTCGTTTCATATTTCG
This sequence comes from Orchesella flavescens, assembly GCA_964034955.1. Classification (NCBI taxonomy): domain Eukaryota; kingdom Metazoa; phylum Arthropoda; class Collembola; order Entomobryomorpha; family Orchesellidae; genus Orchesella; species Orchesella flavescens. The sequence continues at coordinate 19,025,222 of OZ035954.1, forward strand.
GAAATGATTCACGGTTTATAGAGAAATATTAAGATGTCATTCTAATTGACTTACCAAAAGGAAAAGAGTAGGAGTGCAGGTGAGGTGAGTGAATAATAGGGGCGAATATTGAATATGACATGTGGAATTTAATAAAAATTATTTCTCACAAAGGCAAGGGTTCCTTCGGCTGAACCTCAAATTGAAAGAAATATGCGAATCCGTGTACGTACCTCACCTATTTCTTCAGAGGAATAACAACAACCGTACCACATTCTACATGGTGGTGGTTGTGCTGGTTGAAGATACATTTTGAGCGATTATATTGATATCTAAAATTGGAAGAAGGTGAAAAAATGAATGTGATGAAAGTAGTACGTTGGCTACCTCATAAAACCAATAGAACGAAATGATATGAATATCTGTCAACTACTTCTTTTTTTAGATGTATCTGATGATAAGGCGATGATGCTAAATACGAATGAAAATTGGTATGACTTGCAGAAAAGTAAGAAACAACAAAATCCTTAAATGCAAATTGCGATACAAATCTCCCAAAATGATATCTTGAGTTCACATCCAAAAAGTTTCAAAGATTGTGAAAGCTGCTTTTTGCATGCGCATGCACACAACTGGCATAGATAGGATTTCCTTTTTGAGACGAATTTTTTTTGCTCGTTGGTTTGGTTGTATGCACATCACATGCACGTTGAAAGCCCAATAATATACCTCATTATTTTTTAAACATACAACCCTCAATCAAAAAATGAAAATCGGTTGATGTTGACGGATAAAAAGCTTCATGACGAGGCTGATAAAAATCATAACAAAATTATGGTCGACGCATGTGCAAAACGACATTAAACGGAGGAGTGCAGTTAATGAATAGTTTTGGAAAGGGGAAAAATTGAAAATGCTACTGTACGGGAGGACAAGCTATTAAACCTACACACTCGTAGAATATAAATGGTAATACGGTGAATTAGAATATTGAAAAATGATTGTCTTACAAAAATCCCCAGTTTTGTGAGATCATAATTTTCACTGCTCGTGAGAATGAAGGTAATAATCCGAAAACCATACATTAAATCATTATTTGATCAAATTCCATCAAATTATCCTCTAACATGATTTATAAGACAAGTCTGAAGAGATTTGATAATAGGATTGGATTTGATATGATATCGCGTGTGTAGTGTGTAGTCTCCAAAAATGTGCGAATCGGACAAGAGAGAGGCAGATACACTTTAAAATGATTTAAGACACACTTTATATATACGCATATGAAAAGCATAAAAATAAATTAAGAATAAATCTTCAGTGCCATACTTCCACGAAAAGATTCAGAGTGTTCTTTAAAAGGATTGTGCATCAAACATAATCATAAATATTTATTATTTATATTTATCTATTGCCCAAACCCCATAAATCTTGTTTTAGTGAATGGTTTGATGCATTTCATTCCATTGCGGGCAATGTAAATTCCCATGTATGTATGTACATAAATATAATGTTATGTATACTGCTAATAAGATGTAGCAGCAGCTGCCACCGTAATGTATAATATATAATGTGTATAACTTATGGTTTATATTGAGTTTACCAAATGAATATGCAATATGCACAGTGACCGATGATGGGTAAATGAACTTTTTTTCTGAATCAACAACACTGTATAAAGTTCGTGTTGTATTTCAACATTTCGCAACCGCACTGAATGATAAATCATTGGAAGACTGTAAAAAACTAGACGGAGAGAAAAGGATAGAGGAGGAGGAGGAGGGGAAAAGATGACGACGGGAACATAACATTCAACATTGATCTTCATGATCATGATCATCTCGGAGTTTTGCATGTATCAAAGTATTTAATGTCTGTTTTCTCTCAAGACGTTACGAAAGTGAAAATACCCATTACATTATCACCTTTCAACGTAATGAAATAATGTATAGACACTACTTATATATATGAACTTGATATCAAAGCAAAAGCCTTAAGCCTATTGCTGATATTGATATGATATCTTAAAAGTGACAATGAGCTTTTAAGGGCACAAAGAGAAAAGGGAAGAGGTGATATGATTGGAGCAAATGAATAAAATTCCATTATAGGATGGGCTGCTAATAGATAAAAATATGAATATAATAATAAAAATAATAATAATACATATTACATTGCAAGTTTTAGAGAATTGATGATGATGAAATTATCGGTTAGTAATCCTGTTGAAGTAAGCAAAGCTACTATTACTATCTACAATCCATTAGGAACCGTGTTGTATCGGCTTTTTATACAAAATGTACTCGAATAACATTTCATGACTAAAACTCAAGTCAAGTCAGTCAGCCCATTTACACTTTACATACATTACATTCAACATTTGCAACCATTTTTTTTGGAATATATTTATTATGCACAAAAAGATTTACACAAGAGGTGCTCTATCACAAAACATACGTACGTACACCACACCACATAATAATGTTCAATCAATCCGGTTTTTCATCTCTTGAAACTTTTCTATTACTACTACTACTACCTGCTCTTGTGCTAGCCAAAAGGAAAGCCCATAAGGCTCATTAAATTATGTTTTTACTATGCACTCACAGAAAGAACCACTCGTCTTAAGTTGAACATGAACCATTTATATGCATAAATGTATGCTATGATATGATGAAATGTAGAAAATTATTTTTTTACAAGAATCCTGCTGAGATCACATGAAACCAGTGAAATTCTTTTGAATCTTCGACAGAATTTGGAATGGACAAGACATCTGTATCAATTTTCGCTGTTAAGTTAAGCTTATAAGAATATCAAATATGCAGATTCTTTCATCTTCTGCCCACAACACCATTGTCCACTTTATCTGTACAAAAGTTTAACTTTGGTTTTGCTTGTTGATTTGGTGCAAAAAGGCAAAAGTAGTTTACCTACATGTTGAATATTTGTGTTGAAATTACACTAGCCTCAAGGTTCCCATTTATCCCCAGATTTTTTTCTTATCACCAGTGTCAGAACAAGTCTGAAAAAGTTGAAAAGTGCACACATGAAGTATCTTATCCTCTACTTCACCTCTTCACATTTATCCACTTTAGATTTCAGGTGTATTAACAATAAAATGAGAAATTCCTTAGAATTTCAAGATGTTTGAATTCTATTCTTTTCAGTTGTAACTGTCATGTCAAACATGCAAATTTTTCTAGTTTGGCTATCACTATCACCATATCATTTGAAAGGGGACACGTATGGAGAACTTTGGGTCTGAAATAACACAACAGACAACCAAAAAACAATGCAAGTTTCTTGCTGTGTGCCTCCACAGTCCAAACTCTATCTATCCTGACGATTGTTTCTACTCAGAAACACAAACACAACTAACTGCCTGCCTCTGTCTATTCGATTTACCCCCACAAGCAATTTAGAATTAGATTCGTTTGGCCAGCTTATTAACCTGCGATCGAAGATCAATCAAAAGCAGGTTTTTTAGAATGGATCATAGTCTGTCTGTCCGTCCGTCCGTCCGTCCGTCTGTCCGTCTGTTCGCACGATAACTTTTACACCGTTGAAGATTTTCAAAAATTCTTTTTGCTAAACGATACCTTAGGTCAAGCTCTTGGCTAAGTTCTAAGATGAGCAAAATCGGTCAACGGTAACTGGGTCAAAGGTCAAGGTCAAAAAATTTTAATAGCAAAACATGGCTTATGATACATCAAAATGATGCTATTTTTCAAGAAAAACTCAACTATGCTAATATCAAAGTTCAGAAATGACCCCAGCGTGACCTATAAGTGATTAAAGGTCAATTTTTGAAAAAAATCTCAATAGCAGCCACAATTATGAAAATTTTCAAATCTTTTTTAAACCAATGAACTACTCAGACACAGCTTATGCTAACTTTATTCAGCATAAATGCTAGATCGCAGGTTACTATATATCTGCCTATTGTCAGGTTTATTAGAAATTGCAGCAATACCTATGTATATACTTACATGCGGATTTCCTAAAAGGAAAAAAACATTTCACGGCATGTCATCATACTAAATCGTAATCTCAAGCATACTTAAGCAAACCTTGTACATGGATTTAAGACGTTTTGATTTTAAAATTTTATGTTTACGTACTATGTCAGTTTTTGTCTTTTGGATCCTTTACCAGAGATGATATTCATTATTAACCTGCGATCGAAGATCAAAAGCAGGTTCTTTAGAATGGATCTTAGTCTGTCTGTCCGTCCGTCTGTCCGTCCGTCCGTCCGTCTGTTCGCACGATAACTTTTACACCGTTGAAGATTTTCAAAAATTCTTTTTGCTAAACGATACCTTAGGTCAAGCTCTTGGCTGAGTTCTAAGATGGGCAAAATCGGTCAACGGTAACTGGGTCAAAGGTAAAGGTCAAATATTTTTTAATTGCAAAACATGGGTTATGATACATCAAAATGATGCTATTTCTCGAGAAAAACTCAACCATGCTATTATCAAAGTTCATAAATGACACCAGCGTGACCTACAAACGTTTTAATGTCAAAATTTTGGAATTTTCGCAATAGCAGCCTCACTGATGAAAATCTTCAAATCTTTTTTAACCCAATGAACTTCAGATACGTAGCTTATTTTGACGTCATTCAACTTAAACTCAGGATCGCAGGTTCCTATACATCTGCCTATTGTCAGGTTTATTGTTATTCTGTCCTACTGCTAACATGCAAAAGTTTCAACAAATATATATTGTTATTTGCTTTAACTCTTCACCTACACACATTGATTAAAACGGGCCGAACTAAAAACATCTTGTCACCTAACCCAATGATAGCATTTTTTAGCAATGAACAAATGCATTATATGGTAATTTTGGTATTGCACTTGATGATTTTTTTTGCAGATCCATGTACGTAGTATATTGTATTGTGTATCAATTTCTTTCGTCGGATTGGATTGTTTAAAATGCACTTAAAGCAAACCTACGCTTTTTTTATTTATCTCTTGAAACTGTCTACATACAGCACAAAGCAACAGCAGCAGCGCAGTATTATATTGCTGTCTTATTTTTTTTGGCTTGTTACTATTTCATGAGGATGTTGGCAGTCTCAAGATTTCTTTCGTGAGTTATAAATTACAAGAAAGGTGAACTTGGAAAACGATAGCCTTGAACTTGTCTTCGATTTTAGTATTGTCATGTGATACAATACAATGAAGAGTCTGCAGTCCATGTGATAGCAATCATACCGACTAGAGAATGGGTAGAGAGATTAGTATCGGTCAACATCTTACTGATCAATTACTGGACAATTTTACTTGAGCTGCAGTGCAATTCATGACTCACTTTCAATTTAGAGTTCTTGCTGCTAAAGCCGCCCATACATTGTAACTCAGTCAGCTTGTGTTTTTTTGGGATTACAATATTATTTGAATATACTGTCTCTTCTATGATATACTATTATTACTATCGATGTTTTGCAGAGTTGTGCTAATAACATTTTCCAACTATGGACATTGTTTACTTATTAAATGAACGTGTGTCAAACGTTTTAGGGCATGTTGAGAATGTATACACAAATACGCAATACTTTCTATAAAATGTATGTGTGTGTATGTTTAAAATACTTACGATTCGGTTTTCGTGTTTCAATTTTGATGAAACTGAAAGACTGACAAATATGGAGTTAATCAAGCGCAAATTAACACCTGTTAATAGATTGGAAAGAGTTTTATGTAACTTTTACCTGGGAAAGATCCAAAGTCTTTAGGCAACGGAACTACGTATGCACATTTAATATTTAAATACACCGAATAATGTTTTTTTTTTAAATCAAAGCCTGTTAGATAACTTTCACATTGAAACTACAAAAAGTTGTCGTAAAGAGCTTCATTACTACACTGCTAAGGAGTGTGGATGTGATACGGCTGTAATAAGAGAATGACCTCGCAGTATTTGCATAGGATTTTAAATTTTAATAATATAGGCATTTTAATTTGGTCTCGTGATCAAAACGACAAGGTGTAATCCATGATAGTAAGCTATGAATTACAAGTCTCACGTAGTGTAATGCAATAATATTTTTCTTCCCATAAAGTATTTCCACTACAAAAATATTGAAAATAGTAAAGAGCACGCACATTTCTTCTTTTAAATGTGGAACTGCATGCAATCCCATAACCTTCATATTTCATGCTAAAAAATCTCAATTACTTGGCAATTTTTTTTAGACTTCTAGACTTAAAACAATTCTTTTTAGAACATAAGATTGTAAGTATTAAATATTCGTACCAGAAAAATTTATCATGGAACAGAACCAATTGTCTTCACAATTCTCAAACAAATATATTGTAAGGTTTTTTATTTTTTCACAGCATGTTCTTTTGCGTCACTAAAATAAGGGTTGCAAATCCTATTAATCACGAGTCATTGTTTCTTCTTCTTCTTCTCACTCACTGTCAAAGAACTCAAACACCACTACCATGTAGCAACATGCACTTTTAAAGCAGTAAGTATCTATTTCTGTAATGATAATGCACACATCAGTCAGCGTTCAATGGAATGGAGACTTTACCCTCTAAGTTTAAGCTATAGTCTAAGCAAACTCACAGTCAGAAGAATGAAGCCTCAGCCTCAATTCTTTCTTGTCCATTGAAAAGTGTTTACGAAACATTGATTTCGCATGTGAGCTCATGAGTGTTTCTAGTCAATACGCTTATATTTATGAAACAGTAAAAAATGATGAACCTTTTACGCTTCAACATAAGGCATCTGGATTTTTTCAAACTCTGAGCTAAGAAGCTGTTAAAGAAACATTCAAGAATCTTGTAGATCGGGGCAGGGTGCTGGAGACCGGAAATGCTAAATGCCTGAACCAGAAAAGGAACCGTTTGTAGTCTGTATTTAGTAATACATACAAATATTAATAGTCTCTCTGTTTACCTACAAAGCACTGATACATGTTTCACTTTTCAAGTAGAATTTATATGCATCCTTCTGATCCTTTGTGTGTAATACATAATAAAGAAATGTAAGATTCAAGTATTTCAAAAATAAGTTATTGTTTTTGACCTGCGTTTATAGTATAAAAGAGTTTACTACTTTATGAACATATCAGTACTTCAAAAGAAACGTTTAATTCCTGACGTCAATAATTATGATGAAACTAAAATTGATTCGCTCACGTTGATGCAGTCAAGTGTTCATCAATGCTTTGGTGTTTTATCTATATCAGTAAACAAATGTGAACAAGCTAAAAAAATCTGTAGTACTGTTAAGCAGCGTGTATTGGTTCCACAATGCAAATTTCATACCCTATAAATACGAGAGAAAACCTATTGATGCTCTACCATAAATAAAAAAGAAGTTTTAACAACAGGACCGAACCACGATAAAAATATTAAAATATCCATATTTGAATTGCATAGAACCCTCGAAGACATAAAATATATAAAAATTAAAATGAAATTCATTATTGCTGCAATTTCCATTGCCCTTTTTGGCTATTCCCTTGCCTGCAGACCTGTAATTAGGCTTTATGAGAGTGAAGGTTATGGGGATGAGTACGTAGAGGTTGCACGTGAATTAATCACGATAAAAGATGAAGCCAACCTGACGGCAAAAGTAGGACTAAAGAACTACAACCTGAGAACCTGTGCAATCGGAATGTGAGTTCATAATAATAAAATTCGAAATAATTCAGTTTTTCAATAGTTTATTTTCCTACAGTTTCTTGAATTGTATTGATATTTTAATTTCAGGTGGATGGGATACGAATTTGAAAACTTTACTGGTTCGAGCACCATACTCTCCGGAAAATCAAATGCAACGGCTGGCATTGATGGCCTTTATGACAACTGTGCTTATCAAAATACCGGAAACAAAGTCCGGTCTGTAAAGATTGTTGGGTCGACTGCAAGCTACAGTACTAGTGCACTTGTTACTTATCCAGAGCGATACACTGAAGGATCTGAGACTACTTACCTGAATGACACAAGAACCCTTAGCACCAGCTTTGTCTCTCTGATTATTGTTGGTAACGAGGAAATTGAGCTATTTACAAATACTGGCTATTCTGGACTTTCAGTTTGTATTCGTCCAAACAATGGCTACATTAATTACTATTATGATTATGAAGAAAAGAATGACAACCTGAATGGAACTTCGGTGTACACTTATCTCTCAGATATTACAAACGTTTTTCAGACAAATAACTTCCAGTCATTCAGATTTGGATGTAGTAACAAGGTTTAAGTGGTGAAATAATGTGTGATATACTAGTCAATTTGTACAGTCAAGGTTAAATGTATATGCATCCTTTTTAAATAAATCAATAATTCATCAATAAATATTTTTATGAAACTTTTCAAATGTACTGGTTGACATGCTATGATTTTTTTTAAAACGTCCATTTTCTGGCATTAGCTAACTGACATTTTTTCGAATCATTTCACTGGTAGGTGCACTTACATATATATACAATGGTAGAGTGAAGCATTCATTTTTCAACCTTAAAAGATACTTACTTTGTTTATGGTGGCAATCATAAAGGATTTACGGATACTATAATGTAAAATAGTACGAGAAGAACTTCCAGTATCAAAATATGCCGTGAAAAATTTGTAATAAAGAAGCACAGATAAAGGCTAGCATACTATATTTATACAATTGACAATAAGCAATGTCTGGTTAAACTACATTCAGAATGTATCGGGGGCACGAGTGCAAATAATAAAATCGAATATATATGTACATAAAATTACTTTATTATCTAGTTCATATTGTTCTCGGCTAACATGTAGAACAAGCAGAAAGTTGGAATGTCATATGCACCACTGGAGCATATTTTTCTAGAAACGTTTTGATCTCAGTAGCAAAAGCATTGGAAATTTTTCTAAAAACTTCCAGAATGAAATATTATAGCTTCTTATCGATTTGTGCAAGCAAAGCAATAAGTATTCATTTTGTGGTCCTTTTACTTGCGTACTTGGTATCAGCGGAATCACAGACGGTAAGCAATAATATTACCAGTCATTCTTCAAAATTGATTGCCATTTCTAAATTACTTTCATTATACAACCGTGTTCGATCTTCAAATCATATTGCAAAGGTAACAGTAACTGCTGAACCACCTGTCTCAATATCCCCATCTACTGAAGCACCGGGTACTGACAATGAAATAATACCTGGTAAGCTAAATTTACCCATAATGAATAGTCTAATCTTTACAGCGATTATATTGAATACAAATTTCGGTTGAAAATAAAACTTGCTATTTTTTGTCTGTGGAATGACAGGTAGTGAAACAGCTATTGAATCTCTAGACTTTCGGCTTCGGTATGTTGAGCAGGTTCAAATGATTTTTTCGAGAAACATCAAGGAACTCAAGAACAGGATAAAAGTTATGGAAGACACCCTTACTGAGCACAACATTACTATCAATTCACCTGAAGTTTAAAACTTGCAAGCTTAACTTAATTGTGTAACAAATTAAAAAAATTGTTAATTGCAATAAATTTTATTTGTAACAAATAAAAGATCATCTTATATAAATATACATATTATATTACATCAAGTTGAAAGCTGGAAGAATCTTAAATTAGCATATAGAAAATTCAACAGTACAACAAAAGTTGAATGCCACTGCACAAAAGGTTTTTACATGATGACAAACCGCCCAATTCCTTGTCCACTTGAAATAAGTGTGACGTTAGCAAGCTTTAAAGAGGAGCTCTTGAATGATTTAATTTTAATTTGAACATAAATTCACCAATAATATGCATGTTCATTTGAATGCAACAATTACATGATACTTGATTGATGATGAAATTAAATTGATTTGCTCACGTTAGTGAAGTCAAGTGAATTTGCTAACGTTATTAGCATCAAGTGTTTACTTCGGTTCACTTTTCATATTCCGTACATACATAAATATAATCTTATTTCAATACTTTATATATTGCATAATAAACCAAACATTTATTTTTTCACCACTTGACAAAGTTGTATTTTATGTATAAATGGGATTCTAAGTTCAATGAAAATAAAACAGCATATAAATACGCATGTTGATAATTATGATTTCATTCGAGATCAAACAATCAAACATAACATATAGCCTTTGACAGCGCTGGCTTCAATTACTCACTTTGCAAACAGTATCGATTTCTTTTAAAAACAAGTTTAAAACTATCCATATCATCAAATCACAATGAAGTTTGCTATTATTGCAGTCACCCTCTTTTTCTTTGGTTACACATATGCATGCAGACCTATCCTAAGACTTTATGAGAGCGAATGCTGTGGCGATGATTACGTTGAAGTGGCACGTGAATTTATTGGCTTTACAGACGAGGCTAATCTGACAGCGAAGGGAATCAAAAACGAATATACTCGTACCTGTCCTGAAGGAGTGTAAGTGACTGGAAAAAACTTAACAGCATTTCAATATTTGTTTTAACTGCTAGTAAATTAACACCTTCAATATTTTTATACAGATGGATGGCATACGAATTTGAAAACTTTACAGGGAGCACCTTTTTTCTGACTGGAAGATCAAACGCAACATCCGGATATGACGCTTTGTACAACTGTGGTTATGAAAACACAGGACGCAGACTGAGATCTGTGAAGATTGTGGGCTCAACAGCAGATTATACCGCAAAGGCAGTGGTGACTTATCCATATAAATGGGTCCAAGGTCCCGAGACCACTTATCTCAACGACACGAGAAGCATCAACAGTTTTGACTCCATAATGATTGTTGGAAACGAAGAAGTTGAGTTTTTTGCTGGGACTTCCTATTCCGGCCTTTCACTATGTATTAGGCCTAATTTGGGGTACATTAACTACTGGAGTGACTACGAGGCGAAAAATGATAACCTTAATGGAACCGACATGGTTACTTATGTGAGCTCATTCACTACCGTTTTTGGAATCAACCAGTTCCACTCTGTTCGGTTTGGTTGTGGATCAAATTCTAAAACTCTTGTAGATATCATCAGATACACGCATTAATTTCAGTTTACAAATAAATTCTATTTTTATATATATTTCCAAATAGGGTGTTGAGTAACTTTAACTATTTTTTATGCAAAGAATTATTAAATGAAAAGATCGGATATACATTCAATTAAAATCTTTATTTATTATTATTATAAATACATATTAATTATCAAAGTAAATGATTGGTTTCGTACAAAACTAATATTAGGTAAAGTTGAAATCGCGTATATTTCGGCATCAATTAACTTGTTGAAACTCATTAGACACGAATGTACTGATAAACTATATAGCTGCGATAAATAAGCATCAATACACAGGGAGCTCATCATGTATAAAGTATAAAGGTTCATGTACTTTATTGGTAAGTACGAAAGACCAAAAGTTGAAGAATATTATATACAAATAAGGAGATTTAACATGGCCGTGTTAAACGGAATCTGTTGTCCAACCGTTCCACAGATTTGTCAGAGATCTACAAAAATAAATTCATTATGAAAGTGAAATAGTGTGAAAACAGGATGCTGAAAGTAAATGAGTATATATAGTAATTTGCATTTATGTAGAGCTTACAGGGAAGAAATCTAAATGGAGTCGCTCCAAATTTTCCATTTGCAGTAATGCAAAGTTAATGGTGATATCCGTTAATCTGATTGTGGAGGCTGATCTCATATGGCAAGCACTCAGTCTCAAAGTCTTCAAATCTGTGTGGTTATATTATTATGAAACCTCAAGATTAACGCTTGTTCCATTACTCCATAATGCATTTTTACAATAATATTATATTTGATAAGAATACATACTTCTCAGTCTCCGTAAGGAAGTCTTGTGCTCCCAGCGTTGGACTAATGTAGAAGGTGTACTGCAGTACTCCTTGTGTCTTAACAGCCATTCGCACATCTCTGGAGGAAATCCTGTAAAAACTCCATCCACAGCCAAGCCTCTGGTATCCAAATCATGGAATTCGGATCCCAAATACACATCCAGCTCACTGAGTGACTTTAACTTATCAAAGATCATTGACATGGCTGCAAACGATCCAATTATGACATTGCGAAGAATCTTCAAGTTTTGGAAGCAATGGCTAATTCGGGTGATCACCAGAGGTTTTGTGATGGGATATGGGAAATCCATCTCAGCAACAGTTTCTGAGTGACAATTATCCGGAAATACTGATCCTTGTTGATCTTCATCCCACAAGCAAATCTCAAGCTTGCTCAGTCTCGGAAATATCTGTTTGTAGGAAAGTAGAGGAGGTGGCCTTCCCAGTGCCACTAAATATTGAAGACGTGGAAAAGTGGGAAAATCCATTTCCACTAGGAATTGACTTCCCACCGCTTTGCAATGGAGAAGTGTTGGTGCGACGCTTTCGAGAAATTGTTGAAGGGTTCCGTGACCAAATGTTGATTGTTGGAAATACACTTCCAAGCTTAAAATATCCTTTTGCTTTTGTGTCAACTTTTGAAGCTGCTCATCCGTCAATGTCATGTTTAGTTTGAGTTCTCGCACCGAAGCAGGGAAATTATTTACTAGAGCATCACCAAATTTTTTGACTAATAAGTGCTTCATATTCATCATCTGAATGGTTTTTGGCGTTCCTCCAAAAACTTTCACATCCAGCCGTCTCAAATTCGGAGATCCTTTCAAAAGGGAAACCAAAAGTGATGGCATTTCTGGCTGAATCTCAGCATGTGAGTCGATTCGCACATGTATCGTGAGACTTTTTAATCTTCCTAGAACGAGATCTGGGAAATCCTTTGGAAATTTTAAGTCACATGGGTTAGTCAGCAAAAGTTCAAGATTCACGATCGCTCCCGAGCATTCATGGAGCAAATCCACAAAATTCTCATCATCATAGCTGTCAGTGCTGAAGCGGAATTTGTCAAAGGGAATGTCAGCACTCGTCCTCATCACCCGAATGAATAGCTCTGTCACTCGACCAATAAAGTTTTTCTTGAAGGTGATGCGACCTCGACGTTGTCGGTATACCCTTGTAGCAACCCGACACCAATCCTTGGACACACATCTGAAAATTTTGCAGTAGTGCCCGAGGAGTTCTGGATCCATTGATTCCAAAACCCTTTCGACCACCTTAATAAATCAATGAATTAAAGGAATGAAAAATCACTGCAATCTCCAAGTAAGAGATTTCTCAAGGTTAATAATAAAATTATGTGTGTTTTATACAACTCACGTGGTCAATGAGCATAGGATGCAATCCATAATTTTGTTCCACCTGGGCTGCTGGGCCTCCAAAACTCTCATCATAAATATCCACTTCCATTGTTCTGCTTGTATGAAGGTTACTTGTACTTTACATTACGTGTAAAACTATCCTTAAAAATTTCACGGCTGCAAAATGTGTGTTCAGTGGTCCAGAATGACTATTTGCACTCGGTGGAAATCTGAAATATAAAAAAAGTAAGTATGTTTGTTAGCTTTGAATTTGCTTCAACACAAAATGTTGAAATACGCTAAAACTTTCTAAATCTCAATGTCAACTGCCAAAACATTTTTTTAAAGAAAATAGTTGTGTACATTGAATGATCCATAAACACTAAAACCTTTGTGTGCATAAAGAAACGCTAAAGTTATGTTATACATCTGCTTCACTCGCAATCATTAGCGTTTGTGAAAAGTTATATAAACCGTTTCAAGATGCAATGGACCATCTAACATTACAAATAATGCAACTGATTATCTCATTGCCTCTTCATGAAAAATCTATTTTTACACGAATTTGCAAGCCACAGCCTGGTTATATCGTACCATTAAATTGCAAATCCCTTGTTTGACATGCACTTGGACTTTTGACAAATTTCTTTTCTTTGTCGCTTTGTGAGAATTTATCAAAAAAACACTTAGGCATATCATTTTTTGATTATCACCAACATATCACTGTCCCGGAAAGAGCAAAGTTCATCTTTGATAAGAAGAAGGGCGAACCGAAGGCTGACCGAAGGTGTGTTGTGTAGTATATACATGTTTGCTGTTGTGCATACATTCTTTCTGCTTGATTATATTATACGGATACAAACGATAAAAAAGCGATTGATGAACTGATATTTAAGTATTGTATGTCCTGCTGCGCAAAATTTCATGGCTATGCATAGGCATGGAATGTTTTTTATATCTTGGCTTTTTTGTGATGTCCACTTTATCAACATCCTAAATCCTAAACCCAATGCAATGTGTTGTTAGCTACTCACAAACACAATAATTTTATCGGGTATGCCAAATTACAAACTCATACTTTATACGCTGTACGCTGCACCACAGTCAAAGAGCGTCTAAAGTTTAGAATGGGTTGAGCATTCAATTTGAACAAAAAGTCTGAGGTGCATGCATAGACACGATATATGTTTACGATATTTGCATAAACAACCATGACATTCAGACTGTCCAGCAGCAGGTAGAAAAGTCACAAGACAATGATGAAGATACCGGCAAACATCACAACAACATCGCAACACTGACCTTGAACTTCAATTATACTAAGCTGTTTACGAACCTTATGCTATAATTTCACATCTCTTGGTTTCTAAATGTACGATGTAAACTAACGTGTACTATAATAATATATGTATGTTTTATGCAAAATGCATATAAGGCCTTGTGAATGATCACCGACATGGAACTAATAAAAGGTTAGTTGTTCTCTTTCTGCCTTGAACTAGGTTCATGAAAACTATGTGTGTGCATGAAGAAGCAATCAAATCACCATCCTGACAAATGCTATGTACTTTAGAGTTTTAAGTGATATATGCAATAACATGACATGATGCTATTGTCACGATAAACCATACAATTCCAAAATTATTTGTTTGTCTCACCTGCCAAAAAATGCTCAAACAATAATTCAACACTAACACTAACTTGCCTAGCTAGTTGTCTATAGATATTCTTAACGAATACTGAATGCGATTCTCCACTAGTTGTGCACTCTCATGTGAATGCAGATTCACAACACCATCACCACACTTCTCAATATTATGTGTACTACTGTATTCATTCTGTTGTCTACCACAATGGATTCACGCAATTACTCTGCAGCCATAAAAATCTATTATGGGTAGGTATACGAATGCATACTTAAATTACCTAATTTGATTCAGACAAACACTCAGAGCAATTGACTATTCAGATTCGGTCGGGTCCTCATTCCAATGCAATGCCAATAATAATAATACTAGACGTAAACAAGATTTTCCATTGTTTGCTATTGTAGCTTGAAATATAAAAACATTAAAAATGGACTATGGACTCATCGATGGATTGAATATTGAAATAAAAACTCATGTGAAATAATATGATGACACCACTCTCTCAAATCTTGTTTCTGATGTTTTGTCCATCATAACTGATAATAATATGCATACTCCATAATACTTTGCGACTACGAATTTGCAAAAGGTATATGTGAAGAAGATTCAGACCAATTCTGCGATTCCAATTCCAACTCTTTTATTCCCAGTGTGAACCTAAATTAACCTTATTTTTTTATAGCCATTGCGTTCACTTTTTGTATTCGCTCGCAAAGATAGTATTTGTCTCAAGAGAATGTACAAGACATGACAAGAACAGCATTTAATTATATCGCGTGTAACAAAAGCCTTAATTATGTTTACTGTCAACGGTATGCTTACCGGTTCTAATTCATTAGTTCCACAAACAAACAATCCACAATTTTTCTCAGTACGGAGTACGGTACACGGATAAAAAGGAGTAAAACGCTGCTTTCAAACCATCAGTAATGGATCTGTTACTCAAAATTATCAAACTGCTTTTGTCACGAACTTCCTTTTTCATGTATGTATGATTTCCTTTTGGCTGGTGTAAATGCTATTGCCAATACAATATATAAGAACAAAACCTACCTAATCTCACAAGAGTGTAAGAGAAACTGAACAAAGAAGAAGAAGAAGAAGCATCATATACGTAATATACTTGAGTTAAGACTAGGAAGTGGAAGTTGTTATTTTATTGTGAAAAGGCACACAAGTATATAATATGAGTAGCATACATATTTGCTTTCTTTTTCTGCGCATAAAATTCTCATTGTTTTCCATTTATTGTTATTGGTACTTTATAACAGGAACATAAAGCGGAGATACAACCAGATATTAAAAATGAGACTGATGTAAATGTAAACAGACTCCTTCTTTCACAACATTTTACATTAATGTTGGTCGGGAGGGGATAGGGGGAGGTTTTGAATCAGAGCCTGCGATTGGCGTAGAGTGTGGGAATGCACAGGAAGGAAGAAATTTGACCTTTTGCTCTGATGCGTCGTTTTAGGTATCATGCCCTCAAAACCACATCATTTTTACGATGTACAAACTTCAAACTCTATAGACATGCCAAGTCGTACTTGATTGCTGAAAGTTGAACAACATGTTCTTTGGTCAAAATCAAAACGTAAGAATCCCTATAAAACATAAGCGCATGATTTGAGCAACAACACAATAAGCCGCAAAAACAAGAAG
Organism: Orchesella flavescens; assembly: GCA_964034955.1. Classification (NCBI taxonomy): domain Eukaryota; kingdom Metazoa; phylum Arthropoda; class Collembola; order Entomobryomorpha; family Orchesellidae; genus Orchesella; species Orchesella flavescens. Next base: position 19,041,664 of record OZ035954.1, read on the forward strand.
TTTTCACGAGTATGTATTTTAAATTAGAATGACTGAGACTGACTGGCTTGGCTAGGAACATTTAGAAATAATCATTTAGCTACTTAAAATATGAGCAATCCAATGAAGAAGAAAATTTCTTAATATGTCCACACCTATACCATCTTTTATTATTCCATATTTATCAAGCGGTTGTTAATGTTATCCTATCCTAAGAATAAGTATGTATTAGCGTTGAAAATAGAAAGGGTATGAAAACAAGCAGAAACCTGTTTGAACTTTTGTTGGTGTTTTTATCATTTTTTTGTAATTATTATTATACTCACCTGTTTGTTTGTTTGGTTTTGTGGCGTGGCTTACTTCCTCAAGGATAAATGTCTCAACGAGAGACAACTTTAAAAAAACGACGACGATCTAGTAGTAACAGCGTCCAAACAACTTTTTTCTTCTCCTTATTTCACGTACACCTAGCTCTAGGTAGGGCGTATGAGTCACAAGCGTTGTTATTTTCTTGATATTACAGTAAATCACTAGTAAAATCAAGTTTATCAATATGAATAGAAAGAGGTTTATCTTTGTTACACCCAAAACGCTACAGAGTCAATGTGTATTGCTGCATGAACACTCACACGCTGCTGCAAATACACCGCGCAACTAAATGTAAATGAACTACAAAGTGTTGGCCAACTCCAAAAAAAAACACTTGCACCTCTCTTGAGATTTAAACAACAGAAGTTGAATTTTTCATGAGAATATCTAATTGCCTAATTTACACTAATCTGCCTAATGTTCTATTTCCCAATAAAAATGCGTTTTTGCCAAACAAAAAATTGCATGCAACCAAAAAAAGCACGCTTATTGAAGCTGGTCCTAAAAAATTTCTATAGAAGTGTGCCTAAACTTGTTTTCTTGGATGGACTCCTTCTACGAAGGATGGCAAATACCAAATGAAATCAAAATCGCAATAAATGAGAGAGTTAAAAGAAGAAGAGCTTTTGCGATTTTTTTTGAGCAGCTTGACTACACGACCCCTTGCCTTGTTGTATTTACCAACTGGCTCACTTCTATTTGGTTTTGTTATTGTAATGTCTTCTTTACTCACAACACATCACAACTAGCCCCAACATTATGTCTTGTAGACGTTCCTCAGCAGAGTAAATATGCACACATTAAAGGAGTTACATAAATATTTACTCACAAAAGGTTTTCACTTGGAATAACAGTATGAGAAGGAGCAGATGTGCCGTGCAGTTGCAGTCATTCTGTGGAAAATATGCTCGACATATCAGATATCAGTAGCGGATATAGTTGTTCTGCTACTCCTATTTTTAAGTATCCAATCCAATGCAATGCAATAATAATATTGTACCCCGTAGTTTATATATGGAAGAATATTAGTATAGTTGCCAATTAAAATCATTTTTTGCTTTCAGAAGAATAGAAGCCACTGTTGATGCTTTTTGTTGTGGCTGTGCTGTTGATCCTCTATTTATGTTTTTGTTTTCATTCCATGCCCATGCATTTAGAGGGAAAATGACAAGCAAAGAGTCAATGAGACATGCAATAGCGTTTATGTAAATAAATATACCAGTTTTTTTTTGCAGAAAAAAGCTATACACGTTTCGCTACATGACATAGTTTGCAGAAAATCAAGAGACTTCGGCATTTGCTTTTCGGCAGCGGTCGTAGTCCTCTGTGACTCTGTGTACATCGTCTATATAGTTATAAAGTATCATGTACCGATTCAAAGGTACACTGCTCTGCTCTGCTCTCAACCTCTTCACCTGCATGCTTTTTTTGCGTATAGCTGTTTTTTATCTCATATTTTACATTTCGTGCTCACAACATGAATAACACTCTGTTTTAACGTATTGCTTATAGAGAGTCTCTGGGCGCTTATCAAGCATGAAGATCAAAACTAGAAAGGATATAGTTAGGTATAATAACAACATCTATAAACCAAACCAGTCACAAGACAATTGAAGAGAAGCTCACCACAATAAGCAACAGGATTTAGCAAACTGCATTGCATCGTGTGCAAAAAAATGAAAGAGTTCAAACGTTAAAGACAGCAGGCAACCACTGCTGTCAAAAGATGAACCTCGGACTTTATTATTATAGTTCAACTTTATCATTGGAATATGGGATGGGTTTGAGATAGAAATATCTCGATGTGAATTGACTATGGAATGTAAAAAATTAAAACAATCTTAATGTTGTACGAGTGCAAATGTTTCATTCTATTCTAAGCATAGATGTATATTATTAGTGCAAAAATGATATAGTACCATGCACATTTGTATTAAGCACGCTGTAAAAAAAGACGCAACCATAAAACTATTAAAAACCGCAAAGGTTGCAAAAATGTTATGCAAAACTGAATATGTGGTAGGTAGCTATTTTTGCGTTCGTTACTTTAGTTTACATCCATAAAGTGCAAATTACTAAATTTACTACACGAAGTGATTGCCTCCGTATAATTTTGAATGTAAACTTACACACACACACGCAGCAGTATGATTTATATCAACATAATATGTGGATGCATAAAAACATAATATTAATCTATAAAATGTAAGTGTAAGGGTTGACACAAAAAGAGAGCTTTGAACTTTTCAACACTCACTTTTTTTATTCTGTCTATGGGCACGTTATGTCAACTAACTAACTAACCAACTCCCATGAAAAAGCATGACGTAGTTCACGTAGTCTTGTGTTTACAAAGAAACCCTTTTTACGCTGCACGTTTTTCTTAATCTGTTGAGCTTTGATTTCATTTCACAACAAATATGACATGCATGCATGTGCTCTGAATGAACTGGACGAAAGTTAAAATGATATGGATGATGGATAATAGTTCAAAGTACGAACATGGAGAGGTTAGGATATAACACATTCATATAAAATAAAGTTCTGAATATTAAGGCTTTATAGTATGGAGGACCTAAATTTTTGTATTCATTTTTTTCATTTAGTGAGTGCCAATTAACGCGTCAAATTTTGTGGCTGAATATTGATAGTAGGTCGCTCATTAAAAATTGGTAGTCGTCAGTCAGTGAGCATCCATCCATTTGCTAGTCATTTTACTATAAGCCTTCATGACAATTACAATCATCAGTATATATATATATGAACACGCAAGTACATCCAATATTATCCAATGTGCTTACAAATTTGGAATTGATTTTGTATCGTAATTTCTTTTCAATTTTCCCCTTTGATAATGAAGTGCCTATTGCGCAATTTCAATATACTATGTTCAACAAGTACCCTTTGTGTCAAATGTGTGTCTGACTTGCTCGAAGAATGTTTGGTGTATGTAATTTGCAGAGAAAGATAACGATGCACTTGCACTTCAAGTGTTTTCAATTGTTGAATCCTATTAATTTTTTGTATATCTCGTGAGAAATTGCTTATTTCCAGCTTGCATTACAACCCATAAAATAATTATTTGATGTGAAGGAGGGGAGCATACATTCTCATAATGTTTATAATACTCTTTTTTTGCATGCCTTTATAGACTCTTAAGTTTAGAGTCTTGTGATCTGCGAGAAAATACATTAAAGTATGTGCCTACATAACCACAATACTACGGTGCGGTGCAGTGTATTGATTCTCACAAGTACATTGATAGACGCTTGACGCATAAAAGAAGAAAAAACAATTTTCATTAGTCCCAAAACAAAAATATTATTCATGCCATGCCACTTCATCATCATTGTTTGAAGTTTGCGATGTGATTTCATGTATTTTGTTGCATCATACGCCAAAAGAAATGGGAGTAATGACAGTGGCAGTGAATTGTTTTTGGTTTCAAATGTCAAGGCTTCACTAATTTGCAAAGGATATACATAGTAAAATATGCTTCTTTTTTTCATATAAATATCAAAAGCGGACAAAACTCATTATGCGTTTTGGCGTCGTGAGCTCATCATTAGCCCAATTCCAATTTACAACCTTTCAATCGTAGACATTATTATTCGTGTGCGCCTTGCTTTGTTGCGGTAAATTGTCAGTAAAAATTAGAACAGGCTTGTGTAGAATAAAATAAAATAGATAGATTGCGAAATTTTCAAAAAGTTTGTTTGTTTGCATCTTTTGTCCTGTCCTTTGTTCTGTTTTCAGCTTTTTTAGCTAATAAATAAGTTGTATTTGTACCATGAACTGAGTCATGTGATTCAAGATGTAGATTAATTATGAGTTTTATGAGTTCTTATTTCATTTTTATTACTGGAACCGGATTCTGAGAAGATACACCGACACATCCTTTGTGTGAACCTATGATTGGTTTGCAAAAAACATGACTACATAATATGACCGACGCAGTTGAGGTCAATGCAATGTGATGATTATAGTACGGAGATTCTTATGAATGGTAACACGCAGAATAGAAACCCGTGGGAAAAATGACTAATATTTTACTCTAAGCAGAATAGAATAATATCACGTTCATCATAACATAACAATATTATTGTGAATTTTCCTTATACATAAATACATAAATTGTAATCCTAGTATCATAAAATCCATTTGCTACTCTATATAAAGTAGAGTATATATCAATATAAGGTAGCAAATGATCAGGTAAGATAAAAGGCAACTAACTAGCAACGTAATGAATTTTCACTGAAACAGATATGTACCAAGATATAATATGACTGATGAGAATTGGTGTTGGTTTTCTACGAAATTTTAAATTTTCATTCGACCCATTAAAAAAATAATTGCCCAATAAAAGCTAATCGTATTTGTATTAAGCTTTGAGAAGCTGACACTTAATCATTATGAGCTGAATATGAAGAGCCACGGACCAATTTTACCTTGTTAACAATAATAAGCTTTACGACGACTAAATTCAATGTAGTTAGAATTTCTTCAACAAACGCTCAAAAATATTGAACAAGATATGAAGTAGTAATTTATTGCTAATTAGCAATTGCATGTCCTGTTTTTATTTGGTGTGAAAAATTTCAATTTCATTTGGGGAGACATTATAATATTTTGATTTGATACAAATACCACCAGTTTGTTATATATACTTTATTTGACCCGTAGAAGTGTGCTTTTCTAATGCGAATTTCTAATTCTGATGCAGACAATGGAAAAAGAAGCTTATACAATGACTGTAGCAATGAGCTGTTCATGTTTAGACAAAGGCGATTAATATTAATATGATTCTATATGTTGCATGTCGCAAGGCGTCCATAATCATATTAGCAGATTTTCTTTAACAATATCACATACATTGTTTCATTAAGGGTTTAGGCTTTCGAGTCGAAAGTTTGAACATCACTGTTACAGATTTTCATTTTGAATTTACGTACTTTTCAATCATTCGAGTATCGAATTCCGCAACTTACTAAAAAGTTCATGTGGTAAAAAGCATCGAATCAACGTTGGAATATCAAAGACTACTAATGACATTTCAGAATAATAAAATTATAATTTCTCAATAATAGGAAAGACGGTATTCCCAATAAGAGTTTCAATCCCGGGATGTGGTAAGTGCTACGAAAGCGAAAACAATTATTTATTAGCACTCAAATAATAAAAGAAGCGATAATAGTGACGTGTTATTGATAATCTGCATTTTATCTCAACAAAAATCAACTTTTATCGCTGGCCTTACCGTGTTTCCCCATGTTTCCAATATTTCCTTTCCCTAATCTAACTGGACATCATATCATACAACATTCAAATTATGCTGACAAGTGACAAGTAACCACATATTACTAAACTTGTTTATTGAATCTGACACCTAATTGATAGATCTATTAGATACGATACACATTCAATAACTTGATTAAAATTTGATGAGTTTGAAAATGACATCCAATTTGCAAATGGACTTTTAAGACAAGGAATACATGATATGAATGATATGATTTAATATGATAATGAAATCATATTAAAAATAAATTCTCGAGTGGAACATTCAATGACAAAGGAGATCTTTCCACAGTGTTCTTTTAGTCATTACTTGACCATTACCAATTTACAGGCTCATTTCGGTTAAAAACCCTAATCATGAAATTTCTAGCAGGGATAGTTGTCTCCGTTTTCCTCCTCGCTAGTCTTGGAGGAACTCAAGGCTACAATAAGGACATAAGTTGGTTGCGAAATATTCACGAGCTTGCTTTGTCTTCAGAGGTAAACTCTCTGCCTATTTTAAAGGCAGATGAAATAACTTATAATTTGGTTGATGTAAGTTTGGCACTCCTTCAACTTGGAAAATATGTCAACTACTTGGGATACGATGGAGCTCTCACCCTTTTTGATTGGGTTTATGATTTTACACGTGTGAACTGCAGTGAATCCTGTGTTCAACAGAATGTTCACGTTGACTTCAAGTAAGATCACGAGCTTCTCTACAATATAAACCAAGCCAATCGCAATCAGTTTTAACAGAGGTCAATTTTTTTCCACAGGGAACCAGCCATTTATGGAGCTGACCTTATCAACGTGACCACAAATGTGAGCCCTACTAGATTGAATTTCAAATTGACTGTTCCAGATCTCTTCATCACCAGTCCAGGGTATCGCCACACTATTACCAACAATGTGACGGCAGAAACCAAAATCGGAGAATTCGCTTATCTCTCGATTATCAACGCTGTATATGGAATTGAAGCAGACTACCAACTTGTGCCAGATGTTGGCGTTCAACTCTCCAACCTAAGTCTTACTTTAGACATTGAAAAAATGTCGTGGACTGTTGAGGAACGCTATACAATCCTTGCCAATGGGTTTATAATTGATGATGGCTTTAGGGAAACTAGCTTGTCTGACGATTTGATGAACTTGTGGAATGGAGATTTTGAAGGACAACCTCTAAAGCCCCAATATGAACAATGGGCAGAATATTTGCTCAACTGTGGATTGGTAAGGGACTGAGTTTGGATTCAAAATGGAATTCTAATCCCTCAAACAAATTAATACGGTGATTTTCTTATGTTTCAGAGTGGAGGAAGATCCGATGAGGGTTGCGCAGACGTTAAGGGATTGAAAGAACGAAAATTCTCCGATTTCGCTGCAGCTTTATAAAAACTTTAGACTATACTTGCACATCATATTGATTGCTTCAAAATTATTATTCTTGCAATAAAATCTATTACAATCCTTTGCATTCCGTACTCACGATCAGTCTTTTTAATGCTTAAAAAATGGGTTATTCACAAAACATTGATTCGGTTAACAGCACCAAGTGTTTCATATTTTATAGACATAATAATTGATTTAGATTTTAACATTCATTAGTTCCGATAGGAATCATCTTGTGGAATGAGATTACATAATGAAAGATTAATCTTTCAGCTCTTTTTTGGCCAAAGGAATTCCTGATTCCGGTAAATTTGGCAGGAACACTGTCATATCCAAAGAATTTGCAGGATGAACAACGCTCAACTTTTTCATATCTTGAGCCTTCCCTTTCATGGTAAAAGTTTTAGAGATAGTATCATCATCATTATCCGTAAATCCATTTAAACAAAACCTTGAGCTGTTTCGGGTTGCAGAGATGCGTGTGAATCCACGAACATCAAATGTTAAAGCAGGAGGCTCCAACTTTATTGATAAAAGTTTAAACTTATTGTTCACTTTGCCATCGACTGTCATCACAAAACCGTTCCAATAAATCCGCCTGTGAAAATAAAAAAAACTCAAGAATCAAAATTATCAAACCAATACTATCCTGCGTAGATAGACAAATGGATTACGTAAAATACCCTTGCAAAGTATTGAAGAAATATGGGACATTATCCACAAAGGTCTTTCTATCACAATTGTTGTTGTTTGCAATGTCGGATTCATAAAGTCGCTGAGAATCGGGCTCAAGAAAATCTTTGAGAGTTCCTTTGATTTCAAATGAATCCTCTCCAGTCACTCCTCCACTGTAACGGTAATGTACTTCAAGGTAACTGTTTTGCCCTTCAGCACTGCGACGAAAGCGAGCGAGAAAAAGTGATGTTGGTCTGGACCTAATCATGAATAATCCAGCTATGAATTAAATGCTCATAAATTATTAAGTGCTTCTAAGGAATTTGCTATAGTGAAACATACCTTGGATCATTTAATATTTTACTGAGCATCTCACGGGGTGGCCATGTAATTCTCGTTGGTTTAATTGGTACTTGAATCTCCTCAATAAATACGTCTGATGGAGCTTCTTCAATGACAGTTAATCCTTCAGGAATCATCGAATTTGACTTTGCTTGTCGGCTGGGACTTCAAAATACAAAAAAAAACACATTTATAACTGTCGTTTAGTCTTTTTTAATTGAATTTTGGGAAACATTAGTATGTATGTATTTACGCGGAAACTGATCTGGCAGATCGTTCTGGCCTACTCCGTGAACGCATCAGCTTCCTCCGTTCCAACGATATTCGGTTCACATGGGTAGGAGTAACGAGGCGTCCGAGGGATCCTAAACTGTCAACTTGGTCCTGTGTTAAATCCTTTAATTTACTATTTTGAATCCATGCGTCAGCATTTGGGCTGGGTTGAGATTCTTCAAGCCATGAGTAATTGTATACATTTTTATTTGTAGCGTGACCCTTTTGAGCTTCCGATACTCCAAAATTTTCCATCATGAAGGGGGATAAGCATTTTTGTGGACTTAATTTGCCATCCACTTTACGCAAAGCTCGTGAGAGTTGTCGTTGCCTTTTGATGGCGGTCTTGAACTTGTATCTGGAAACAGGAGCGCTTTCATTTCTGGAAATTCCGTTTGGAATGAGTTGCATTGAATACTGTGTAGGACCCTGCATAGATAAGTAGCGTATCATGAAACCTTCTTGAAGCGAAGTAAAAGGCTCTGCTTTTGAGGTGAGTTGACCCATGATTACTGAGTTGATCTAAGGAGTGTAAAATTTAGTAAAAAGTAATTGCTTGTATGATGTGCGATACGCACTTATTGTTATAAAAATAAATGTCCAAAACCGGTTTTAGCTAAGAAAGGACCACTATGCCTTCTTTTTTAATAGAAAATAAATAGACCCATTTAGCACATGAGTTAAATAATACTAAAACAACTGTAGCCCTAACTACTTTGAATATGTTTCGTTAGAAACTCTAACTGAAACCTTCCATCAGGTCCCCGTACTGCGATAAACGGTTGGTTGCATGTTGCCCCATTTTCTTACTTTTCGGAATCTCTTTCCACTCTTTGTGGAATGTAAATGTAAGTCATTGCATAAAGTCTTGTTTAGTCTTGTATTCGCATTGCAGTGTGCAAAAATCAGTGCAATGAGGTAACCTCGTAAATATTACTATTTATCTAAAGATTAATGCATGTAAACGTCTGAAACAGATTTTATTTTTATCCAAACTTTTTTTTTCATTGTGTGAATTCTAAAGAGACATGCAGATTTATGGCGTTGTGGCATAAGTATTTTGTTTTGTCAAATTATATTGTCCAGATATTATATACATGCAAAACGCAACCCCATCAAATGCGGCAGGAAACGAAACAAATTTATTGTGATAATGGGTTTCTTGTACATAAATATATAAAATGCACTGGTGGGCACTATAAATACATCAAAGCGTTTATAAAAAAAGCATGATCATGTTCGTGTCATGCACTCACTATATTGAATACACACTTTTCAATAAAATACGCTGACGAAGAGAAGAAGTGAAGCCAAACAAGCTCAAGTGTAGTGTTATAATGCATGCGATGGCTAAATCTAAATTGCATCTAATAATAGTCTTATTTTTCTGGTATGCACATATTGCACAATTGCACATCTGGAGTTCTTTCATGAGATTATGCCTAGCTTATGAATACAAATGTCGTTTTATACAAGACAAAAACGTTCTGCAATTGCTAATGCGCATATTATAGAGTACGTACGTGTTTTCTATGAAAGAAGAAAGAAAGACGTGTCATTAGCGTTCATCTTTTCATCCTGTCAACATCAAACAACTTGCAGCTAGTAAATTGACTCAGCGTTTGCTTGAAATTCGAGTTTGGAGTGATTAAATTCATCGTTAAAGTAAAAATCGATTGCAGCAAATCAAAGTTCAACCTTTGGTAAGCCATTATGTAATAATATAAAAATCTGAAGTATAAACCAGAGATTCATCATGATTCATGTACTAAATAGTACTTTGTAGTAACATCTTCTCATCAATACGAACTTTGATGTGTGCCACGAGAATACCGTCATACTTTCTAAATCACAATAATTGTGTTTAGAATTAATTATTAATTCAATTAATGTATGATGTTAATTAATTTTTATACTGCTTTTTCATGTGCAGCGATTAAGAAAACTCAAACAGAAAAGCAGGTTGTTCAACTGTCAACAGACAAGATGACTTCAACAAATTTTCGGATTTTCTTAATTTTGCTGATCATGGCCACAGTCGCTCAACCCAACTCCGCTGTTGTGCTTGAAAGTACGTATAGTACATAATACGCACACGTTTTAATGCGTACTTTAATGATAATTAAGCACGTGATAGTGACAATGAGTTTTATATGTTTTTCTATCTCTTTTCATGAAAAGGTCTTGGATTTACAACTGCTGGAATTGCGAAAGGCTCGTTCGTAGCTACACTTCAGTCTGTGGGAGCTACTGGAGGTGGACTAATCGCTTTAACTGGCGTGGGTGCCGTGGGTGGAGTCGCAGCTGCAGGTGTGGCCGGTGTAGGGGGTATTATTTACTATTTCAGTCGTTAACCATCTTAGTCAGTGAATGTAGGTATAAACATTCTTATTTAAATATACAATGCAATTATTGCAGTAAAAGATTTTTCGAATCTGTTCAAAACATAATTAAAGTATAATTGGACAAATAAAGTTTACTATACATTCATTTCGGTCGATTTCTACTAGTCGTTTATTGGTAATAAATCCATAAACTTTATTTCATATGCAGTGATTCAATCACCATTAATAATACTACTGGGTCACTCATCCCGTATCTGATTCCATAATAAAATTTCAAATTAAACGCTGCTGCTACATTTTTATATCATAGTGTGTACAATTCATAATATTTAAAATCGCGCAATACAATTCATCATTCTAACACTATCTATCTAGTCGAAGCAAACTGGAATGGTAGAGTACGGTAAAATTGGAACAATTGATTCTATTTCTAGCGCCGTCGCCATACAATCCCCGGCTTCAGCATTTTCATCCAGGATTTCCAGCACTTTTCCTAAATTATACCACGTAAAATAGTCGTAGGGATCAAGTTTTAAAGCATCTTGCAGGGTCTTTTCTGCTAGCCTATGGGATCCAAAATAATGCTGCATAAGTGCTAGACTTTGTAAACTTTTAATGTGAGTAGGACACACAGCTACACCACTTTCATATGCTCGTCTGGCTTCCTTGTAGTCACCTTGACTTTCAGCAACTTGTCCTCTCTACAAAAAAAAATTATTTTGAGTATTACCTCTAGAATATATGTTCTACAATTCTACAATCAAGCTCTGCAACTCTAGATCTAAATCATAAAAACAATAACGTACATAAAACAACACATCAGGGTGGTTTGGTGAAATTTGAGCGGCTTCCTCTAATGATGACGAAGCTTGCGTAGGTTGCTCCAGTTTCAAGTACATGTCCGTCAACGTAAGCCATATGTTTATTTGAGCGGACCAAGCCAAGTCACTGGCATGAAGTAATTGCATGAGAGATCCCTAATTCAAAACAGACATTAATTAAAGTTTAACTTTCGTTCATTTGTCGCTCATCGACTCCTTCGTCAGTATCTTATACTTTACTTACATGGACTGACATTGACGATGCTATTTCTGAGAGAGCTGCATCAGCGCGGAGTTGTCCAGCGAACGTTGCTGTGTTCGTAGATGAACCAGCTATTGATGTGCCACCCCGAAAGGATGCCATTGCTAAAATTAAACAATGTAACATACGAATGATGAACGGTGAGAACTTATGACGATATGCCTTCCAATTCGCTTGAAATTATTAGAAAAACTCACAAACTGATTCCTTATCAGTTGGGGATGGAAGTTGAAGTGTACCACCAGTACCGGTGCCGCCGCCACCAGGATGCCTTGATTCGGGACTTTCACTACGCATGAACAGATTGCCGTCATCAAAAAGTTGTTTCCAGATAATCAGCATTTGTTTTAACGTTCCTAGTGCAGTCTTGGTAGTAAAAGAACAAGGGCGTTGAGTGTTAATACTAATACGCATTATTTTTTTGAATGAGACAAGTGTGTGAGATTCAAGTTACCTCTGGTCCACTTGTTTTTTCTTCAAGCGCCGCTTTAAGTTGCAAAAATCCCAAATGTTCTGGGTACTCATCCAGAGCTTCTTCCACAACAGCAAGGGCGTCATAATTATTTTTCTGTGCTGACAGCAATAAAACAATCAACTGCAGCGTAGGTAGATGGAACGGAAATGCCCTAAGAGCTTTCACAGCAACTGCAAAAGCCTCATTGGAGTTGTGAGCCCACGCATATGTTCGTGCCAACCAGTGCAATACAAGATAGTCCATTGGATCAAGTTCTGCAGCACTGTAATATCGAGAATGAAGGATAAGAAGGATTGAGTTTCAAACTTATAAAAACGTTTGTCATTCTTTGTTCAATCAAATTGTAATCACTTACCACTGTAGAGCAGCTAACGCATCTTCCAATTCTTTACTTCTTTGTTGAGTCGTTGACTGCTCATAGGATTTCAAGAAATGGCCAATACCTTCATAAAGTAATACTTTGGACATTAGCCTTTGGCTTCCTCCTTGTTCTTTCGTTTTTGCAATCTCCACCAGTTTCAATCCTTCTATAACTCGCAAGCGACTATAATTTTCTTGTGCTGCTAAAAGTAATAGGCTGGTAGGTCGTTTGCTGAGTTTTGCAGCTTCCACAAGTGTTTGACAACTTCTTCTATTGTTAACACCCGATGCATGAAATGTTAATCCGTATTGGGTCCATATGTGACACTCTTCAAAGGAAAATTTTAGAGCCTTTTCCAGTGAATCATTAATGATAGTATACTGATTCCATCTGGCAGCAGCCATTGCAAGAAGATCAAAGATTGATGACGCATTCAAATTAGCCAATTTTCTTGCTTCAACAAATTCAGGCGTCTGGTTTAGCACTCCTTCTCGAACCACCATTATTTCAGCAAGAAGAAGAATGAGAAATATGTCTTCCCATAAGTTTGTAGGGCTGAAAATTTTTCCACCAGTGTAATACTTTGGTTTTCCTAATGAGTCCCCTGGGGGTGATAAGGCTGGACGCCATTTATTCTGAAGTAGCAACTCGGCCAGCCGCCTGCTTAAATGAAGACGAATTGGTGCAAATAATTGCGTTTCATGTGTACGAAGGAGCCAATGTATCCTTTTAAGAGCTTCTTCAACTTGTCCATCTTCCATTAGCAGTACTGGTCCACGACGAATTGCAAAGTCAAGAAGAGAACTGCATCGTTTCTTTTCACCATTTGCTGGTATTCCATAAAGTGGATGTGGACTGTGACTCGACCCCGAACCAGATGCTTAAAATCAGAGAAATGAAATTGTTAATTAAAAATTTTATTAAGAAATGTGACAATTTGATAAAAATAGAATTCCATGAAAAACACCTAAAGTAGCATTTGGAGTAGATCCTAGCAAAAGCTTTTCATGCGCTTGGAAATAAGAAACACCTAAATCCGCAGCTTTTTGATAGCATCTTATAGCTTCTATTCGTCTCTCCTTTTCTCCCTTTCCGGATGTCCCTCTCCAAGACCTCCCAACCTTTTCTATACAATGTGCCTTCATGGCATAAGCTTCGGCCATAAGTTGATAGTTTCTCACAGTGTATGCCACAGTTTCTATCTGTTCAAATCTTGACTTTTCCAACTCTTCCAGGGCTTCTTCATATAGTGCAGACGCATAATATATCTTTGCCAGGAGAATATGCGCATCAGTTTGTAACCCGGACTAAAATAGGAAATGATTTATTTAGATTGATACTACATTCAGTTAGTCTTCTTTTCTATAATAATAAAAAATAAAATTTAGTTAACAAGTGACTTACTGCGTCCCCAGATTGACTCAAACAAAGTAATATCGTCTTTTTGACATCTAGCAAGGCTGATTTTGCTTTAGAAATATGTTTTTCAGAAGGCTGATGATCCTCCAACCAAGATTCCAACTTGGATTCCCCATACAAAAAATTCATCAAGGGTTCAGCCTGACTAGAACCCTTTCCTTTGATAGGTTCCAGCAAATCAAGTACCCTCTTCCATTCTCCAGCTTCCCGTTTTGCTTCCACTTCATTATCTGGTCGGTTTAACCCGGAAGTATTTTTCACACTTTTCTGGGTCATGATCAATGATTGATGATAGTGCTTTATACTCACTCATTCACTCAACTCTACATCAAACTGGCTTGGCTGTTGGCTATCCAATCCTAAAAACACCCTCAACCGCCACCCTAAACCAGTCAATATAACACTCCGAACAATTTGCTTTCCTTTTAAAATAATGAATAAATCCAATCGGCAACCCAATCCCTTCCGCCACAATCAACAATGACAATCGCCAATGCATTAATTCTCAAAAAGCAATTTTCAATATTTCATTTCCCTACACGTCTCTGTGTCCACATACGTAGGTTACTAATTTGAACTCAACTTCCTGTACAACTACATTCGACCTATAATAATAATTATTATTTTTCTATAATTTTTACCTTTCAATTTCAACACACAAGATACGATACTTCAGCACAGCAGTCCACGTTCAACAGCAACAGCGACCCCATAACACAAACCATATGATACTCAACTGACTGACACAACACAACATAGCACATGCACATACATCTTCATATAGCAGATCCCATCTGCTTTGAGAATGCACTAAAACATAGGCAGATATACACATAATATTTTCAATTTACCTAATTCTGCCGTGTCGTGTGGGTACGTGGGTTTGGGTAGTAGTATAGTGTTAGTAAAGCATAAATGATAAAATATTTTCGTCAACAACATTCATGATTGATATTGATAAGGATAACATATAACATACATACACCGTTAGTTAACATAGGTAGTAGGCATCGATAACGAATCAGTTGATAATTTTTACTTGTTTTAATTACCAAGTTGGAATGGCCTGTTTGTAAATGTAAGAATGAATGAAAACGGAGATTTCACTTTGATTTTTGATGATAAAAATTATTACAAAACAAGTTCCTTTTCAATCATAGTCGTGATCGCTATATACTGCGTTGGCTAATAACTTACTGATCGCGCTTTTTGACGCCATTCAAAGTTGCTTTTCAAGTAACCTTGCTTTTCTGCATATTTTACCAACTCGCAGCTGCACTGTTGTTGCAGATCTTCCAATGAAACACATGTACTTACTCTACAACATTTAAATAACAACAATTGGATAACAACAAACAATAACAACAATAGGAAACAAGTGTTTTAAACGGGTGACGGGATTCATTAGGTGACGATTGTTGTTTGTGTCATCCGGCTCCAACCTCGGGAAAGATTTAAATGCTTTTCCTGCCTAATCAAAAAGAAAAATTACAAGTGAACTGTGAATAATACAAGTGAGGCATTTTTTAATTTTTTAAATAATGGTGGTACAATTTTTATCAACGATGGAATTAACGTTTTTCATCTGTACCGTTTGATTTTAGATTATTTTCAATGAACCTGCCGACTTGATGATCCTACGTCCTTTCCGGTGATTAAACTGGCTACTGGACTGAATTGTGAGCTCATTGGGGTTTGGTGTAATGTTTGCAGACGGAGTTCTCAAGGATGAGTCATCATGGATCTCACGCAATCATTTGTAAATGTTTTAACAAAATAATTCTATTTTAATTATATTTTTTAATTATGTTGAAAGAGACTGAATGGCTGATTACTTTTGCTTACTAGTTATCCAATCCAGTCGGAGGAGTAAGCGCAGAGAAAGTCCCAGCTGAGGCGAATACGAAACGCCCACGAATGTCATCGGTGCATCCCCTGTTGATGGATCATGTAAGTGTTGTTGCTGAGAATATTTTTTTTTAAATGTTTAAACAATAGTTTGATAGCGAAGTCAAACTATTGTTTGGTATGTAAAGTACTGTATTGACGGAAGATTATTTATTTTTAGGTTATTGAGGCAGTATTTGATTATGCCGCAACAGGAAACAGTTTTTGTGAAACGGTGCGCCAGTTTCGTGTTGTCTGTCGCCTATGGTCTAAAATAGCTACCAAAAGGTTTCGCGATACTTACGGGCAAATGGATTTTGACAATGATTTCGATAGAAGTACAGCTCGATTTATTGAAGTGATGCAAAACTGTGATGATATCCCATTCAAGAGTTTTAAGTTTACTGGTGGCTTTGTCCTCTACAAACCATATCTAGGTGACTATTCTTATGACAGGGTATTTGAGAAACTGTTATCAGTATGCAGTTCTGCAATAGAAGAATTAGAGTTTTCCACACATAATCCTTCCGATTTAAAGTTTCCAAAGCGGCTACTTGGAATACGATTTGATAACCTTCGTGTGCTGTCCTTTAAAATGTGTGTTTATTACGATAGACTTCAATGTGACATGCCTAGTTTGTTGGAAACGTTTTTTAAAGTTTCGCCACAACTTGAAAAGTTAGAGTTAACAGTTACCACTCCGGATGGTGAAACAACGGATAAGCAGCTTCAACTTATTGAGACATTTGGCGACCTTGTGGTTTCCAAATTGCCAAAGACATGTAGGCATCTTAAACTTAATATGCCGTTCACAAACTCTCAGCTTGAGGCTTTTGGGCATCAAAATGTGTTTCTGGAAAGCCTTAATGTTGACTTTAGAAATTCACCAGTATCAACTTCCTCCCTAGTTACTTTTCTTGAAAGTCAGCAACATACACTTCGTGACCTGCAGTTGATTGAATGTCCAGTTAGAATTGCCAGAGATACTTTACATTTTCCTTGTCTAATGAGGCTGCGAATAGAGGGTAGAGCTATACTGCCATATTTTCCTTTCAAAAAAGTGTTCCCCATCTTGGAAACATTTGAAGTTGTGTTCTACTGGATCTATCAGGAAGATAAATGGTTAAGTAATGTTTTTGGCGAAAATACGTATTCTAGCACGGTGAAACAATTAAAAATTTGTTGTTGGGTCACGGACTCTGATTCCCAAATATTCCAAAGAATTTCAAAAAATTTTCCTAGGTTAAACAAGTTACAGCTTAACGTTGACTCTTTTGCAGTTTTGAAGGAAATTTTTAAAATAATGAAGGGAATTGAAGAGTTAGAGATGAGTTTAGGCTTAGAATTTTGGAGAAAAAGTGGAAACGAAGTAGACTCTGTGTTCACTGGATTGCCCCAAGAGTACATTGTTAATAAATCAGCAACCTTTTTCAGTTGCACAGACATGCCAACAACGCTTCACGAACCCTCCTTAAGTAATATGCAGAGTAAGTTTTGTACAATAATTATTTTACTTTAGTGTTGCCTGATTTTATTGACGCTATCATTGATGCTTGATTATTATTGAATTTCAGAGTTGAAAAGTTTGAAGATTGTTGCCTTTCAGGCGGATGAGGTTAAGCTCACTGATGTCACGGTTTACTATGGATTTTTGAAGATGAGATCGTTAAAACGTTTAACTCTTGATATGTTCCCTGTAAGGATTTGGATAATGAAATATTTGTTATAATTAATTGTTGAACTTTTAAATGACTCTTGCTTATGCTTAAATTTATTTACATTTGCAGATATCTGAAAACGCTGTTGAGTCATTGAAAAAGTCTTTTAGTCTTACTATTCTTCCAGATCGCAGACACAGAGCGTTTTGTGGTTAATGTTTGGGCAGCGCAGCAGTGTCGGGAAGTTTTTTTTACCGAATGGGAAACACCTTTGAATGACAATCATAAACGAAATATAAGTCAATGATTATTTTAATATTATTTGAGATGAAATCAGAAACCACCATGACTTGGGGATTAAACACGATTGTTAACGTTGAATTCAGTCTGGATCTACAACGTTATTAAATTTTTCAGGTAACGATGAATGAAAATTTAGAAATATGTTCCTATAATAATTTAGAAAAATACTCGACAACTTGTAGTATGATTTAATTTGTGCAGACTAAATTTCCTAATGGAGATACTTTCTTTCTTTACTAAGCCGCCTTTTCGCATACAACAGTGTAGTAGCCACCTAACCCAATAACTAACCCGGTTCCAATTAGGGATTTAAAATGGTCATAATTTTAATGAAAAAAAAACGATTGCAATTCTTCCGTCTATAGAATAAAATAATTAAATCCAATGCAATACTTTTGCATCAAAATGTACCTTGTGCTAACGTGTATTACTATTCAGCATTTATTTTTAGTCAATAATGTGCTATTTTTAAAGTGCTACTAGTTAGGAATTGTGCAATGACTCGATAGGGTAGGGAAATATTTCACTATTAACCATCTCATTTACTAAACTTCAATGTCTGATTGAGACTGTGTAAATTGTAATAATTTGTTTGTAAGATATTTGTAACTACTGTATAATACCTCAACAAAATAATGAATATCAAATATATCTTTATTTTCTAAAATAAACGATGAACTGCTAGTGTATTTTAGAATAGCAGGAATATAATAATAATATTATACATAAAGTATAAATCGAACAAAACTAAAGAAGTACCCAAGTATTTACTTAATGTTCTCCTTTCCGTAAAATAATATGACGTAATAAAAACGGTAAATATATTTTTTAGATAACGACTTCATGTGGGTGATAGCGTATATATGTATATCTTTAACTTTTACTCCTGTCACATTATCTATGGCCAATAGTTTGAAATGGAGTCTACGAGTCTACATCATTGTGCAATACATGAATTATTCCAATTATCAACTAATCGTAATAACAATAGGGTATGGTCTAAATGAATATATTGCAGATATAAAGCGAACATTTTTGCTTTGTTCCGCATGTTCATTGTTCATGCAATTTTTTATTCCTAGCTTTTATGGAAAACGCATGAATTTTTGTGCATACTCGCTTATGTATGTACTTTTCAGCCACCCTGTCTGCTACTACTGTATGCATCCTGTAAGTACTTACAGTCTTGCATTGTAGAGCATGAATGAAGTACATTTCTCAGATATACAACACTGCACCACAGAGCAGTGTGACCATATATATTCTGTACTAAAAAAGTCCGATGTTTGGAATGCACAAGATTCCCATAAACAAAATATATATACTTTTTATGTATTGCATCAGGTAGGTAGGCAAGTCAGTGATTTTATCCACGCACGCAATCCTCATACTCCACCAACAACCCGAGAGATGTGTTGTCCAACCGAATGATATCATTCGAAAGCCGAATTCTCTACGACAATCTTAATTCTATTGAACGTGACGTGATGATGATGATGATGATGATGTGAAAAGTGGATGAAGAAATTTTGGATTCACCTATATAAAAAATCATCATTTTACTGCGACTAGAAGAGTGAAAGCAGATTTCAGGCAAGCGGATAGTGATGTGTTGGAGATGTTTTCTTCATTTGCTGAAGAACTAGTTTCGAACATTTAAAGGTATGGACTACCACAAAGTTATGAAATTAATGTAGATTATGGGT
Source organism: Orchesella flavescens (assembly GCA_964034955.1). NCBI lineage: Eukaryota > Metazoa > Arthropoda > Collembola > Entomobryomorpha > Orchesellidae > Orchesella > Orchesella flavescens. The sequence continues at coordinate 19,061,211 of OZ035954.1, forward strand.
TAGGATGTATGTATGTCTGAGGTGAGGTTATTGGTAAATGTGATATCTTATCTTGTATGTTGAAAACTTTGCAGTGATTTTGGAGAAAAGCTAACTTAAGGACCGGTGTGTTAGAACATCAGTTTTAAGAAATAAGAAGATAACAACTGTAAGGAGTTCGGATCAACCGAGGTGATGAAGTAGAAATATCAGTGAAACGGATATAAAGGTCAGACTTAGGGAATCTTGTGCGGTCCGCCCTACGCTGTACCCTTTATATTGTACTACTGTGAAGCATCTCTTGAACGACATCTTGGTTGATTTGAATTCTTCAAACTTCATCATCATTATCACCTTTAGTTCAATTAATACACTCGTCATCTTCTATATTGTAAGTGGGAAAACTTTATAAAAGCAATTAGTGTAAAGATAATATATATAGTCAATCGTGGTGCATTTACCGTTTGTTAAAGTACTTTCTCTTTTATGTTTCAGATGAAAGGAACTTTTACGTTGGAAAATTTCATTTCATTTTAATTAAAAGAAGACCAAAGATATCAATAAGACTGAATAACAAAACATAAGTTTGCTTCTCAACCTAGACCTTTTGTTACGTATTGCGATTTCCATTCGTAGAGAAACCTTGTGATTATCACGCGTTGTATTTTTTCTTTGTTAATTCAAAATACGTTAAAATTTATTTTCTTAATATCTTTTGCTCAGTTAGTTTGTCCTAAGATTAACCTAATTGATTCTCAGAATAGAGTTTTCTTCATGACGAGCAGAATCATTGTAAGATAAATGGAACATACTTTCTCCACTACTGGAGCCATCAGGCAACATCAGCATCATCAACAAAACGTTCATAACTCGTTATCCTCACCCCATAATATTTATCGGATCTCTCCCACTACTAACATTATTGGAGCAAGTATTCCTTGCAGCAAAAACACAACTTCTGGAGGAAACGTAGGATCTGGTGGATTTATACCTGCTCAACAAACCATCATCAATCCCAACGGGGTTTCTAGTTACTTCCGTATATCAGCTTTACCGGTTCAGCAGTCACCACAGTGTGGTAACTTTGGAACTGCTTCCACGGGAGTAATTGGAATCTCTGAAAATTCATATTTGCAAGGGGGGATTCACACTCGAATAGGAACTGGACAGTTTCCACTTCGACCAAACAGTAGCAGTGTTAATAATTCCATTAATCCTTCGTTACCAATCGTTTCTTACTCCAATAATTTAGGTAACGTACCAAGCAATCAAGGTTACTCCAATCCACCAATTGAGAGTAACGTTCGAAATATCCAGCACCAGCATCATCTTATTCAGAAAATCCAACAGATACATATGCCCAACAATCAGAATATGAACAAGAATAGATACATCAATCCACAACACAGTAATATACAAGCTACGGTTAATAACACTGTCTCACATGGGGAAAATAGTAACAATAGTAGTGCAGCTTCAAATGTCAAAGCACTTATTCAGCAGATAACCCATTCTCAGAAACAACCACAGCAAAACGTGAATAACAACGTAAATTCGTCATCCAGTGCACCTCCGCAAAATCAAAATCAACCGCAGTACAGAATTTTTAAACGTGGAGATTCAATTCCAGGCATTTCTAGTCCTATCCAGTTATCAACACCAAATACTTCGACTAGCAACGAAAATGGCAATTCCAATAACCAAAACGCTGTAACTAAAACAAAAAGTGGTGATGCTCCAAAGGCTTTAAACGTTGGTGACAGAATAGATAACTCAAATGTGGATAATAATTCTGGCCAGTCGGCTGAGGGATTGTCTGGAAATGACAAAGAAAATAACAGTAATGGAAACTGTGGCAAGGACCCTTCAAATACGTTGGGGGTGTGTAGCTTTTTTATTAATTAATTTGCATGTTTCTTATTAAAAATGTATTTGTTGTAATCAACGTTTAATTTGGTAACTTTATTTGCTTTTATTTAGAGTTTGCTTGGCCCTAATGGAATTCGTACACCTCTGAGCCAGATTGGAGAGATAGCAAGATTTCACGGCTTCCAAATAGAGTACCGCTTGGTAAAGGAAACTGGTCCTCCACATGCTCCCACGTTTACTGTTCTTCTTCGGATTGGTAATGAAGAGTACACTGGAGAAGGATCTAGCATTAAAAAGGCTCAACATGCAGCTGCAGTGGAGGCATTGGAGAAAACATCTTTAAGTAAGCCGCCACCCAAAGCAAAACCTAGAAAACCATTTACGCCAGGAGGAAACAAACGACCAAATTGGGCATTAATTCAACTTACAGCTCTAGCACAGGAGCTCCAATTACAACTGCAATTCGTTCAGCAACCAGTGCCGATCGTTGATCCATTTCGGAGAGGAGATCCACCATCAATTGTTAGTGTACATGTTGGGGACAGAATTTTTACGGGAGAAGGGATCAATTTTAGTGCAGCCAAGAATACTGCAGTTATGGTAGCTTTAAAGGCAATGATGAAAGTGAAGCAAGAGGTGGACCTCGCCAAACTTGCAGAGCAAGCTGGAGCTGAAGAACAGAATTTGGATACAGAAAATAAAAGTCCAATATCGATTGTGCACGAAATGGCTATGAAGAGAGGACTGTCTGTGGCATTTGAAATTATTCAAGAAACTGGTCCTCCCCACATGAAAGTATTCACTGTGAAATGTAAAGTGGGAGATGCTCTGAGCACAGATGGGCAAGGGCCAACAAAGCAAGCGGGTAAAAAAGCTGCAGCAGACCTGATGATTGCCAAATTAAAGGAAATTCCTATCACACTACCTGCAACAAGTCAAGGTGTGAATTTAAAGGCAATGCAGAGAGGCTTATTTAGAGGACAGAAAACCACAAAGAAAAAGTCTTCAACCCCTGTAGTCAAAGACTTGGAAAAGCAAACTGTATCGCCTATTTCAAGATTAATTCAAATCGCCCACATCAAGAAATTTAAGGAACCGGAATTCACTCTCATTTCAACTGGAACAGAGAGCAACGTGGAAAATTTCCTTAAACAGATTACAGAACGCGATCGTAGAATGCTGAGAAAGAAAAAGCCAGTGTTTACCATTGAAGTCACTGTTGGCCCTCACACTTGTCGTGGAACTGGATCAAACAAGAAAGCTGCCAAATCCTCTGCAGCTTCAGCAGCAATTATAGCTTTGGGTTATGGGCCAACAGAGACTCTCACTGGAGACGCTGAAGAACCTTCCACCCCACCTCCATCTTCTTCCACTGGACAAATCCAAACTGGTTCTGGAAACAATGGGAAAAATTCTCAAAATAATGGAAAAAGTAATACTCAAACGGATGGTAAGAGTTCTACTGGAACTGTAAAACTTGCAGGCGCTCGTCAAATTGCCCCAGGAGTTATTGTTTTGAAAAGCGAAAATACTGGTATGTGATATTGCTTATTATTCTAAATAATATGCTTTTAGTTATTTTCAAGTAATAACTAAACTCGAATTAATTTAGGTACACCTGGAACTACATCTTCTGCGGTTGCACAAGAAATGAGGAAAGTTAATACGATGACACCTTGTGCTACTGCCACTAACAGAGAAGGCATAGAGAAGCTGGCATATTTATCGAAGCTGTTAGAAATTTCAGTGTCTTATTCAGATTTTCCAAAGAAGAACGAGTATCTCAGCGTTGTGAGTTTGGCTACAAACCCTCCTCATGTTGCACACGGCTGCGGAACGACTTTGGAGGAAGCTCAGAATGCTGTAAGCGATAGGACATAATTTTTTGTAAAAAATCTTTTTTCTTGGTTCCATTTCAATCATTTTTGCCCTTGTTGTTGTTTTTAACCTGCAGGCTGCATTGAAAATTTTGGAGGAGCTGTCAACAATGGGATTGGATAGTGTTACTGCTGCGGCTGAGAAGCCATCAGAATAGAATTTGAATACAACTCGGTGGTGCTACGTAATGAGAAGAGGAATTTGCATTTGATTCGATTCATCATTCAATCGTAGTTGCAGTTGATGTAGTTGCAATGTGACTCTTAGCATGAAGTAATGTTAATTCTACTACTTTTAGCTCTGTATTATGTAAAAGGTCGAATTCTAAATGTTGACTTGTTAAATATTGTATTGATGATACCCTATAAGATCTGATGGTTAGTAGGTTCAGTGGTGCATACATTGCACAAAAGTAGTATGAATTTTCAATCAATGTTTTAAATGTATGTGTATTGTCTATGGTATTACAATGTAAATGTTATAGGACCGCACAGATTTCAGACGAGAATATCTACCATTGGCTTGCGTGGCACCTGATAGAGTAAGAAGGTTGTCTAAACTTATCATGTACGTGAAGCGCATTTATTTTGTTGAAGGGACATGTATTTGGGTTAGAGCCAATGGTTTAGATATTAGTAGATGTCAAGAAATCTTTATGTAATGGTGCAAACCATCATAAAAATATATGTATACATTTAAAATTCTCTTTTTTAACTTTTTTTTTTAAAATTAAATATGCCATGTTTATCTACGTCATAGTAAAACTTCCGACGTATTCGGAATATTTGAAATCAATAACAGATCGTAAGCACAATAACTTATTTTTCCTTTTTTAATCCACTGAAAATCATGTTTGTAAGGGATTGTATGGGGATTGTGGCGTAGTGGCGTCACCCTTTATTACAGAGCAACCCGACCCAACCACTCACGCTCATACTCCACATTTTTATTCCTATCACCTATTGGATATAATTATTAGTAGCTAAGGAAATAATGCCCGCAAATAGTTTTCGATTGATTCTGCGCGACCACAAGCCTCTCTGATTACTTCATTTCATGCATTCGAATGAAGATTAATTTAACCGCTAATCAGTCACCTATGCGTCTTGTGCATGCATACACACTATAAAAAGTAAAGTAATTGCTAGTGCTTTTGTCATACGACTATTCTGTATATCATCCACCAAAATGTCAACTGCTGTAAGCTTTAATAATACAGGGGAATATGCTGGAGAAGGTATTTGTTTTCTAATCATGGTTTCATAACTAGTCTCACATCAAATTATAAGAGCTATAAATTCATCTTGGTACTGAAATTCTATTCAATATCAACGTATATATTACAGCTGCAGAAGACGAGGATGATGGCATCGTCTGTCGATGTAACCCTTGTGAATGTGAAACTCCACCGGAGATTGAAGGTTCTGAAACAAAAACACATCTATTTTGGCTTGATATTTGCACATTGGTGCTTCATCATTAACATTATTGCACTATTTTCTACTTTTTCATGTTGCAGATGAAGAAGAGGAAACAAAAGAAAATGCTGTAGAAATTATTCTCGACCAAGGCGGAGATGCATATCAACTTGATGAGTTTATGAGGGCAAAGGCTTACTTTCTCCAGACCAGTAATAAATCTGGACTGAATTTGTATGAAGCTTCTCTCATTTAATACACACATATGTATGTGTTATATTAATGTAAAAGTACTTGAATGCTAAATTCAATTCATTTTTTAGGTACGATCATTTAAGTGATGTCATCCGTAAATTCTTGGATGAGCGAGCTCCTAATAATCCTGTTGATTATTTGGAGGAAGTGAGTATGAATATTAAGCGCTACCGTTTTGGAATTGGAAAACTAGATCCACTTCAGGATGCTTTTCACATTAAAGAGCCAATTCTTGCAGATGCCAAGCGCGTTTATGCTTACTGGAAAGTATGGAAGGAATTACGCTTTATTTAACATTGAACTTCATATGCTTATTATTAATTTTGGTTTCTCAGTAAACGTAATATGGAGTTGATTTTTAAAACGTTTTAAAGGCTTTTGCTAAGTGGAATGAAGAAAAGAAAGAAATCGAGGGTGAAGGAATCTACATGGGTGGAAGTTTCCAAAACTTGCTCCGACTTCAGTACTACTTGGAACAGATAAATATCGGATTGCCCCGCGAAGAAATGTTTCGAGTCGCCCTTGGAATAAAGGAGCTAACAGCGATCAGGCCACAGATTGCAAGGGTACGCTTCTGGGGAAAGATTTTTGGCATTCAAAAAAATTATTATGTTCTCGAGGCAGAATTCAAGTTTGGCAGTGCTGAACAAACCATGGATCTTTGGGTACCGAGTGATGACGCAACGGATAAAATTGGACAGGGAGAAGGAAATACTCCAGGAACAGAAAATATCCTAGATGCTAATCAAACTTTTAGTCGAGCAAAAGACGTTGTTTTGAATCATGAATTTCTAACTGCTTACTCAAAAACGTAAATCAATTTACAAAACAGGCACATTATAACTTTTCGCTTGAGATGAGGCGATCTAAACAAATACATATTCATCCGATTCTCCCTTCAGCTCAGGGTTGTCTCCTGAAAAGCAGGCTGAACTTCTCCCAAAACCCACAACTTTCTACATGCCTGGAGCTCCTGAGTGGGGCGGAGAAGGGGACACTGAGATGATTGAATTTGAAGATCCGGATGCTAGAGCTGATGCAATGAAATGGGAAGGCTACCAGCAAGAGCTCATGGATAGTTTTCCCCAAGCTAGTGGCAGTGAATCCATGCAAATTCCAATGGAACCTGATGGGAGTGGCGTAAACCGCAGGGCTTTCTATGTTTGCAATGTTCTTGGTGGAGACTGGCTCCTTCTTCCACCGGTAAATCCTCAACAAATCAATGTTTCCAGAAATGTCAGGTGGTTTCTCACTGGAAACCTCAATAGCGAAGTGAGAACCCTTCCTCCATTTCCTGGAAAAGAAGGACATTATCTGAGAGCTCTTTTAGGCAGGATAACTGCAGGTGGAATGATATCTCCCAAAGGCTACTTCAAGGCCATGGGTCCAGAAGGAGAAATTCCTGGAGAGGAGGATGATGAAGAATTGGAACCAGAAGATGATGAGCCTCCACGTAAATGCATACATTCAAATAAATATGTTTGTGATATTAATATATAGTTAACTAAAGGTCACTACTAACGATATGTCGCATTAAATATTATTATTTTTTATTCTCAGCATATGGAAATGATAACGTTACAGCTGTGAAAAAGTATCAAGCTTCAATGAAAGCTTTAACAAATCCTAGTTTAGCATTTTGGGTTCATCACACTGCCTGCATTTTACCTCAAGGTCGAACAACATGGTGGAACCCAGCAGTTCCAAAGTCAGGAAAAGCGAAAAAATCATCATCTGAAGATGGATCAGAGTTAGATGAGGACGAAGATGAGGAGGATGAGGAAGAAGAGGAAATCCCTGGAAAGGAGATGGGCCCTCCATTGTTTACATCTATAACTCAGGATACAGCAGCAGATGGCCGAGCGCCTTGGAGTCTCATCACATCATCCTCTGTTTTTCCTGAATTTCAAGTTGTATCTGTGAGATCGAATGTGTGGTCTGGATCCAATGTGATTTGCACAAGCAAGTAAGTAGCTGTCACGCAAAAGAAATGCAATGCTTACTAATTATTATTAAAAATCATATACAAATATGTCATTCCAACCAATTTTCAAAACTTCTGGAACAGGGGCAAAGTGAGCAATATTTATTTGGGAGATGGTCTGAAGTTCTTTCCAAGAACATTTGCACCTACAGTTCCACCACCCGCTGCTAAAGAGTTCCGTGGTGGACCAGAGTTAGAAGAGACGCCTGATCCAACAGTAGAAGCAGAACAGTCCTGGCTTGACAAACTAGCTTTGAATGCGATTGCAGACGTTGAGCCAAAATTTATGGATAATGAAGAGGAAGAGGTAACAGTCGATGAGGAAGAGGAGGATGAGGAGTACGACAACTAGACTACTTTAATGAAACCCTTTCTAATTAATGTATAAAAATATTAATCATAATAGTTTTACAACAAATATTACTATTTCTCATAATATGTAAAACTGAAACAATAATGATAAAACGCAATGCCTACATTATTATGTATGTATGTGTAAATTGAACTTTTTTTCATTTTAATTATGTCATCGATTGAAGTAGGTCGCATAAGAACTTTTTAATTTTTATTAAATTCAAAACACATTCCAGCATCATTAAGATGTTTAAAAAATCTTGAACAAAGCAACGACAAATGTCTTTCTCTCCATATTTCATAGGCGTGCAGCAAAAGCGGAACTGGTTGATTTTAGTGATATTACTGAACCGGATTCGTTCAGGTCATGTCCATTATTTGGTTCTACCGTGGATGCTGCACTAATTTTTGCAGCGTTCCTCTTGTGCATTCGTCTGAAACATGAAGATGTTATAGTTTTTAACTGTGGAAGCTTTGATTCACAACAAAAAATATAAAAAAAAATACAAGCGTTGTTCACAAACTTTGCTATGAATTCAACTAAAAATAACAAAGGACCAACGAGTAGACACATAGACCCAACGATGATGAACGAGTAGAAAAAGAAATTATTCACTGGACGATTCTTCGAATCGGCTGCAATCACTATACTCTTCGTTCCGCCGAATGATGCAACGTCGAAACCTTCGCAGATACACAGTTGATTAGCAATTAAGCGTAATAACTTTTTCATGGTACGTAATAATTTTTAGGTTTTCAACATTGCAATGATCTTTCGTACGATAATATATAGTCACTTTATATGCTCCCTTTTGCAAATTTCTAAGATAGCCATACTTTTTCCGAAAAGTTCTAAAAGCTGCTGTTCGCATCCACACAATAAAGTGCTCGTTCTCCACCCCACTCTGTGATGGAAAAAGACTTTTCAGCTCATCATGCCAATCTTAAGCACATTTGAAAGAGAACAGGAAGTAAGGCTTGGTCTACTACATTTTTCTGCAATTATACAAGTAAAATTATAACGTAACAATTGCATACCCACCTCGTGGTAGTTCGAAATAGTTAGTTATATCACTCCATTTCGGAATTTGGGGCTTCTTGAAACGTAATTTTTTGTCTGACTCCCAAGCGATTCCTTTAGAATCTATAATGTTGGACGGTCCACCGTCAGGCACAATTTCAAACTCATCCGAAAAATACGAGTTTGCAACTTTTCCACATGGATAAATGTACTTGTTTGTTGCTTTAAAAGGAGGAGTGCTGTATTATTAGCTGCATCTTTGCGTAAATGTATTTAGGCATTTTACATACAGAAATTGATGGCAAATATCTTACCACCCCTCTTAAAGTATTCATATCTACAAGTTGGTGGCACTGCACTATTCCCTTGTATAGCTCGACCTTCCAGTTGGACAAAGTCTACATCATGCTTGTACTTTCGAATATTTTGGAGGAAACTTGATAGCTCGTAGTAAACAATAACTGTTTCTTGCTTCACCTAAAACAAGTTTTTAATTATGGAATTTGCGAAATTGAAGCTAAGACACAACCCATTATAATTGGATATGATAGGATAGTATTTTCTTATACGTCTTTCTTCATACCATATTATCATCATCAATGTTAAATTCAATTTCACATTTACAAAGTCCTGATCTATAGTTTAGAACGTCATTCCGACACCTTTGCTTAGGGGTAGTGGAGGAAAAGTCTTCGCATTCAGTATAGTCTATTCTGATCACTTTCGGAGTATTGGCTGCTGCAACATAGCAAATCACAGCGACAATGATGAACACAATTCCAAAAACTACGTAGTATATGAGCATGTGGAAAAGAGACAGTCGAAAACGAAGGGCCCATAACCTTTGCTGCTTCCACCGTGTATCTAATACGTTTTAAGATTATCTTCATCATTTTTTCTTGCTCTCGAATTTGTGATCGAATGAAAAACGGTTCAACAGCAATAACTTACTGTAAATCTTCTTTCTAACGTTTGCAGGTGAAAATTCGTCCTCTTCAGTTCTTTGGGTATCCTTTACATTTGATGTCGCCTGCATATTATTCCGGCAACAACGTACGAAGGAATTTATTTGTTCTAGAGCTCATTCAAGTCAGGGACAAATGTTGTGAGGACATTTACCGCGCACATGACGGTCAAACGGCTCAGTGACGGCAGTAGTAATAGTAATTAACTCTACGAATATTATTTTACGCAAATATTCTTTACACAAAATGTTCACAAAATGCTAACTTGGTATTTTTTTTCATTACAACATTTTATGCCATGGTGCATGTTAGAGAAGTGCTAATATTTCCTGGTTTTAATTGCCTGTTGGCCTTTGTATGCTAATAATTATTGCTAATCATGATCTTATCCTTCGATGATAAGCACGAACTCCTGACGTATGTAAAAGGATAGCTATGGTAATGTTTATACCCATTAGGGGGAAATGAAGAATCCCTATTATAGGCTGTGGGGTTGAACGGGTTGAACATGATCGAATGAGCATGAAATAATGTAAAACTAGGTTTTTGCTTATCGAAAAATAATTCTGCAAATCTAAATTCATTACGAGTCATTTTATTGAGTCACAGCGCATTGCCAAAAGTTACTGCATTTATAATAGTGAGAAATCGTACAAATCAGTGAGGTATGCATGTAATGGAAGTCTTTGTATATAAAATATATATATATGGACCAAAACTGAGGTTATCTGATGGCAATATCTGCACAAGCTCTGAAAGTTTCTTGGTCCCCACATCCCATTTCTAATAAAGAAATTAAATTATTATTCATCACCCCAAATATAGTAGTTATTAACTATTCGGTAGCATAAAAACAAAATCTTTAGAAACTTACTCCATGACCCATCTTCACATTCTCCCACAGAATTCCCGACTCTGTAATGCCTATAGAAGAAGAGCAAAGTTGTGGTTAGTTTAATATAACACTTATGTGTGATCAGTCATCATCAATGTATTTGACAATAATTATTTTTACCATTGCAGAACACATTGGCTACAGGTGAGGCCTTCAGGAAGTCTCAATTTCATATTGTACCATCCATCGTCAAGCGTTGGAATGGGAAATTGTGTTCCGGAGCCATCTGCCAACTCAAGAACATTTTGATCGAGGCACTCTTGAGTAGCAGGAGTCAAAGGACTGTTGTGAGGACAAAGTCGAAACTGAAAGTAGCCCATGTGACTTTTTGTCAGTTGAATGGACACATCAATTACTTGTCCAGCCGTATAATTTGCAGTGATGATTCCTCTTCCGAAAGTTCCTCCACCTTCATGAGGTCTTGGTGAGGGAAGGTCATAGGCTATTGAGGATACAAAGTGTTAAAAGTACAAATTGCAATAAAAAATAAAATGGAGAAAAGTTGAAGGAATGATAAAACTTACCATCTCCACATATTCCACACTTGCCCTCATTCACGCCGTACTGAACCTGTATATAATGTATTATTTTTAACTTCACGAAATGAATGAAAAACTGATTGAAAAGTGAAAATTACTTTTACATACCCAAAAGCCCCCACAATAACCTGCGTTATCATCAAAGTCCTTTGGAGGGTTTAAATGTTCAAATTCAGCATCTCTCCACAAACTTCCCGTGGAAGCTGGAACTCTTAACCTTCCATGACCCTGAACTGTGACGAAGAATGCAAGTAAACCAACTGAAATTACTGCTAGTGTATTCATTTTTGCGTTTAATTTGTTTTGCAACGAATATAAAATTCTGATTGATATTAAGATGATCGCCCACAGAGCTAAAAGGCTTGTATGTGCGTGTGAAGTTTTAAATTGGATATGAATGTTGATTATGGAGTACAATTCATGGTTTATATATACCTCTACCGCTAAGCGCGTCGGCAAACACCCGGATTATCATTCATTACGTACAAGTATTTGACAAGACAATAATAAAAAATCACCGACGACTAACAACACGCTTATCATCATCATCATCATCCATTTGCTGACGAATTGAACAACGCACTAAAGAAGGATAAACGTAGATACAAAACAATTTAATTCATTTGTAATTATTATTAGTTTCTGGATAAACATGATCTAATATTTTATTTTGGTGGTGTGATCTTGAATTTCATAGTTATTTTTTTAATGCGTACAATTTTGTTTAAAATACATTATTGCTATTACGTAGATTGTGTAGAAAAGTGAAAAGTAGTATGGTCTTCATAATGCAGTCTCTAAAGTAGTTTTCACCATGAAAGTAAATTACTAATAAATAACACAGTAATTGACAATGACTGATGAATAAATAATCATTTGATTAAGCTGAACAGGAAATTGATGCAAGCTTTGGACTTTTGCTGAATTACAAACTGACTGATTAACTGGTACTATTTTATGCATTATGTTCTGCTAAAAATGCATATTTTGTTTATATCATTGAGCTTGAACTTGACATAACATGTATGCATGTGTGCTTTTGACTTAGCATAAATAAATAGCAATGGAAGGGTTGAATTCGAAGGCTATGAATCATATTGCATAATAAATTAGAATTGTATCAAGATAAGATACGATCGATAACCGCAAAAATGAAATAGAAAGTAATACATACGTGTAATACAAGTACATTGAAGATGTTTAAATATTTTTATTCATTCACGTTCTACTTGAAAATGTTTAGGAAAATTTTTCTTCAACTATCAACTGAAGAAAACATTATTTGATATGTATGAAACAAAATATGTAGTCTTAATATAAGTAGGTGTACATACATTAAGTTACTTAAGAGTGCGTATGCATGCAATGTGTATATTATTTATCTTATGATACTCTGCAAATAAACGAATGGCTCTCCTGTCTGATATTGATTGATTGATTTATTGAGACCTGTTTACTTCCACATCCAGAGCAATCATTCCTAATTTTGCAATAAATTAGTCATCCTAAACCGATGAATGCATGCAGAAGAATGGAGATTTGGTCCAGTGAATCTCACAATGCCCCCCTTGGACTATACCAATTACCAATAGGTTTCAGAACCGAGAAAAACTGTGCATATACTACTTTATATCACAAGAATTTTAAATGAATTTAGGATTACAGATTACAACTTCATATTGTTTTTTCAAGATTTTATTTGAATTGAACTAGGTGTAAACATGATAAATGATGTGTAATAAGGTATTGAAAGTTTAGTATTGTATTGACTTTATTAGCGTGTTTACTTGTATCAGCCACATTGAGCTGTTCTCCCTACATAAACACTAGTTAATAGAAATATCAGCACACGCCCTGAATACTTCTTGATTTCCACATCCCAATTCTACAATTAAAGAGAAAACAATAAAAGCACATCCGAATTTCTCCGCTAACTATGTAATCTATTGAAATATTAGTGAAATCTTACTGTATGCTCCATCTGAGCAGTATCCGTGTGAGTTTCCGGTATTGTAGTGCCTGTATTTCAATAAACAATTGTCGTAATTTCCAAGTAAAAATGCATAATATACTTATTCATAAGTTTAAAATCTACCATTGCAAGACGCATTGTCTACAAGTAACACCCTGAGGAAGTTTCAGACTGATGGTGTAAAGTTGGGTATCGAAAGTTGGAATGGGAAAGCGAGTTCCAGAACCATCAGCCAACTCAAGAACATTCTGATCAAGACACTCTTGCGTTGCAGGAACTAAAGGATTGTTTTGGGGGCAAAGTCGGAACTCAAAATATCCTAAATGACTTGCAGTAAGATCCACTTGGACATCGATAACTTGGCCAGCTGAGTAGCTTCCAGTAATAATCCCTCTTCCAAATATACCACCTCCTTCGTGTTTTCTTGGTGGAGCTTCATCGTATGCTGCATAATATGATCAATCAGATAATCACTGACTTTGCCTCGAATTTTAGAGAAAGGTATCATAAAAAAGTGCATTTGCAACTCTACTTACGATCTCCACAGATCCCACAGTTTCCACCATTATTGTCGTATTGAACCTAAATGCCATATAATTACAATTACATTTAACAATTAAATTTTATCTCTTCAACTACTATATTTCAACTCACAAAAAATCCACCACAGAATCCCTCTACGTCATTATAATCACGTTCAGGATTGTATTTCTGGAACTCTGGAAATCTCCAAAGTGTACCTCTACCAGCTGGAGACCACAAGCGACCGTGCCCATTAACAAGAACAATCATGGCCAAAAGGCCAACGATACAAATGGTCAATTTATGCATGATTTTAATGAAAGCAAAAAAACAAGTATTTTTGCTAACTTTCTCTCCAATGACTTCAATCAAAATGCACTGCCTTCCTTTAATTTGCCATCTTATATAAAAAATCTAGTAGAATTCAATGAATGCGATTGACGAAAGGATTATGATAGCAAAGGGGAAATGGATGATGATGATGCAATGTCCTTCGCCAGCAAATTTGACTTATCATTATTGTTAAGTTAACCAACGCTTGTGCCAGCAATGCACTTTGGTTTATATCATATAACATTTTACAGTCCCAATAAAATGGATCAAGCAGGATGTGTGAAAATTAATTCATAGTTCATACCACCGGATTTTATGGCAGAGTATTTTCCAGGAATTGTATATACCATCAGTCATAAAAGTGAAGAAACTACGTCGGTATGATCAAAACACATTCAAATTAAAATTAATCTCAAATATAACATCATATGCGAATCTTGATCGACAAATTCCTGTAATGAACAATATGACGTAATAAATCATCCAAACCACCTGGAAAACAAACGAAAAAGGAGTATAACATTTATAAACCCCAATTTTTTTGTCAATAATTATCAATCAGTCTTTCTTCATTTTCAGTTTTGTGAACGTTTACAAGCTACGTTTTGTAAATGGAACTTTAAGACAGGTGAGATACTCAAGTATAAAAGCAGTGAATGTCTTTTCATCGATGTTTTATGTAGCAATAAAAATTTATTGTTTTTGTCAGGATTGCAAAAATAACATGCTGCCTGCGTCATTCATCAATAAACGACTAATCCTTAAAGCAAACTGTTTTGGAGTCATTTACGCAGGATATTATAAATGAAATGAATGATAATGATAAGGGACAATGGTTTTGGAGTTTGCACGTAATGTAAGTTTATCAAAACAAGACAATAATGATTGTTGATTGAGACGTTGGTATTCTGGGTGTATACAAATTCTTTTTATATGGATGGTGAGGTTAAGTAAGATATATGCATATATTATTATCCAATTTATTTCCTTTGCGACAGTTGATTTAATTTTATTTGTGTTTGTGAGGTCCGTAAAGTATTCATTCAAACCTAGTGTAAAGTTTATTGCTTTAATATGCTTATTGCTGTACGTTCCATCATTACTGCTCGGGTTATTATTTATTTGACGAATTAGCGTATGTTAACAAACAAGGCGATTAAATAACCGTAATGCTTTTTATGAAAATTAAGAACGTATGCATAAAAGTTCTTGAATCAGTTTTATTATCTAACATTAACATCAAACTCATATTCCATCGTCCATCCGTTGGCCATAGGCATATCTTTTTTCTCAATTCTGAATTTCAATAAAAATATGTAACTTTCTCCGAAACTAAATTTAGATGATTATGACTTGTACTTGAGCCGCAGCAAATGCATGCATGATTTTTCAGATACATAAAAAAGCTTTCCTTCTGCTGCGTACATCTATCTGCACGTGCAACAAAAGAAGCCTGAATATATGCATTATATACTAGTACATAGTACATATTATGGGAATGCGTAGTATTGTGCATGCTATAGTTTACAGCTGATGACATCGTGCATTTCATTGGCAATCCAGCAAAAGTTAAAAGATTTATTAATTGATATGTGGATTAAAGCAAATCTTTAGTTAAAGTAACCAACAAAATTAAAATAAGACTGATTAAATATGAGTGAGCAAGTCTTAAATGAGTTGCAATTGCTGACTGCAATGTACGACCCGGCCGATGTTCACTTTCATGACCCAGAAGTTTTGAATCTTGTTGAAAACTGCATTCCTATACCCGACTCGGTCTCCTTAAGCATTCGCCTCAATGAAGATGTGGAGCTGGATTTTAGAATTCCGTTAGGCTATCCGGAAACTGAACGATTATCAGCACATTGCCGCATTTCAAAGAAAAACCCTGCGTGCACGCTTGATAGGAATATTGTGCAGCAATGGGAATCGAAAATTAACAATGATCTGTTCCACCAGTACTTATCAGCAAACAATAAAGATGATAGTGGTGAAGATAATGGAGTTGATAATGAAGATGCGGAGGTTCCAAACATTTTAGGAGTGATTCAATGGTGCAATGAGCAATTTGAAATGCAACCCGTCCCTAATGAACAAAATGGTGGGTTGGTGATGTGATTTCAAATCATTTAATATTTCTAAAGGAATGCGTAATTTGTATATATAATAATTATTGTTTTATTATGCAATTTTTAATGTAGGTTCTTGTAACGGCAGTACAAGTGGAAATAAATCTCAAAAGAATACTCTCTCTGGACAAGATGAATTGTGCAGAATATGGATATTTTCTCATCATATATACAACAAAAACAAACGAAAATTCTTGGTGAATACCGCTGAGGAGCTGGACCTGTCTGGATTTTCACTTCCGGGGAAGCCTGGTTTCATTTGCGTTGAAGGGGATCCCCAAAACTGTGATGAATATTGGTCCAGAACGAGGCAACTCTGTTGGCAGAAAATAAGTCTTATAGAGCGTCAACTATTTCCATCTTCCCAAATAATATTTGAGAGTAAACCCTTTGAAGAGTTACATTGTGATAAGTCAGCTTTTATAAAGTTTCTTGAAGAACGAAATTCTAGTTCTATAATTAAAGATTATTTGGGTATTTAAACAGATTATGATTTAAACGTTTGTTATTATTATTCTTACCATTTTATTTTTTGTTTCCTTTCTTGGCCTTTTCAAACTCCAGAACCTTTCGGTGATGTCTTGGCGTCTTCAAATGGTTCAAGTAGGTGAGACGGTCCTTGTATGTCCTTTTGCAAGGTTGACACCCAAGCCGAACTGGGCACTCAGCATGGTCAATTCGTAAATGTTTTCGTAAATAGTCCTTCCTCTGATAAACCCTTTCACATTTGTCGCATTTGAAGCGAATTCCAAGATGATTGCTGGAAATATGTTTATGCAGACTTTTATCTGTTTTGTACTGTTTTCCACATCCAGCGTAGTTGCACCCATACACTCGAGGCACGGCAGGTTTGCACCTTATCCCAAAATGTAGAGACTTTTCATGCTGAACAAGTGTATGGGTACTTTTAAAGGTCTTATCGCAATATGCGCACTGATAAGGTCGCTCGTTGGAATGAACCCGAGAATGTAGCTTTAACTTGTAAGCTTTGTCAAATTCCTTGTTGCAGGTGGGGCAAATGTGTAGTTTAGCGTAGCGGTATTTCATGTAACAAATTATTTCGTGAGCCTTGACTGATTTCAAATCTCTGAAGGCCTTGTCACAGTACACGCAATCTAAATGAAGACGCTCATTATCTTTTTCTAACTGAGAAGACGATCCATTTCGAGATAGTTGATACACATACTTTCTCTGTGCATTCTTTGCTGTTGATTTTTTAACAATGCGTTGGTCCACTCGGTGCAAAATTATTTTTAAGGTCTTCGTATTAAAAAAATGGATTAATTGGTCTTGGTCGCTCTTAGTTGTTAAGTTTGAATCGGAATCCAGTTTTTTATTGGGCGCTGTTTTGAGTGAGCTACTTCCGGAGTTTCTTTGAAAATCTTTTCTGGCTGATATCCGTGCAGTTTTGCGTTCGATCTGTACTTTCTTTTTATGTCTTATGCTTGTTTTATGACGTCTCAAATGGTCCATACAGCTAAATGTAGCATTGCAAGTTATGCACTGTATAAATTTTGGACTAGTATGATTCTTTTTCATATGGCCCCAATAGGAGACTCTTGTCCAGTGTACAGTATCACAAATGCAACATTTCAATGGAGTTTGACCACCTCTGTGAGTATCCCGAATGTGAGTTGTTAATGAGTTGTGATGAGCATAAACTTTCCCACACGTTTTGCAACCGAACCTTGGCTCTTGTCCCTCAGATGGATGCTTGCTACGTAAGTGGTCTTTTAAATTTTCTGGTCTTGTAAACTGGAAATTACAATGGGGACATAGAAATTCTTCCTTTCGATGGGACTCACGAACATGTCTCCATAAAGCCCTTTTGTCTCTGCTGCGTTTACCACATTTCCTGCATTTGAGAGGATCAGCGTCAGGATTAAGGTCAGTGTCTGGATGAAATTCCTGTTTGTGTTTGAGCAAGTCGTTTTCCTCTATGAAAAGCAGTCCACAAAATTGGCACCTAATTGTTCTGTCCAAATGTTTGTTTGAGTGAAGAAGAAGTGATGTATGATTAGTAAAAGCAGCATTGCAGTTGTGCTCTTTACACTGATATAAAAGGGGTTCCGTTCCACGAATGTACGTCTTTCCTTGGAACTCTGGCACTGGTTTGGGAGGAGGAGAAAGAATCTTCTTCAGAGTGTTGTCGTCTGCAATTGTAAAACGGGGAGGGCGAATCAATTTCTTTCTTGGGGGTGCCTTCTTGGGTTTTGGGGGACATGTCTGATTTGTATTCGGAATATTCGGATCATCATCTATTACATTAAAATCAAATATCCTTTAGAATTTTTATTTCATGTTAATATTCTATTAAAATGTTTTTAAGTCTTTGTATTTACCGTCTGTATCTTCAACTCCTTTTTTTCGCACCCGCAAACTTCTTGGTACCTTCATTTTCTATAGGTTAGCGTTAGTAAGCACAAAAATGTTTAAGAGCAAGTTTATAATGGGGAGAGCTCCAAAAATCACACCACACTCGTTTCCTGTTAGACGATAAGTTTGAAGTGCTCGAAAATTTTATCAAGATTAAAAATTAAATTCCGTTGATTCTCTCACCCAAGCCAGATACGAAGTGGAGTGGAATATGTAATGCTTTTTTGATTTACATTATTATGTCTGCCGCCTTTCTGTGTTCTGTAACTTATCATATAAAAGTTATTTGAATAATAATGAGAATAATGAGTTTGCATATCATATTTCAATTAGAATCCATCTTATTCTTTTGATTATCCTTGAGAATGCAAATAAGAGTTTAATCAGTCAAATATAAATAGTCTTCTGGACTCTGAACTGGACCCATCGTTGCTGTTCCAGCCACCAAGGTATTTAGACATTATTGTATCTTCCGACATATTATTCAATCCTTCAACACATGCAACCCAACCGATATGCTCCGATATTAATTTAAATATTTTGCATTCATATTCTTCTTCTGTATTATAAATTGATCGATTGGGATCAGAAAATCATCAGTATGCATATTTTTTTAAATCAAAATGCATATAGAATAAACTTTTTGAATTGAAGCATAATATTTTTAGACAAGTCGCAAGAGTTTATTACTCATCCTCATGTCTTCATTGCTGATTGTATTAAACATCAAAATTGTTGCCTTCTCATTCTCATGAGCATATGAGAACAAGTAAAAAAATGATATGATTGTTTGTGAATTATAACGGAACGAATCATTGTCCTCGTAGGAAGTTGAAAAGTTTTGCCTTGGCCTAAGGGTGGTTTCCCCAAATAAGGGTTTGGTATGAGCTGCACTGAGGCAATTTCTTTGATTTGCGTAGGAAGGCTGAAAAGATATATGCTCCTTTTGAGTGAATTGCAGCTCAGTCATTTCGTTGAAATGATTGTAAGGAATAAAGTACTAAAACAGCTTCAGACCTTATACTATCTCTACTACCACCACCACTAATATCAATGATTCATTTTGTATGCCTTATACAAACTTTGGTTGTGTACACACAAGTTGCAAACTGATCTGTTCACTTTTGAGGATACTAAACTGCTGCGCTTCTTCATTTGTTCACGTTCATGTAGCTCTAGGATGTACAGGATATACGGATTGTGATGATGATCATGCTTGATCTTATATAGAAGCCAAATATTATAGTGATGATAGTAAATCTATACACCCCTCTTGTAGAAGACCTTTCGCATTCTTCGAGTGATAACCTTGTGTATGCATTTTTTATCATTTTTCTTTGTACAAATATATTTTTGACTAAATTAATATGAGCATGTAACAGGACATCAACCTTCTCCATCAAAAGATGAACGTTTAGATGTTCGTAGTTATTTTTTATTCCTTTTCCATATCTTATTAGTGGCGCAGTTGATTGTGTGAAGGAGAGTCAAAAATCGATTGACGATAAAGTAGTATCGTCTAGTGCAGTAGATAACCTTTTCTAAAATTACAAAGCAATGGAAGGCAACCGCGCATTTCTCAATCCATTCTTAAATCATTTGGTATTTTACAAAGGATTTGCATTATAATGTTTCAGGCGATAAGGAAGGATTCATTAACATAATTTTGTTGTTTTATACAGATTATCGACAAAATCTTGAGCTACACGAATCGGATCACAGATTTGAAGAGTCTCCGACTGGTTTCAACAGAATGGAATAATCTGGTTCTACCGAAACTATTGAAGAACTCTATCGTAACATTCAAATCATGGAAGGACATGGGTCATTATGAAAATGATTTTGGGCTCACTGTTATGCACAAGAATTTCCATTGGAAAGCTACGGGGATTGATTTGAATGATGCTCTTATGAAAAGCATTATGCAGTCGGCTGAAGAACTTCACTTTTCCAAAGGACTTATAACGCAGGACGACCTCTTAATTATATTAAAATCTAGCCTTTGTCTAAAAACCTTGAGTTTTAATGAAGTTTTTGTGGAGAAGGAGGAAGATATTCGAGACAATGAAAATGAAGATGAGTTTAGAAAGAAAGAATTGAAGGATGAAAGAGCTGATTTTGTTGCTCAAAATTTGTCTAGACTGGAAGTAACATCTTGTGATGACGACGACAATTATCCATGGTCGCTTGTTTTGCCAACATTGCCCAATTTAAATACTCTACATGCTCAGCTACAATCAACCAGCCAGGTGACGGCTGTGCTGGAATCTCTTCTTACAAATCAATTAAAATTGAGAGAGTTTAGCTGCTTCTTGGTTGACATGAATAATGAACATTTGCAACTTTTATCATGTCTCGAAATGCCCCTCAAAGTTTTGGATATTAGTTTGTCTTCTACTGTAGCGACTTCCTGTGTTGAAGACTTCCTATCTTCAAAATCTTGCCAAATTCTAGAAAATTTAAAGATATTTAAGGAAGCTGATTGTGGACACAAAAATTATTTTGGCATGTCAAAAATTCCGTCCATGAAATCATTGGAAATTTTGGGAGACCCTGTAGCAAAAATTTTTCAAACGATACACTTAAGCTGTCCAAATCTAGAAAGTTTGAATTTGAGCGAGGTTAGCTGTAAGGATGTAATGTCTCAAAAGTTTGAGCATGCCTCATTAAAAAGTCTTTGTATTGAAGAGTGCTTCTTTCCAACTAACGTGTTGACGAAATTAGCAGAAACGTTTCCAAATATGACAAAACTCTGCTTGTTTTTAAATGACGACAACATTGGAACAGTTTTTCAAAAGTTTGAGCATTTGGAGGAACTAACCATTTTAGGAACGGAAATATCTGATGATGGTCTGACTGGTGGGAAACATCATGGAGGAAAAAACGACCGACCATATATTGGAGACTGCAAAAGTAATATTATGAAGTTTTTTTTTTCGTAGTTGATCAGGTATGGCTTAAATTGGTTCATGTTAACTTTGATCTTAATATTGTACATCTATTTATTACAGGCCTACGGATTTTGAATCTTTATCCTCAACCCTTGCATGCAATTACAGACGATACAATTCTCCAAGGTCTATTGTATGTAACTGAACTGACATCGTTGAGCGCTCCAGAGACAGCGGTTGGTTTCGTTTCTTAATTTCAAATATCTTTATAGTCTGAGTAAAATGATGCAGTTAGCAGCCTAATTAAAAGTTGATCTCTTTGAAATCACAGATATCCGACAAAGCACTGAGGACATTATTAAGGATCAAGCCAAACATGGTGAAGCTCACTGCAAAGGTATATATAGATGTGGCATCCCATGAGCATTTTCTTCGATCCACCAAGTATCAACTGCTTTAAATTAAAGGAATGATTTAGCCAAAAAAATCATAATTATTATTATAATTTTTTTTTTGGATTGCCAATAAACATTTGTACACATTTCAAATAAAAGCAGATTGATTATTTAAGCACGGTAGTGCTAGTACATGTACTTTTAGACAAATTGTGTACCTGAGACCATATTTAGAGCGAATTAGATTGGAATATTTTTTATTTGTTGATTTTAATTAAGAGTGGTTGATCAATAGTGGGTTAGTGTTAGCAAACGAATAAACATAAATTTGGTTTGATTAAGCATGGCATCATATTTTAGTTAGTTTGCCCTATTTGTACTTCTCCCATCAGAATATCACCAGCTACATATTATGGCGATTTTAATCGAAGCTGGTTCCTTGAATGGTTTTAGTAATCCCTCCGTCTACAGGTACTGCAACAGCATTTATGTAGGATGCTGCATCAGAGGCAAGAAAGATCACGCAGTTAACAATGTCCGGAACGGTACCATTTCTTCCCAGTGGGCTACCCTTCTTGAATGCAATTCCAACTTCTGGTCCATAGCCGGCTTTATCATGCCAAGCTTGGTTGTCAATAAACCCTGGGTTGATAGTATTCACACGAACCCCCTTTGGGCCTAGTTCAAGTGCCAGACCTTCAGTGATCATCATTACTGCCCATTTAGAAACACTGTATCCGATAGCGCCCGGAAACTAAATGGATTCATAAATGAAATTGCAATGAAAGATAAAAGCAGCTTTCAACAAAAATTAAAAGACTTCGGTAGGAGACATTTAAAGATCATACAGCTCTCATTCCGATTCCACTAGAAATGTTGACAATATTTCCTTTGGTTTTCTCCAAATGCGGGGCACAGAGAGAACAAAGAAAAACAGGAGCTCTCACGTTGATTTTCATTTGGTTATCAAACTTTTTCATTAGGTCCGGATCATCAATAGGACTTAATGCAATGACACCAGCGTTGTTAACCAGTACATCCAATTGTCCATACGTTGTGATGACTTTGTTCACCAAGTTTATCAAGTCTGTGTCGACCCCCACGTCTGCTTTCACTTGCAAAGGTTTATATCCAAATGGTGATGCTGATGTGCATTGTTGAGCTGCTTCAGCCATTTTCCGCTCATCTCGTCCTTGAACCACGACTTTTGCTCCTAATTTGGCAAATCTTACGTTCATTGCCAAGCCCATGCCACTACTGGACCCTGTAACTAGCACCACTTTGTCCTTAAAAGAAATGTCTTCGGTAGCCATTTCAGTGGGTTGAAAGCAAAGCAACAACTCTTCCAAAAATTTAATAGCGGATTGTTCACAAACAAAGCTTCTTCGTGTTGTCGGAGTGAAAGCTGCTTTTGGAATATCCCGATTTCCCATAGAACTTTAGAATTTATTCTAGTATGTATTTTACGTGGGATAATTATTTTTATTTTTTACTCTCGTCGTTAGAAGGCTGTTAATGGTAGGATATTTGCTACGAAAGTATGTTCATTCCATGACTTTACAGCATACTGGATTTCTTTACAAAACAGGGAGAATGTAGGATTGAATGCTCGTTGTACACTTTTCTATTATTCATAAAAAGGAATCTTATGCAATTTGGATGATTATGATGAATTGACGATTTTCTGAAGGAGCAAAAAATTTGAAAAAGTCATTCATGATGCAGCATTCTGTTGCGTGATCTCCGATGCTTAAGTTTTTATGATGGATAGTTTTTATGCAGACTTGATTCTATAAAGATGTCATGCTCATCATATATATGTTACATGCTGTTCTCAAAAGTAACCTTTTTATAATTTCTCTGCGTTCATTACATGACCAACCAAAACATAATGTAATGCATTGTTTAAAAGCTAATCCATACTTAAACCTTGAAGGTGAGTAGAACAATCTGTTAAATTAAATGACAGGAAAATAAGAAAATGAATATGATGTCACAAGTTTTTTGTTGGTTTTAAATAAAAACTCTGCTCACGATTAGCTGAAAAACTCAAGTTTTATGTTTAAAAATGCATTGCCACGAAATGTCCTTCACATACAACATAATCTTCACCCATGCCATTTCTTGTCCACATGACGCTTTAAAAGCAGAGGAAGTGTTAGCGAGTAATAATTATTAATCATTTGACCGCAAAATACTTTCGACTTTATTTTCTCCTGACAGTTTTGAGTTGACATTAGTCAATTGACAACAAACTTCAAAATTTATAGTAGGATAGAACCAACAAATAATATTGACAGCTTGGAACTGTTGACTATTTTCTTTTCGTACGAAAAGTTAATTCCGAAGATGGTTGTGGTTATGTGTATGTAGAGAATTTCATTTAAAATTCAAGATCGAATGGATAGTCCTTTGAATCCTTCAAGAAAGTTTCAACATTGATACGTCCATCACGACCTTTATCTAAGCTTTCAACTTCCTTAAGGTCTTCTTCTGTCAGGGTGAAATCGAGAACATTGAAGTTGTCAATAATTCGGCTTTTGGTGACACTCTTGGGAATTGTGACGACTCCCTTTTGGAGCTATATACATCACAAATAAAAACAATCACATATATTATGATGTTTTACAACTAACATGAACGGGAAAAAGGTTAAATAAGGATATGGAATGCCATGTAAGTACCAGCCAACGAAGGATGACATGATTGGGTCCCTTGCCATACTTCTTGCCAAGTTCAATGAGCTTTGGTTCTTCCAAAAGCTTTGGGTCACCAGGCTTGGCAGTTGGATGAGTAGGACAACCAAAGGGGCTGTAGGCAGTCACGACAATACCCTTTTCCTTGCAGAATTCAACCAACTTGGTTTGAATGAAGTATGGATGCATTTCAATCTAGTAACCATAAAGTCAGATAAATTTATATGCATACTATTCCAACTAAAATTATCTACTAAAAAGTTTTTTTTCCAAATTGGAGCATTGAGCGTGCGAAATCATTTACCTGGTTGTTTGATGGGGGAATTTTGCAATTGTCCAAAATATTTTGGATTTGCTTGCTGTTGAAATTTGAGACTCCAATTGACCTTGTCAATCCAAGTTCCACCAATTTCTCCATTTCCTTCCATGTGTCAAGTAGATCAGTCTCGTTGTCGATGACACAATCTCCATTGGCATCACGGGGAATCAATTCTTCTCCAGGTTGAAGACCCATGGGCCAATGAATCAAATACATGTCCAAATACTCAATGCCAAGGTCACTCAAAGTTTTCTTGATTGCTGGAAGAACGCAGTCGGGACGATGAGCATTATCCCAAAGCTGCAGTTATAAAATTCATATAATAATGCTTCTTCACAATCTTTATGTAGCATTGATAAAAAAAATAGTAGAAAAAAAACTACGCTTACTTTGCTGACAACAAACAAGTCTTCACGCTTCACAGTTCCATCATCAATCTTGGCCTTGATAGCAGCTCCTACTTCAGGCTCGTTTTGATAAATCCGGGCGCCATCGATATGACGATAGCCTGCTTCAATGGCTATGATGACAGACTTGGTAACTTCACCAGGCTGAGACTATATATAGATGATAAGAATGTTATAATCAGTATCCCCCTTAAAAAAATTATTAATCTCTATATTTAATTATTAATTTCTGTACTATACCTGCCAGGTACCGAGACCCAACTGGAGCATCTCATGCCCACTGTTTAGCTTCAAGGTTGGAACGGCTGCCATTCTAAGTTTTTGTTTTGTGTGTTTACGGGAAGTTTGGTTGATTCAGCAAAAAATGGGATCCTGGTCCGGACTCTCTGCAAGTTCAAAGTAAAGTGGTAAAATTCGTTTGCAAAAGCTCTTTTCTTTTTGGCTCATCAATGTCAGGGGCGAGGATTTTAGTAGTACACCATGTGCTACCTCATAAATTGCTTGAACCTGTGAAAAGCCAAGGATGTTGCATATTATATGCTAATGTTCTCACGAGATAGATAGATATCATTTCCACATCTGCTACACCAGAGATGAGAACTCTTATATGCATATATACATACATAACATATACGGCAATATTAACTGCGAAACTTGTTAAGATAAGTTGACTTTGTATATGGACGGAACTTCATGGAATATGGTCTTACAGGGTTTTAGCTAAACCCTTATCATTTAAATCTTTTCTCATTAAATTAAACATGACAAATGACATCCGACCTTCCTCACACCGCACCTAATATTTACAACGCTGATTAAGTATGTACGATATACGCTTAGGCTCCAGGATAGATTAATTCGAATGTTAAGTTAGGATATTCAATACATAAAGTTTTAGTATAGTAGGATGATTCTTTAGTCATAATATCGGTGATGTGTGAAGTTGAAACCTTACGAAACCAACCTAATGATATTAATCTACGGAGGTGTATTTCATATCACGTACCTTGTACTAGCTACTATTTGGCAGAAATTAATGAAAAGTGATAATAATCTCGTGATGATAAATTGAAACTTTATGCACATGCTAAGTTTGGTTATGGATTCTGCTGGATGTTATATAAGCCTGGCATGTGTATTATATAACGTGTTTTGTGGATATGGTACGATTATTACTATGCAATACTAATACTATGCAATATTCGCTATAGACTTTGACTTTGAAAGTATTATTGTGTGAGGTTCTGCACAATGTCCATAAAAGTTGTTGCATTATATTATTATGTGGGCTTAAATAAACTTAATAATAATCTATCCACTCACCAACTTATTCACGTTCTATTCAGAGAAACAAACTAATTCAAATGAGCTGAACAACAAAAGAATTTGAACATTGATGAATATCTGCTTGTACACCACCAACTTCCAACTTGCTTTCTACACGGTTGCCGGCTGGTTCTTTATGGGAGTCGCAGACGCAAAAAACTGGAAAGCGGATGGCCTTCACACCAAAATCATGAGTGCAAACGAGGTAGTCTTTTTGATATGGGATGGAGTGTACGGTATGATGTGATACATGAAGAACATGTTTCTTTAAACCTACTACCCTACATACCTATAGAAAGTATATATATTCTTGTCGCTGTCAGCTAGTGTGGGCTCGCTCGTTGGCTTGGATTATGGCTATGGAAATCCTTCACTACTGTATGCATTCGTTTACAAGTGTGGAAATCTGCTTTCAACTAGACAAGGACTATTAGTTTCTCGAGAAAAGTGCAGGATGCAAAACTTATTAAAGCGTGACATGAAACAGGCGATCGTGACGAACCTTATCACTTCACACTAGTAGTAGTATGGAATATTGAAGATGATGCAATGATAGTATTATAATGAAGCCTTTTTTTGGAATGTTTTAATAAGCTTCACGTTTGACACGACGAAACAAAAGTAGTTACTGAGAATACGATTTGTTTGCCCTTGTCGTTGACTTTGCTGGTCAATTGTAATTGTATTGTTTTTTAATTGCACTCATTTAACTTCATAGCCATAGTTAGTGAGAAAAAAGATATAAGAAAGCAATCAGGATGATGCTTGTTTAATGGGAGTTTTATGACATTTGAATGAGTACCATTTCAAAATTCAATTGCTAGTTTGAAATGTCAATCTATTGCCTGTTACTATGTGGTAACACCGACCCGACCTTCTTCGGCTTCTTCCTTTTCAAGATAATAATGCTTCATCTGTCCACCTTACTTTCACAATTCCAATTTGATAAGCTTTACAGAAACATTATTAGCTATTGATGTGCTGGCTTAGGAATATATTAATCTGGTTTGTCCATTTCCTAATATGACAAAACATCAATGCTTTTAAATTTTGTGTAAGAACACTATTTATGTTTCACCTATATGTGCTCCTACATATATTAATTGACGGTTCAAGGTTGAAAAGGTTCATTAAAAACATTTCTAAGCAAACATTCCATTTAAGAAATCAGAAACAACCACATATATTATTTGTAATCCGTCTATACAATAGCTACATAGTCTTTGCCTTTGCACTTCAGCTTTTTTATGAAAGGCAACTCTATCACTAGATTCACTAGACCCTAAACTAAAAGTCCAGAGAATTCATATAAAATTTACATCACATGCATGACTTGCCAGTTTTAATATAAAAGATCTGACCTACACAGAACTGCTATTTGTTTGTTGTTTATTTCACGATTGATGCCTGTTGCGTTGCGGTTGATTACAACTTACAACATGCATACGTTCATTAAAATTAGCCTATAATGGTTGTCAAACTAATAATTCCAAGTCAGTTGAAAAGCTTACCAAAGTATTTCATAAGCCTGACCACAATAAGAAAAACCTGCTTTTACTCAACAACAATTAAGATTGAAGGGTATAACGTGTGATCAACTCACCCGGCATCAATATGTATCTAAGCTAAAGTTACATTTAGTCGTACCGTACCCACTATATACATTATCTATTCTACCCAGAATGTGTATTACTTTTGATCATATACACTTAAGATTAACCAAAAATGAATTGATATGCAAATAACAAAAGCTTTTTAGATGAAAGCAATGAGGGTTCAATTTATGGAAGTGTTTATAAAGCCGGTATTTTAAGAACAATTAGTCATTGGGGCTTCCGAAAGCATTGTAGCAAGGCCAAGTAAAATCGAAGTTTTTTTTCATGTTCTAAACTTCTGAAATTAAATTAGAAAATCATAAATTCTTGAAATACAATAATGGCCCAATTACTACCAGACCGAAAGGATTTGATAATCCCCAAAAAACTTGTAAAAGTGGGAGTAGCTCAATACAGCGCGGTCAACTTTGACCTTGAAAAAACTCTTGACAGACTAGAAACTATTGTGAAAGATGCTTCCAGCAAAGGAGTGAAGCTGCTTGTTTTTCCTGAAGCATTCCTACCTGGCTACCCTCATGGAGGGGATCTAGGCGTAGTATTTGGAAACCACGCTATGGCAGGTCGAAAGATTTACCAGTTATGGCACGAATCTGCTGTAGAAATTCCGGGACCAGCCATCACAAGACTTTCAAAAGTTGCTAAAGAGAGTGGCATATTTTTAGTTGTCGGCACAATTGAAAAAGAGTCCATATCGTCAACTTTATATTGCACCGTGGTTTTCATAGGAGAGGATGGGCAATATTTGGGAAAACATAGAAAGCTCATGCCGACAAACGTGGAGCGTCTCACTTGGGGTCTGGGGGATGGATCCACACTCCCAGTTTTCGATTCTCCAGCAGGAAAGGTTAGTAGATAGGACTTTGTTTTGACGTTTTCATGTATCATGTATCAGTTTACAGCAATTAATCTCAATACAGGTGGGTGCAGTAATATGCTGGGAAAACTATATGCCTCTGTTGAGAACTGTCATGTATGCAAAAGGTAATTTTCATTGGATATCAAATGATTTCGCAAGAAATAAAGTGTAAAGTATTGAAGGGGGATTAATATTAGGACACAAACATTTTTTTCAGGGCTTCAGATTTATTGCGCACCTACAGCAGACAATGGAGACAACTGGCAATACACCATGCGTCATATTGCAATGGAGGGTCGTTGCTTTGTGCTTGGCTGTAATCAATTCACTCGCAGATCTGACTATCCCCCAGATCCAGAATTTCCAAATGCTATCAGTGATAAGGACGGAGATCGTGTTTTGTGCAGAGGAGGAAGTATCATTGTTTCTCCGTTGGGTGAAGTATTGGCAGGACCAAATTACTCCTCTGAGGAACTGCTCATAGCTGAAATCGACTTGAATGATGTCATCCGAGGAAAGTATGATTTAGATGTGACCGGGCACTACAACCGACCTGATGTGTTTACTTTATATGTTAATGAGAAGGCAAATCCTGGAATCGTGACGAATCAAATGAAGCATTTAAAGTGCTCAGATAGTAATGAAGAACAGAAACGTCCATGCCAGGATGAAAAGCGAGGACATAAAGATACTGAAGATTCATGAGCAGTAAGAAGTGGAAGTATATTGAAGCTATAAAGGTCAAGCATTAGCTTGCATCAAGCAAGCTAAATATTATGTTCATTGCACTGCATTGATGTGATGTTTCAGAAGAATAAACATTAATATTACATAGTTCATTATCATTAAATCACAATTTGTCGACTTACGGGATCACAACATTATGGGGCATATCTTTAGTAGTTAGCTCTTGCTTTAACTGGATTGGCATTGACGCTCCTAACTCATGAGCATCTTCTTATACAAATCTTTAGAAATGCATGTATAGAAACCAATGAGGTCAAAGTCGAATGTATAGCCTTCCATAACTCACAGCTTAGATCAACTTATTGAAATGAACCAATGAAAAACATTATGAAACGATAATAAAATAAAACAAGACAAGATAATGATTAACTAATTGTAGCAAGGCATTAGAAATGAAAGAAGGTCATCAGACAAGTTTTCATTATCTTGTTTCTTGAAACCAGTTTATTTGAAACCTTTCAACTAATTGCATTTGTTTTCATCGTATGTATGTATCTGAACTCAAAAGCTCTCAAAATGAAACTTGACATGACGAAGTAAAGAATATTTATTCATTTCACTTTTGAACCTCCTTACTGAAGGAAGGTTCATTATAGTCATATTTTCTAAATCTTTAGTCAATTTCCAACACAATCACAATGTCGAAACTTTTGGACGATAGAGAGGGGTTAATAATTCCAAAGAAGATGTTCAAGGTCGCTGTAGCTCAATACAGCTCTGTAAATTTTGACCTTGAAGGCTCCCTCAACAAACTAGAAAAAATCACAAAGGAAGCAGCGAGCAAAGGTGTGCAACTGCTTCTATTCCCGGAAGCTTTTTTACCTGGCTACCCACATGGTGGAGATTTTGGAGCTGTATATGGAAATCATGGCTTATCTGGACGCAAAATCTATCAATTGTGGCATGAGTCAGCGGTTGAAATTCCGGGTCCAGCCATTACACGACTTTCCAAAGTAGCCAAAGAAAATAACATATTTTTGGTAGTTGGAACCATTGAAAAGGAAACCACGTCATCAACACTTTACTGTACCGTTGTTTTCATTAAAGAGGATGGGGAGTATCTGGGAAAGCACAGAAAACTTGTACCAACGAACATTGAGCGCATCACTTGGGGACAAGGAGATGGATCTACCCTGAACGTGTATGATTCACCCGTGGGGAAGGTTGGTAGTAAATAGGTCATGTCATTTACCAAGAAAAATTGACCAAAAATAAAATTTTCACTGTATTTTTGATTGGAATGAAATTTTTAATTTGCAATTCTTGCAAGAAAAAATTTAATTTTATAACACCTCTGAAATGAAAAATTCGGGTCTAGCACATTATCTATTCTCTATAGGTTGGAGCAGTAATATGTTGGGAAAACTACATGCCACTTTTACGAACCACCATGTACACAAAAGGTAACGTTCTTATTAGAAAAAATTGGTGAAAGTAATACCATGTAATACTTAATACTTGGTAACACATATACATACTTAAAGATTTAATGTTGCTTCATACAGGCATCCAGATATACTGTGCTCCAAACGCTGACAACAGCGCTGATCGATGGCAACACACAATGCGTCACATTGCAATGGAGGGTCGTTGCTTTGTACTTGGGTGTAATCAATTCACTCGCAGATCTGACTATCCCCCAGATCCAGAATTCCCAAATGCCATCAGTGACAAGGATGGGGATCGTGTTCTGTCAAGTGGTGGAAGTATCATCGTCTCTCCTCTAGGGGAACTTATTGCTGGACCAAACTACACATGTGAAGAGTTGCTAGTGGCTGATATTGACTTGAATGATGTCATCCGAGGAAAGTATGATTTAGACGTGGTTGGCCACTACAATCGCCCAGATATATTCACATTGTACGTGAACGAGAAACCAAATCCAGTACTTGTTTCAAAAATGCAAGACTTGAAGATTTCTGGTGCAGTGGATTGCGAACAACTAGACTGTCAGCAGACGAAATGCAAAGGTGGAAAACTGCCAACTTGATTGTATTTTAAGAATGGTTATTGTTGTAGAAAGTAGAATAAAATATTAGAAATTACCAATTTTTTTTACGTGATTTAGTCCTTGATATGCATTTATTAAGCGCATATAGTATTTAACATCTACATTCGTAGTCTGTAATCTTTTTTTCATATGTAAGTTAGCACGAATCATAGCACGAATAAGTCATTTTAAATAAAACTTCCTTCGAAATTAAAATATCTTCAAGAAACCGCTTAAAAGAAGTGATCTTGGCTATATGGCAAAATTAAACACGCCAATCAAAGCTTTTGAAGCCGTTTAGGTTTCAGGCTTCCTTCGTTAATCATAATCCTATCCTATCGTGTAAAAGATAAACTATTAATCATCCAACAAGAAATCCCTTATAAGATATACGACTTATACAGCAAAGATACTAAAGAAGATGATTAAATAATATACTATAAGGAAATAACAGTTGTACAAGAAATGTCAGCTTACTAGTTCGTACACTACATTGCGTTCATGAAACATACTTCACCGCACCGTGGCCCTAGTGTTTGGTTAACTTTGATAATGCGTGATTTGTCCTAAACTTAAGAACCCCAATGAAATGTCTCCATCAGCACCCACTCGAAGAGATTTGATGCATGAATATTCATCATATACCTGATCAATGTCAAACAGGTAGCATCTGAAAATTCAAAAGATTTATATGTACAATCATGGTTTGATTAAAATTGCTAACAACTTTAAGTCAATAATAAATTGACTTACGAAACTCTCCAGCAGTTCAATTCCTTTTCATCGTAGTTATTCTTCTGGAAATAAAAGTTTAGGTCATTTTTCTCCAATGATTCCTTTGAAAGCTTCAGATGATCTGGGAGGTTTTGGAAAAACTGGCTAAGCTGAAGACTTATGAAGAATTTCCCTCGGACTGAAGTTGCCAAGCTGTCCAAGGAGCCCAGTAAAATTTTTCTGCATTCAATAAATCACACAAATGAATGCCAAAAGAAAAAGTTAACATAATTTTAACATTGTCAAAAATTACCTATTCTGACAGCCATCTTTTCCAAGTTCCAGATAAAGCTTTAACTGATGATGGATGGATACTGACTTCCATATGGCGATTGTCGCAATCGTTAAACGACTAGCTGTTATGGGTATATTCAAAGGGACCCATCTAAAATCCGATACATATTTATGTTTAACAACCCAAGCATTCCGTTGATTACTCTTTGATTCAACGTTACAAAAGTTACAAGTTAAGTTGTATTTTGTATTGCTTAATACAAAATCCCTTTTTTCACTTACATTGGTGAAGAAGTTAATGGATCCTCAAAGTCTTTTCGTTTCTTTGAATTTAGAAGTTTCAATGCACCGCCACCAGAAAAGCCATTTTCAGTATCATAGATGACCTTAGGTTCAGCACCAATTAAACATGTAGATGGTTTGTCTTCTCGTTTCTTAACGGTCGCATAAAGTGCCGCTAATTTGACTTGAGCAGTAGCGCAGTCATAATCAAGGCATTTAGCAGAAGAGAAAATAATTGGTTGAAATGATTGCTTTGATAAATCAAACCAAGGATTATCTGATACTATCTGCAAGAAGGAAATATTACCAACTTTTTATACATTTACGATTCAAAAATTAAATTCTTTGCATGCTGCACTTTTGACAAATTATTACCTTCCCAAAAGAAAATTTCTTTGCACCGTAGCCTCTTGAAAAGTCTGTAGAAAAGTACACTTGGAAGTTTTTTGAATGCTGATTGCCATTCTTGCTGTCACAAGTATTTGACTGATTTCTAGTAGTTTCCAAGATCCCGTCTGCGTCTGAATTTAAAACATGATTTCCAGCCAGGCAGCGAAAGTACATGTTTTTCATACATTTTGTCCAAAGCTCGTCATCAAACATAGGATACTGCTGAAATGCTTGGGTTTCGTACGTCCACCTAACATGAAAAAAAAGAACAAGCTACTTAGTACATTTCTTAAGTAAATATCAATCTACATTGAAGGCATACTGGATTTAACTCACCCAGGTGCAAAAACTGCATAAGATAAGTCATGAGAGTGTACTCTGTCGATTGCCTGCAATTCAGTAGTTAGTAAGTAACTGAAAATAATATAAAATATTTGATAGATATTTTTGTGCAATGGTTTACCATGCAAGTATTTAGTCCACCTCCTGCCCAACATCCTCGACCCCAGCAATCGATGCCAGCAAAAACATCATAGCGGCGGTCTCCAGCCATAACAGCTGAACTTTGAAGTTTTTCATCGTTCCAATTGTAATTAAGAAAGATTCCATCACAGACATCAAAGAATAATCTGACAACACAAGAATAAATTATTGTTTTATAAAACGAAACCAATGCTTTATACTGCAATTCCAAGCTATTTATGACAGATTTCCCTTACTTGTTCATATCATTTAAGGCATCCTGCCACTTAAGTTCACCCGTTTTGGTTACCGAATCATACCTGTCCAAAAATATTTTTTATTTACATACCAATTACACAAAATAAAATGCTCACACTCAATCAAATTCCTTTTGCTAAAAATTACCATATAACAATATTTTTTGGAGATTGTTTTTTAAGAGCCTTCGTCAACTTTGAAGCAAGATCAACCATCTGGTTAACATTTCCTTCCAATACATTTTCAATATTCAGCAAATAACCATCAAAGCCATAGTCCCGATTAATTGCGCACAATTTTTCCACGGTTAGATTAATGGATGCTTCAGAGGAGAGCATCTTCGAACAAAGTTTCACACCATCATCCCACTCAGTTATTATTGTCCCTAAAAATTAACAATTTCCGCAACCTCAAACATTAGAGTAAAAGTTGACAAATAAAGAAATCATGAAAACACGTCCCACTCCCTCACCTAAGATTTTGACACCATGAGAATGTGCAGCATTAATCCATCCAATTGGCGGTATGGTTATGAATTTGTGGGCAAAATACACGAAGATATCAGTCAAAAGCCAATTCCTATAAACGTAATTTTCCATGTTGCTCGTTCCATTTACAAATCGATCATCCCCATAACCTCCTTTCAAATCATGGCACACAAGGGTCAAAGGTCTACGATCGTTCTTTCCGGCTGCCTTTCCACATAACCCCATTTTTGATTTGCTGAAGCTGGCGTCCATCAAAGGAACAGTTTTCTTTCTTCTCAAATCCTTAAGTACTCTATGATTGCTTTGGCATTGATTGGTGTCTTCAACTCCATATCCCATAAGCTCTTCAAATGTAGTTATTGGCTCGTAGCAAAGGTTTAAGTTATCTGATAATAATGCATCATCATCTCCTAACACAGTTGAAAGCCCTTCTTGACTAGTAGTGGTTTTAGTAACCCCTGCTGATGAACTGCTTTTAGACGGAGGTTCTGATTCTGATACACGTGTCTCGCCAACGGACCCCATGTCTGCCTTCTATAAAGCAACAAAACATCGCAACAATCCAAATAATATAGTGAATGAGAACATTAGTTACTGTAACATTTTAATGAAAGTTAAGCTTACAATTCAATGATGAATGAAGTCAACAAGTCCTTTTGGTTCTCATCCAAAATGACACTTTAGTTGTAAGTAAGCTCTAATTTGACAGTTTTGCAGATGACAGGAATGAACTAAAAAGAATGTAAAGATTATTAATTTATGTTTGAAAATTAAACAAAACAAGGGTCACAAAATACATTACATTACTTTACACACTAAAAATACACGCATGTAACTTACGTCTGAAAGTATGGGCTTGTTTTTGCTGACTCCTCCCTGGAGCAATGCTATTCAGTCTCTCAGCATCAGCTGTCCAATTTCTGTTGGAACACACAATACAGCTGTGTAACCTAAATGCACTCGCCCTTCACCTTCCCAATCCAATGCACTTCTTTCTATCGTTCTATCTACGCTGCTACCAATATGCTATGCAAAATTCGTCGTTCGTGATCCTGATATATGATAATGGCATTGCATTGCGTTGTAAACTGATGATGAATCAATGTGATATATATTCTACATTCTACGCTACGACTGCTTTACCTCATGCTTTATATTTCTCTTTGTATACATCCAATACATCCAATTCGTGTTTTAATTAGGTTCATAATTTTATTAAAATGCCAATGCTATTATCCTTTATAAAAAAGACTTCATGGAGTCATACACGCGAGGAGTTTTGGGCTAAAAAATCGACTTTGTTGTTTGGTTCATTTTGTCAAATAACCTTCGAGTTTCAACTAAATCAAAAGATGTCTTAAATTTACGTGTGCGTAGTTTTTGAAATATGTATTGCATTTAAATTGTAAAATGCTATCAGTTGATTCAGTATGTCAAATAACATTTGGGTACTGAGATTCAGGTAAATCAGAGCATCATATCACCCCAGATATGCAAGAGTACAAAAGAACGCATGATTTCTGTTTCTGACAAAGAAGACCCGTAAATGTTACGCTGCGTTAATAAAGGGGAAACGGGAAACTGTTATGAAAGGAACTGTCAAGTCAAGATCTCCTACTATACAATACTAAAATGAATTAAAAGCTCCGTTTGGTCGGCATGAAGCAAACAATTTTTAATCCGATGTAGAATTAGACTACATGATTAGTATGCATGCAAAATATAGAGTTTTCACTGATTTAAACTGATGATGAATGCAAAAAAATAAATAGAGTTAAGTCCATATATCTTTCATTTTATCCAAAATACACACCTTAGATTTCCCAATATTTATTAATCAGAAAGAAATATATATGTATTGTCATAACTCTCCCCTCTCCAATATCCAACATATCATACCATAATCAACATTTTTATATCACCGTTCTATTTGGGTGGAGCACGTTAACTTGTACATTTCAAATGGTTCCATTCTTCACTTAAACTACTTCTCCGTTCCTCTTCATTATACAGGATTATAAATTCAGCCTTTCTTTGCAAACCTAGCGGTCGCACAAACTCCATAAATAATTTATAATCTTAAAATTAGATAGATTTACTATATGTATATATATGACAAATTCGATAAAATGTTCTGCAAAGGACAGAAAACGAAACCTTTACCGTTATAAAGTATTGTAATCTATGACATAACTACAGTCAAGTCCAAGACTTTCACCATGCTATTCTTCTATGTCTGCAACATACGTGAATACATGATAGCGACATATTTACGGGTGCGTCTACTACAGTTTACTACAAATAATAATACAAATATTTTAAACAAAATTATTAACCATTTTAAAAATGCATACAGTCCCAACAACTACTAGAGTCTAGTTCATCTTGTGTAAAAATTGAAATTAATGCAATGCGGCAGTTTCAGAAATAAACTTACATCTAATGACTTTTTGATTTTCTAGAGAAAAGGTTGACAGTTTGATTTAAATGTTTTAACAAATGCAATTTGAAATATAACGGCAAACTTAACTTACATAATAATATGTATTTTTTACAACATGATGACAACGATGGCGGCAATTTGCTTCAGTTATCAGCAAGATAAGTGGAAGCCGTCTGCGCGACCAGAGAGGCTAACACATAATCATGCATATATATAATATTATTAAGGATAATGGGTATATACCTAAACTAAACCTACAGTTAAAATGTTACAAACTATTGCTTGAAAATGACAATTAAAAAAATTGTATTGTACACAACTATTATGTTTAACATTGGTCATGAACGTGACAAATTGACTTAATTAAACTATGTTGTAATTATTAATTTTGTTTCATAATTCCCTGATGTTTTCCTGTAAGGTTGAAGGTATCGGAAACCAAATTTATTTACGAATATAAACTTATGCTTTGAAGCTAACAATTAAAGTTTCAATATGAACTCCCCAAAAGAGTCAAGAGTGGCAGATAAAAAGTTGTTACCAGATATAATTTGCGTTGAACAAGTGATGGTCATTTTTTCATTTTAAAGCTTGCATAAAAATATGAGTTACATATATGTTGACATTTTTACATACTACTATACTACTACTTATTACACCCAATCCTTATAAATACTAAACTCATGTCAAGTTAAGTATATTGTGAATGGAACCTTAAAGATAATAAAATAGTAATAACTATTATTCTTATGATATTTGTTTGTTAAGGTACTTTTCAAGCAGTGCTCAAGTTTTAAACAAAATCTTTTATAATCTTGGGACTGGATAGGATTTGAATCAGTGAAATAAACAGGAATTCTAGCAAGTCTTGAATAGATGTTAGAGTTTCCTTATTTGTAATAATTAGAGTTGTTTTAAATTATTTGCGTAACGATTCGATTTTCCTAATCATATTCCTACACATAGTAAATACCCGGAAAACCCAGAAGAAAACAACAAAGTGGCGATTTATATGCGAGTTTCTTATTACGATCGAAAGGCATTATATGGACAGTGAACAGCTTTCTCCCTTAACACTTATTAACGAACGTTTATATAATCAATGCAGGTATTGAAATTTGCAAATTTAGAAATTAACTTACAAAATATATTTTAATTTAATTGCGCGTCAACACGCGGGATCACAATTCGGTATATATCTTACTCATCATCTTATCAACAATTTAATTACAATAATTAATTATTATTATTAGAAACTACCGTGAACAAAGCCGAATTATTGTACAGCGTTCTACACAATATGAAGTTAACATAATAATTTACATAATATTTTAATCGAGGTAATATTGGTAATTGGTAATGTACACAAACAAATTATGTGTTCGATACAGCTTTGTTACAAATATAAATAATATTAATTAGGTCAGCATCTTTATCATTGCCTCTTTTTATCATCCTTATACCCCTACCCAGTACAAATTTGTAAATATGTATTGATAGCGTATGTACTATAGTATAATTTCCATGATGGGCTACTCACAAAATTTCTTTTAGAAACTTGCTTTCACTACGACGATACATCTCTTAAACAATGCTACCTGAACACTCAAAGGACAGCCTAAAACTTGCCTTTGATATTGTCGTTGTGCTGTGTTCTTGGGCCAGAGCATATTTATTTTGAGTTTATTGTATTGTAGATAAATATGTAATTATTATTTATGGATATATAATCAGTCCTATGAAGAAGTTACAATACATTTTGTATTGATAAGGCAGGATCATATATTGTTATGTCCTCCGATTTAAATTCATGAAGTAAAAGCATCTCACGATTGAGATGTCCAAATTTACTGTGATATACACGCGTAACAAAACTGTAATCAAAATGATGAACACTCATTCCATAATATAAATACCCATCTAGACAGAATACAAAAACGCTAAACCTTTCATACAAAATTTCCTTCACACTCAACATTGCCCTTATCCTCCCCTTTCTCTTATTTCTTTCTATTCAGTACTTGGTTTCTTTAATATAATTGTTTAAATGTGGACATTACTCTCCGTTCGACAAATTTGTCATTTAAAGCAAAAACAAAAGTACTCAATTTAGTGATGTATTTTTTTAATAAAAGCAAGAAAGTAAAAACACAAATTAGTCTTTAGACATAAGGGCATCATTATTTTTATGTGTAGATTCAGTCTTACAAGACAATTTCTGTCTTCTGGCGAATATTATTCAAAGTAAAGTATATTGAAACACCAGAAGTAATCAGAACACAATAGTAGAACCCGATTTGAATAATAGTAAAGATGCGCTCCGACTACTATAAATAAATAATCGAAGCCACAACAGATTTTATTTACCACGCAACTTTCCGTATCGTAAAGTCACATTTTATCATCATCGTGATGAATAGAGATTTACGCATATACTGTCTCGGTTTGTTCAGTTGAAATTATATTCCAGTGAATTTTGGTAATCATCAAACGACCACCCTACAACACCTCACCTGCTGTTTTACAAAGAAACAAACTGTTGCTGATGTTCAGCGAATTAGTTTTCGTCATTTTCTCACCAAACAAGACAAGATAATGTATCTAAATCTAAGAATGTCAATTAAAACAGCGATCTGACTATGAACTTCTAACCATTTTAGTATGTATGAATATAATAAACTTAAAGCGCACGACTGACAAAATATTAAGTTATGAACGCCAGGAAGCAGCCAATTGCGAAGATGGAACAAGTTGATGCTTACTTCCTGCTATTGTCGTTGTCACGAATGAAGGACGAATAGCCCGAGTCATCAGGCCCGTGTCCAAGTGATGTGCCAGTTACATTAAGTGAAGACGACGTTGTATTCAAATGACGGGATGACATAGCACTGGTACTCGTTGAAGGCGCTGCAGTTGTCGCCAGATTTGACAGGTGAGCTGTTTGAGGTGGCATTGGCGGAAATTCGATCTCTGGAATTGGTCGATTCTCAAAGTACGGATGGCGCACTGCGTCGTGTGCAGATATTCGTTGATGTTGGTCGAAAATTAGCATTCTTTCTAGTAGCGAAAGTCCCAAAGGATCTAAGCCAGGTACAAGTATTTCTAAATTCTTAGGTGGACGAGGATGAAAAGACCGTGGAAGGACTGGCGAATCTCTTGGCCATTCGTCATCATTTGGCGTGCCTAACAAACTGTAAACAAGATGAAAAACTAGTTAGACATAGTTTCCAACAAAAAAAATCCACTTGTGTTCGGAATGGAAAATGGAACACCATTAATTAAGTATTTTCAAAATCATTGGAGTTCAAAACACTTACTCAAATATTTTCTCTAGTTGATCTCGCTCATTAGTACCGGGTAGAAGTGGTCGTCTGCGAATTAACTCTGCAAATATACAACCAACTGACCAGATATCTACTGCAGTACCATAAGACGAACCCAGAAGCACTTCCGGAGGTCTATACCACAACGTTACAACCTAAAAGAGAATAAGGAAATCATACACTTTTAGTATAGAATTGAATCAATCCATTGAATCCATCTCACTGATAATACTTAAAAAGTAAAAACGTACCACATTCGTTAGTTTCATAGTGAAATCGTAGACTTTTGCTAACCCAAAGTCAGCAAGTTTAACTTGGCCCGTTTCAGATATGAGCAGATTTTGTGGCTTCAAGTCTCTGTGAACAATTCTCTGGCTATGTAGGAAGTCTACTCCACAAAGAACTTGGAACATGATGTCCTGCAATGCCAATTAAAGTTATATGTTATTTTATGAGCCATTATAGAAATGAAACATTAAGAAATTTAACAGTAGTCATGTATTACATTTAATGAAAATGGAATAACAATTTTTTACTACATTACCTTAACTTTCGTTGGTGACAGCCCATCAGGGGAAGCCCGAAGGATGTATTTTGCCAAGTCCATCTCC
This sequence comes from Orchesella flavescens, assembly GCA_964034955.1. NCBI lineage: Eukaryota > Metazoa > Arthropoda > Collembola > Entomobryomorpha > Orchesellidae > Orchesella > Orchesella flavescens. The sequence continues at coordinate 19,102,208 of OZ035954.1, forward strand.
ACAAATTCAAATACAAGAAAGAGCAGCAGATTCTGCTCGTTTCCATGTCGTGGGCCATGACAGACATCCAAAAACCTAACGATATTTGGATGCTGAAATCTATCAAGTTGACGGACTAGAGCTATCTCCCTGAGAATCGATACAGGTACACCATCCTCGTTGATTGGGATTCTGACTTTTTTAAGAGCTACATACTTCGCAGGCTGGGAAATGTCTTTGGCTTTGTACACTGTACCGTAGGCACCTGGATATTAAATAATTTAATCATTAATTATGAAGCAGCTACTAATTTAGATATTATTACCCAACATCCATATTCTCTAGATGCATGTTTATAAACTTATTAGTTCAATAAAAGACTAACCGTTGCCAATAACGGTCTCCTCTTTATAGAGCTCAAGAGTCCTTCCATGAGGCACCGGTGGTTGGAAGGTGACAACATCTGGTGGATACTCAGTTCGCATAGCTTTGTCCTCAAGCCCCCCACTTGACATGTGGAAATGGTCGACCAGACTCTGCCAGTCTGTCCGTTTGCGACTGTGCGATCGTTTGTTTCAGCGACTGTTTTCATTCATTCAACTTCTTACTGCTCCAAATACCCCATTCAACGCTTCTACTATATGGATAATTCCGTTTCTAGACACTAGAACGCACGCTATTAGTCAGTCAGTTAGCTTCGCTTTCGCTTAATATTACTTCCGTTTCAGTCTGCAAAAAAATAGAAAAAATCAACTCATTAGTTATCATTGCCCATATCATTGCCTAATATTTGACATTCATGATGTATGATGTTTGAAGTACACAAGAATTAGCTTACAGCTCAATATGAGTTTTCAAAGTTACAATTAAAGGCAGATTTGATCTAATCTAATGTTGAATATCCAGCTCAAAACGACGACCAACAACAAATGAAAAAGCCCCTTGAAAGTTTATCCCAACACCTAATGCCTAACGCCACAAAATTTCAAGTAGCTACTAACTAATCAAACTAATGGATAACCTGCCTTCAGTTATCACCGATCACTCAGGATTATATGTCGCAAAACGCTAATTTACAAGTAAATTGTTACAATCTCCACTGCTCACTCAAAGACACTCTACTCACAAGCTTAGGCTTTACTTGCCCAAATAGTTATAGAATTCAAATGACACTCTAAACTGATAACACAACTCCCGAGCCCCGATAAACTGGTGCTAGAAGATTCCCAAGTTGTTCGGGGGGAAATAGTGCATGAAATGTGACAACGATTTGTCATTTTTCCTTTGTCTTCAACACCAAGACAAAAGGATAAGACTACCAAACTGACCAAACCCATTTTTTAGTGAATAAATGGTTGTTTTTAATAAAATGTGCTTTGATAATGGAAAATCAATTCATTCCCCAAAAAATCATTTCTACCACATGTTCGATGAAATGATAATGAATATAGAGGACACCGTGCATGTGTATGAAAATGGATTTCCTTATATATCCCAATGCAATGTATATCCCAGATTCATATGAAAGCGTTAAAGTACAGAATTATGGAGGAAGGAATGACCTTTACATTTATTTAAATTCTTTTCATGAAACATTCTACAAAAGGAATAGAATTTGTGTGATCATGATATGATCATCGTGTTCAATGTCCTTAAAAATTGTTTTATACATTACGGTTCTTGTGTGGTTCAAAAACATTCTCACCAATAATTAATATATATATGAAAACCGCCATTAATCAACAGTAAATTTGAAGTTTTTGGCATTATTGATAAGTTGTCATTAGTATGTGTGAATGTGAAGCAGTTAAGAAAGGTACTTCATTTTTATTTGAACCTGTCTTATGTAATAATATGCCTATTGCTTTCATGCATGGCATTCCTCACCAAATAAATCCGCCGTCTATGGATATGATGTGATGATGCGTCAGTGAACAAAGAGGCATACTTCGGCAGGCTTTATAATGGATAAGTATCAGATCCAATCCACTTTTCTATAAAGTGTATCGATCGACAACATGGAAAGAAAGCCTCCAGAAACGTACCTATCATCAGGATTGTACATTATTAAGCCAGTTAAATTTAATACTTTTATTTTGCCTAAAGACTTCATGAAATCTTTCTCTACTTTGCTACGCCATGCATACCAGCATTTCGATAGAATTAAGGTACATAAACACCTCTACTCTCTACATAACACGGGAAGGAGATGGTGAAATGAAGTGAGGTTCGCCATAATATTCTACCTGAGGCTGAAGGACGGACGGAAGGGAAAAATGATGATGTTGATGATGATGATATTCTTTGATGATAATCTTTAATCCATCCCTGTCTGCATTGGTTGTTTTAGTACTCTACACTACAAGAAGTCGTTACACATCGTGTGATACATTAAAAAAAGGTGAAGTATGTGTAGCTCTCTTAAATTTTTGCTGGAGAGAAGAAAAAGAAAATGATTCTCATCTCATCCCCAGCCAGCGTTCACTGAACCTTACACGAATGAAACATTATTTCTATGCTAGTCTTCATATTACCAAATGAGTTCCCTAGTTTTTATGATTATTCAAGTCGGACCTCTTTTCTTCCTCAAAAGAATCTTTTTTCCAGGTAAAATATCCCTAATATTTATCTGTCCATCTATCTCTCTTTGTTCTCCGACCTGCCTATCTACCTCCTTCCTCTGACATTCCATTTTTCTCTTTAGTTCTTGCTGTGATGCTATATTACTACATTACCTGAGCGTGAGCTGAGAGAGATGAACCAAAGGTTGCAACTTGGATAAAATATGACTACACACATGAGATGAGACGGAGCAAACAGACTATAGATTCCGGTTTACCAATCCCTCTCAGAATTCCAATGAAAAAATATCCCGTAACAAAAAAAAAGTTGATCAACAGTACAAATTTGTCTCCAAGTATAATTGTAAGAAAGATGAACATATTTTTTGAGAACTTAAAAAGGGACAGACGATAGGCTCCTTATCTCCACGTTTAAAATGCTTAAATCGTGTAAACATGATTTACACTAATGAATGCCCATTAGTGACCCACCCCATTAAAATATGTCTGTAACAAACACAAAGTAGTGTATAAGGATCAACAAGTGAAGCAGTCAAGAACATTACTACTTTTACTACAAAAATCCCCATAATCATTTAAATCCAATCCTTTCAGTCATTCAAATTTCTTCTTTTTTGAATTCCTCCCTTTAAAACTTGCGGTTCGTTGATCCATTCAATTCAAGTAAATAAATACCAATGAACATGATCATAATCATAGAATTATCACCACTTTATCAACATTATCATAATCATGATAACAACGAATCTTTCTTGTTCACTCAATATACATAAGAAAGAGAGATAGTGAGGGGATGATAAGGGGGATGAGATATGCTGGCTACAGGTAGATAGATATACAAGTACGTTCAACGTTTTTTAACAACTGCATAGTTGATGCTGATAGCGGTCTTGCAGAAGCTTCATATCACCTCTAATCTTCCATTCAAAATGAGGAAGGTCCCTAACAAAGAAGCATGGTTGCATCGTCATAATGATGACGACGACAACGATGATGTGATGGAGCATTTTTTATTATTCTTTGGTAAAAGCATGAATGCAACCGTCCATGACTATGTCAACAAAGGAAATCCATAAAAAATCACGTACATACGTTATTTTAACTAAGGCACATCTACATCTCTTGCCGTTCCTTTTACCTATGACCAAATACCATAATCCATCCGTATTTGCTCCTATTTTCCTCGTCACTCACTCACTCGAGAACAAAACGGGAGCAGCTGAGCACACGTATAAACAAATCGCTTAGCTCAGAATAAATTTAATAATTAAATTTTTGACAAGAAATACGACGAATTAAATTATACAAACAATGTCAAACTGTAGCTAGAACATTATTGAAACTAAATAGTTTTAATAAGGTTAGCTACAAACCCTGCAACCAATGATTATTACTATAATAATTAAGTTGCCTTTATTCTCATACCCAGCGGTACTAATATTGCTCTTGTACCTAGCTGGGCTCACCAGCAGGTAAACAAACATACTATTTTATAAACTGACCACTAGCAACTGATAAACCACGACCAGAAGTACTGCTGAAGAATATTTATTGCTTTTAAGGTCATCATCATCATACTTCATGAATATCTTCCTGTGTTGGAGACTTTTGATGTGGATGTAGGAATCCTGGAATTGGCCCGCTGGCTCTGTCATTGAACAAATGACACTACCCGGTCACTTCTACGCCTACCTGCCACGTTGACCCCAATCGAAGGACGATATTGCAGCGAAGTAGAAAGATGGAATCAAGTCGAAATGAGTACAAGTGGATCAACTGCCATAAATGTAAAATAAGGGCCCTTTACAAGCAAGGAACGAAATCAACGGAGGGCATATGGATTCACACCAAATACAACTGGATTTGTAGTAATTGTAAAAAATCCCAGCAAGATGAAAGCAGCAACGTAGATGACAGCCCATTGATTACATCAAAATTACCTTTTCATGACGTGTCAATTTTTGACTCAAGTGACAGTAATTGTTCAAATGAAGAGCTAGAAACACCTACACCTCCATCACTTTATGAGAATTTATTCCCAAAAGGGCGAAAAATAGTTCATTTGAATATAAATGGTCTGAAAAGCAAATACGAGGAAGTGCGACATTTATTAATCAACGAGACCAACCTCATGTGTTTAGCTTTAACAGAAACTAAATTAGATAGTGACAGAGACTCCCCCAACTTGTTTCTTGTGCCTGGGTATAATTTAATCAGAAACGATAGAATCTTAAAAGAAGGGGGAGGTACAATTATTTATGTAAATGAGAACTTTACATCGCACATTTGTGAGCTACCTGATTCGCCACCAGGTTTTGTTGAATGTGTAATTTTAAATATCAAAGGAACTTTTATGAAACCAATACACATTTGTGTCATGTATATTCCCCCAGATAAAATTGATGAAGAAGTTTTCTGCTTCTTAGAAAAAACATTTTGTTACCTACGATCTCAAGGAACCGAATTTGTAATAGTAGGCGATTTTAATATCGATTTACGTAGACGTACTATAGAATCAAACCGACTGACAGGCATTAGTAAGGAATTCAATTTAACTCAAACAATCAAACCTCCAACTAGGGTAGCGGTACGTTTTAATGGGAATTTCGATTTTACAAGTTCAGCGACATTAATAGATCATGTTTACGTCTCAAATAGGGAGCTTTTTTGCACATCTGGTGTAATTAATATCACAGCATCAGATCATCACATGACGTACACGATTTACAAGTCCAACAAACTCAAATTACCTCCCAAGGTCCTAGAATATAGGTGCCTTCGCAAAATTAATGAAGATGATTTTGCGAATGATTTTAAAAAGATAGACTGGAATTTTATAAAAAACAAACACACGCAAGAAGTTAATAGTGAAATTTTTGAAAAAAGTGTCATTGCATTGATGGATAAGCACGCTCCCTTAAAAAGAAAACTAATAAAAGGGTCAAACGAACCCTGGTTCAGTGCAGCGTTAGTTGAAATGTGCAAAGCTAGAGACAAGCTAAAATCAATGCAATTAATGGGAAAACAGATTGCACAACAATACAGAAAATTAAAGCAGGAAGTTTACTGCAAAATACAATCTGCAAAAAAGCAATTCTTTATCAATAAATTTGAAAAAGTGAAAACATCATCCGATGTCTGGAATACAATGAATAAACTAACAAATTTTAGACAAAATATCAACACGAAAGTAGCCAAACTAGTGAATAATGAGGGGAATGTTCTTGGCAATGATAAAGACATTTGTAAGCAATTCGCAACGGAATTTGTAGTGACCAGCGCAGAAAGTGATGTCACCGATTGCTTAGTTGACCTTGAAAACTATGTAGAAAATACTGAATCCAGTGTAAACATTTCAAATGACGACGTATTAGATGCGATTACCAATCCAGACGACATAAGGATTGATGAAAGTGATATTAGGGATAATGATATATTAGATGCAATATCCTACGTTAAAAAGTGCAAAAACACCAAATGTAACGTTCCTATGTTTATCTACAAACGGTTCTGTAATTTACTAGTTATACCATTAAGACTCTTGTTTATCACTATCTTTGTTACTGGTATTGTTCCAAATAATTTTAAACTAGGATATGTTACACCTTTGTACAAGGGAAAAGGACGATATAGCCAATCAGGCTCATATCGTGCAATATTTAACTTCCCGTTTATAGTTAGAATTTTCGAAAGATTATTGTACCGAAAGCTAATGGCTTATGTCAGCCACTTTTTCGACATACATCAGCACGGGTTTATGCGTAATAGATCGTGTGATACTGCAATCGCAGTCTTTACTCAAAATATTTACGAATCTTTAGATAAGACATCAGGAAAAGCAGTAGCCGTATTTGTTGACTTTTCGAAAGCTTTCGATTCCGTTAGTCAAACACTCTTAATTCGAAAACTGATGTTTAATTTTGGAAGAAAAGTGCCCAAAATATTAATACGGATACTAATTAGTTATTTTACTAACCGTAAGTTTAAAATCTTAAATGGAAAGTATGAGTCAGCAGAGTATTTAATTAGGGCTGGGGTGCCACCTGGATCAATTTTAGGAGCCCTTTGCTATACTATTTTTGTAAATGATATAGGAAGTGCAATAGCCCTGAAGTACTTACTTTACGCCGACGACTTGGTTATGTACACTTCATGTGAGTCGTTTATCGATGGGGCCAACGAGCTCACAAATGCCTTAGCCAAATTAGAAGTATGGTGCACTGAAAATGGCCTTAAAATAAATGTTGAGAAAACGAAATGTATGCGATTTTTTAAGGCTAAAGATCACCAAGCAAGAAAAAGTGCTTTAGGTGAAGTAAAGCTAGGTAATACAAGGGTCGAATGGGTCAATGATTTCAAGTATCTTGGGGTAGATATTGATAGCATTCTCTCATTCAAATCTCACGAAATACGTGTAGAAAAACGTATGAATTCTGCCCTAGCCAGAATGTACAGTATCAGAAGACTTTTAACAGAGAAGGTCATGAAAATATTTTTATCATCTTATGTTGTAAATATAGTAGATTTTGTAATCGTAATTTGGGGTGTACAACCTACCAAATTATGGTCACTTCAAGAGAAAATAAACCGTTTCCTCTTAGCTTTCTACCACCCAAACCTAACCAAAAAACGAAGACAAAAAATGAAAAACAGCACCCTAGAAATAAATGCACTGCTTCAAAAGGTAGACCTCATGACTGTCGCAGAACGGAGAATTTATTTTCTGTTAAAATCGATAATGAAATGGCGCCAGCTAGACATCTTCGAAGGATATTTTATAAACAGCGGAAAGGAGGAAGGTTATCGTGACAGTTATAAACAGCCGAGACATTCCAAACAGTTATACAAACAGTCCATCAAGTGGAGTGCAACGTCTACCTGGAATCATTATATTTCAAAGGTAAAAAGTCAAATTACAACGGACACGACACGAGATGTTATATTAGAAATATTTAAACAATCTATTCTGTTAGAACGTAAGAACCTTTATGTGTAACATGTAGATTATTGTGGATATTTTGTAAACGAATCTGGAATTCATTTTTGACCTTGGAATGTACTATTGGAATTATATTTAAATGTTCTTCGAATGCACGATCTTAAATGATGTGATATGTTAGAGTATGAAAACCAGACATTGTATGATGACTGATACTCAGAAACAATAAAGTTTATTCATTCATTCATTCATTCACTCGTAAAAGGGTTTTCATACAAACTGAATTCTTGATTGTGTGTACACAATATATACCTATCTATACTATAACACACATATGTACCTACATACAGATCATCCCTATCTAACGACAAGGTAACATACAAACGACCTTTTTATTCCCCTCGTTTCTTCTTGTCTTCGCTTATATACATCTTTTCCGACAGCGTTCATTCAAGAAAAAACGCTCATAACAAAACTGAAATGACCTAACTACAGAAGCATATTTTTTGGAGAACCGAGAACAGTGTCTAGGGCTAGTGCCAAATGCTGCCCCTACAGTAGTATTCCTCGTTTTTCCTGATTCTCTCTTTATAACTAGCTTTGTATATTTTTCCCTGTCCCTTAAAAAAGAAAGGTGTACATACACATGGAGAGGTATGTACAGTTTTTAATGTATGTTAGTGGAGTAAAGGTATTCAAGGCATTGTATGAAAACGAAATAAAAAAGAAAAAGGAACCCGCTCCTTCCCTGGCACATATATTCTTTTGAATAACAACAACTACTCATAAATATCAAGGGACTAACGGAGTCTGAACATAAAAATGATGGGGGATTGGATTCCAACTGAATGAGTACTGCTTTTCTTCGAAGGACATCACATCCCTAGTTGCTGCTAATTTATGGGGTAAACCATGTGGATGTGTAAAACATACACAGAAATTATAGCCAGTTAGACATTTTTCCATTATGAAGATGATTATTTAGCATAATATAATAGTAGTCCCGTAAAGAATGCTACTAAGTGTTAATGGAATGAATGGAAAAAAGAGAATTGGAAACGGTTCACTGAATCATGGTCTCAATTTAACAGAAAAGCTTGTAGTCACCATCATCACCCGTCTAGTCAACCATTTTAAATGAATGGAATAAAATAAAGGTCTACGTTGTGTATATTCATATATCTTCAAGTCATTCATTTACCCCGGTTCCTTATCCTTTCCGCTGTGTCCTTGTCTTTTTTTTTTAAAGAAAAGGGATAAAAAAGATAGAGTTTAAAGTTTAATGGCACAGGCCATTCATACTACGACAAAAAAGTGTGTCCCAAGAAACAATAAACTTTGACAAAGCTAGAAAGAACAATATTCAAATAATATGTACACGTTACAGCAGGACGTGATGTCCATTTTCAATAAAAGAGCTTTCAATAGTTTATCGTTCCTTCGACGGTGGTCGTAGTCAGGTCATCACTCGAAAGAAAAAATACGCTATGAACTATATAGAATCATACATACAACAGACAAAGCTACTCGCACTCTTTTTATTATATGTATTATGTCTACTTTCCTCGCAGTAATGGCAACAAGCCACTCCACAGGTTACGAGAGGAAAAAATCGTGAAATACATTATACTTTATGCATGCCTGTCCGCACATTTCTTTTAAAAAAAGAGAGAAAATGATGTAGATTTTTCAACTTTTAGCTGAAAATTGACGAAGAGGGCCACCGTCAACGATGGGAAAATATATACACACACGGATTCTCTAGGATGAGTGCGCACCGAGCAAGGTAACAAAACATAAACATGAACTCATACATCAACGTACCAAAAGAGCCTCGACTTTTAAGATGAAGTACGACTGAAAAAAAGATTTGTTGCCAGTTGAAGGCATATTGCATAAAAATGGTGCTGGTAATAATAACAAACATCCTTTTCTCAAACAACTTCCAGAAGATAGACTGAAGAGTAGAGAATTGGACTTTGTAATGACTTTGAAAGATTTTTTTGTGTGCAATGGCAATGCATGTTAGAATTCAGAGCTTTAGTTTGTATGAAACAGTTGAGTTATTGTAAGAATGTTACATACCCTAAAATCAAGTAAGGAAACTTGTCCTATCCGTATTTTCTTTGCACAGGGAAGAAATCCGTGTCCTCTTCTTGTTTTCTTTAGAGGGACAAGGTCGTTTGGAAATTTGTTGAGTGAAGCGTATTCAAAAAGTTTAAGTTCAAAATCACAACAAACAATAATATATGTTCATCACAAGAGCTCACTGGGATATAGTCTCAATTTGTAAATGTGGAGTGCAAAATTGCATCTCTCGGATCCTTTATATTGATTTTGAAACCACTCAATTGATGCTGATTTTCATCACAAAACATTCACACAGAAAGTTTTCATCAGTTCTCAATTTAATTTAATTTTTAAATGACAATCAGTCGAAAGTTAACTTGTACGATGAATAAGCGTAATTAATTACAAACTGGCCCGAAAAGCCACGTAAATGACCACTCATGCGAGAATACTCATACTTTTTAACCAGAGTACTTTTCTGGGGCGAAGTGATGCATGTAGTAATTTTTTGGGGTTTTTTAGCAAAATTACCCGATTAAGAATAACTAATCACGAAGATAAAGATATTATTTATAGCTAGTTTAATATTATTTTTTTATAATATGTTGAACACAAACGTTAAGGGTTGAACTCTTTTTCTTCATAACCTAATAAGCGTATTCTTTCCCATTTGAAGAAAAATGAACTCAGTCCATCTTCATTAAGCGCTTAAGTGTAGTAAAGGAAAAGTTTTTGGGATAGCACGAGCAGTTTTAACTAGTAAATTCACATACTGCCGTATCTAAACCTCTAAACTTCCTTATTAAACGTAATTGTAGGAGAGATCTTAAATTTTATACATAATAATAAGACAAAAACATTTTTTCTTTTTCAGTCACTTTGCAATCATTCGCACACTTTTACCCGTAAAATAGTATTTTTTTTCTATACAAGGGATACTTATTTAAACTAAAATATTTTACTTCAATTGATTGAATCAAATTAAAGCAAACTATATTTATTTATTCATTACTTTTTGTAAGTTGATTGGACTTGGACCGAAGGACAAAACAAAAGAACACAAAAACTTAAATTTACTAAAAAAAAACGTACGAGTAATACCGGCCGTGTGAGAGTCTAGAAACAGACTGACAAGGGCCGGTTATTGTATTGTGATCAAAACCTCTGACAGAAGATTGTGAACTCACGAACGAAAGCCAGTACACAAACAAGTGGCATCCCAAAAAGACCCAGGCTTGAATACTTGATCATTATACACTCGCTATCACGTACAGATGTGCATGCATTGCATACACACTCACACACCAAACCAGCTAAACGGATCTTGATTCTCTCTACACACATACTGAAGGGTTCAGTTCAGTCATAATTTTGACCATTTTCTTTTTTCCTTTGTCAATCTCTTTACTTCATACCTATCTGTGTAATATATATTTCCAGGCCAGAAGCTGTATCGGTTGCAGTAGTGCTACTGCAGTGGATAACGATGGGTCTACGTATTCACACTCTCGGCAATCTTTCATAAAAAAATAGATGCTGATTTAACACTGACTCTTATGTGAAAACTCAGATGTTCTGTGTAGGTATCTGCTTTCATGAACTACTTACTTGAAGAGCCAAACAACCAGCCGAGCTTTGCATGGGCTCTCTTTCTGTGTAATAAAGGAACAAAGAAAGCTGTCCTGTCTGATATTATTTAGTGGATATGCCATATACCTTTTCTCCACATCACCATATGACAGTAAATGATAAGCAGAAAGAGTTGAAGAGGCAAGTTTTATGCACGACACTTGAAAAGTCAGCGCTTTACTATTTTTATTTATTTTGAGTGAGTAATAATAATAATACAAAATCTGAACTGGACCAGCATAGCACCCAAACAAACCTTGCAAAAAAAACTAGAAATGAATCTCAACTGAAGTTTTAGTTGTTATTATAATATTATAACACGAATACTATCATGTTCCAACCCAATAGACTCAAAGATACCCTGAGGTCTACATGTATGTGCATTTCATACTGCGCAATTGTTTCATTCTACACTTACTACGCATTTGAAGCCTCGTTTCTAAAATCTCAAGTACAATAGCATACACTTGATAGATTTAGTTGGTATTTTTTGCATTTACCACCGCTATCTTCCATACATGCCCATATCTCGTCATATTAAGTAACCTCGTCTTTTATCAAGTATTCATAATTGGTTGACAATAAGAAGGTCAAGAGGGAAGAAACCCCAAACCAATTTCATTAAACATCATTTCCCAATGGTTTCTTGAACATTTCACTTACGTCAGCGTCTATCAAATCAAGATCAAGGCAGGTGGATTAAGATTGGATTGGAAAGCATCCAAATAATGCTCCTTCTTTCAAGAAATCCACACATACCCATCCTTCAATCAATACAGTGAACATCATCATCATCAAAGGGACAAAACCACAAAAACTGTATTCTATAGCTATTTGCATTACACGGTCGAATACTTTTTGCGTGTTTCTCTTCCCTTTTTATTATTATGATGGCATCTCTTATCAAAATCGAAATCATAAAGATGTACATACATGCGTAATATAAGTTCTGAGACGTGCCAAACGTCGAAAATATTGCTCATTAGGAGCCCATGTTCAATTGTGCGTGTATTTGAGATTTTCTTAACCCACACACGTTATGTAAATTACGCACGATGTGGCTTCATAGCGTGGAGCTACATGTCATATCAATATCACACACTTTTCTCCCTTGATTCTTAACTCGTACATTTTTCAAAATTCATTGTCTTTTGCTATGCTAATATACTCCATATTAAACAATGTTCTTGGTTTATTATAGGTAAAGTAGAAAAAAACATGAACTACATTGAACTTTTCTTCAGGGATAGCATCATCATCATCATCATATCCAAAGTAATGCACAGCGCTGTTGTGTGCTGTCTAATAAAATAGCTACATGTGTCCTTTTCTTTTTTTTTACCTACCTGCCCACCGCACCAAGAAGCTTAGAGCATTTTTTATTTCTTCATAAGTAAATTCTCCTCTTTTAGCCAGACTTGAAAAACACAACAAATAATCTTAAAATATCATGATCATCACCAGCTCATCATCATTTTGGTACCCAACTGCAGGTTTAGGTGGAGGATGAAACAACATAAAGGTACATTTTGTATAATTCCTCGCACTATGAAGTAAAGTTGTGCTTTACTTTTCTTCCTAGTTTTCAATTTCTTGGTTTAGTTGTTGTTGGTCGCATCCATACATATATTTGAGATAACAAGTGGAAGCATGCTTAATCACATGCCTTCAAGTTTTGCCCAAACCGTGTGTTTTCCTCATGAACTCTGAAAACAGCTATATAGCTATCCTGCTATCCATACATCTCAAATCCCAATACAGTTTTGAGCTGCTCAACAATTTTTTCTAGGAATGACTATATTAAGAACTGATCGAATAATAAGAGGAAGGAGAACAAGGAGCGTCATAAAGAGCTAAATTGCTGAAGTGTATAGACATGAAATTGTTTTGTATCCAAAAGGCAAAGTAAAAGGCACTGTTAGGCACGTCCTAGAGGTTAAAGCTCTTAAACACAAGAGTAAAAACTAAAACGACCTTTTTCCATGATATGCCATGCTTTTGCCACGCCATTCTATTAAAATGTAAGAGTGCTGCTGAGATTTTTGAAGAAAATAATGCCGAGAGCTTTCATTCGGTGTTTTTATCAAATGAAATCACACAGAGAGAGAGAACGAAAGAGAGAGAAATAGAAGAGTGCGAGGTGCGCCGAGAAAAAAAATTCTTATTAGTAAACTAACCATCTAAAAGAATAAGAAAAGGGGATAAGTGTATGAGAAAGGTAAAAGAGCTCTTCTTAACTCTCCAAATTTTATTTTTGTAATCACTGTGTGTTTGTTGTAATTCTGTTTAAGCCATGAATGCACATTTATGATAAAAAGTTACGGCCTTTTTTAAAATGAAATGGGAAAGGTTGGAATTGGAATCTTTCGCGGTTGGAAACCCCTTTGATTCTCATCAATTGTGTTTTTCTGCATGACAGAGCAATGGCAATATAGCGAAAGAAGAAACAGAGATAAAATGAAAGGAATTCGTACCGAAGCCTACCTAACTTTCATAACAATAATAATACGCCGAAGTCAAGGAGGGAGGAGGTTCTCGACTTTAATAAATGTGTACGTACTTATACCTACCTTTGCAGCTGGGAACATTAGTTAAAAAGCAATGTTCTGTAACAAACAAAGAAACTTTTATGCATAAAACGATTAATACCATGCTGATTTCACAAGTCTCTGTCCTGCTTCCTCTCGCTCTCTCCCTCCTTTCTTTCATTCATAAAGAGGACACATTACAATTTATGCACATAGCAAACTAAAACCTCCTTCTGTAAATTGTTCTTTGTTCTAGCAATCCATTTCACACTTATTTCTGCCAACTGATATTCAAGAATGCAAAACAATCTTGAGGAAATGAGTAGGTCGGCACCACTCAGTCGCCCCACAAGAGACAGAAAGGAAGACACATATCACCGACACGTCTTTGCTGACTTCACATAGGACACAAAGGGCAAGAATTTAACCTAAAGACTGTACGCTTTCATTGAAATCAGAGACTATAGAGTACAAAATACGGTGAATCATCACAATTGTACTTTGAGTCACATTAAATTTTACCCGTGAAAACCTGGCCATTCATTCATTCCCATGTTTTCAAGGTAATCAGACAGCCAAATGGTTGTCGACATAAAAGATCTCCTTCCTTAATTAAAAAAGGTTAGCTCCAAAAAAATCAATTTCAACATTCTTCAACCAACATACGCATTATGTCTGTGCCTGTAAAAACGCAGTCAATTTCTTGACAACTAGCAAAAAAATTGTATTACAAATGTTACAACAATCAATGATCAGCGCAAATTATAGTATTGTGGCAGTGGTACATTGGTATTGGTGTATTAACCTGCTTATTTACCTGTCTGATCCGATAATCGAAAAGCATGCAAAGAAGTTGATCATCTCACTTCCAAAGTCACGACATAAAAACACAGTGGAAGGCAGAAGCATGTGAAGAGTTTAAAACTGAAAAAAATTGAGACTATGCTTGCTTAATAATATGTAACACACAATGATAAGGGGGAACTGATTACTATAATGTAGTAATATTATCAAGAGCAATCATTTTATGCAACAAGCAATAAATTTAATCAAAAGGAGGATAAACCGCCGATGGAAAAAGCTTGCTGTATGCATAAGCGTTTTCTACAAGAAAAAAATGGATAATAAGACCTTATCTACTGATGAATATTGTGAGTAATGTGGCAACTCTTCTCAGCTCATCAAATCATGAAAACAAGACAGAAAATCTGTAACAAGAACCAGTACAGTAGCAACACTACATTATAATCATCTCAACAAGAAAGCGGAACTAATACGGAAGAACGCAGTATACGCATTCCCCCGACTACTCCATTCCATCATATCACTTTTTTTTGTATGTTCCACAGGTAAGCTGCTAATAAGTATGATTGAAAGGAAAGCATCGTTTTCATGTACATTTTAAACGCATTGCACAAATGCATATTATTATTACCAGTCAAAAATGTCAAATCGCCAACTGCCAAACTAAACTATCACCTTCCTTCCTTCGTTCTTCTTTACACCAAGCATGGCATGCCGCTACAGAACCAGAAACTTTTACCTTTTTTGATCAGACAACAGAATCTGAAGCAACAGGAACTAAAATTTCCATAAAAATTCCTTCCCCCCTTTTCCTATCCGAAAAATTTCAGCAACAGCCAAAATAAGCTTTTTAGCATGCGATACAGAGAATACTCTCCTTAGAAAACGTAAACGGAGGGTATATTATTATGGAAGTTGGCCGTATCTATATCCATATCATATCGTGTCATTCATTTTATAACATTATCATTCATTGGCATCTCTCCTCACTCCAGCTTGCACTTTCATCAAAAGGAATTCCAAAGATAATTCCCCTATTTTCTTTCCTACTGGCTTGAGGTGTATATAAAACACACTCTCATATATAAGCAACCACATAAATACTTTACAATCGCAATCAGCAATTGCTATATACTACTGTAATCGGTGAACAACCGGCTGAAATGATAAATGTAAAGGCAAATTGAAAACAAGGTTTTGATTCTTTGTGTGCAACAGTTGCTTTTACTTTCATTTCGCCGTTGCAATCCCATTTTTCATTCCTACACATAATTTTATTATGATATGCGCACCAACCGAAACCCGAACGATGATAATGTGATTGCCTGTTGCAATTTAACAATAAGATAAAAGACCCAAGTTAAGTTAAGCTTTTGAGCATTTAGATAATTCCAGTTTTTTTAGTATTCGGGTCCATTGTACAAAATTCAGGTAGACCAAGCAGTAGCTCATAATAATCTCTTTTGCTATCCAACCGGACCCAAATATACTGACAATTCAAGCTTGAAAACCAGGTAACACATGCCATCACAAAAAATGACTGGGGTTTATAAAGGCACGTATAGCTGTACTTTGCATATATATGCGTCTTTATAGTTATGCTGTATATAAGCATTACACTGTTCAATGTAATGCAATGCATCAACCTTCATTTCATCATCGTCAAGACCATCATCATCATGACTATGACGATCGTCGTCATCCACCAGCTGCTGTTACTGCACTCGCTTGATCCCTTATGCCGGCTACTATTCCACCAAAAACATTCTCTGATCGTCCACCACCGTGCATCATCATCACATCACTCCCGTTCCTCATTTTGAGACTTTGGGCAAATAATAGAGAATTCATCAAAATTCTGCAGCAGCAGGATTGGATTTTGGAAAAGAAAAGGTGAACCAAACCAAAGGAAAGAAAAAGTACAAATGAATACGAGCAGGAGCCCAAGCTGAATCCACACCTGTCTATCTCCAGCTCAAAAAAAAGTTTCCTCCGTACTCCGTGCTACTGGCTGTCTGCATATATAGTATCACATGCCATCACATCATCATCATCATCAGTACAGCGTCCTTTGCACGATACCACGGTGCATTTTCAATGATCTTGAGCAATAAAAAGAATGTCTTTCCTTTGAAGTTCAAACTTAATTCTTAACAAAAGAAAAATGCAATATGTTTGACTGGGGGAGCCTGTTTAGGAGAAGCAACAGCCGTGCACATTTAGAGATGCGACACCTTTGTCCCAACTCGCGTTTGGTCCTCACCAAAGCTTTCCAGCGATTACATGATTTTTTTCAGAAACCCCCATAAACCTTCACATTTATTTTGTCGTGCGCAGAAGAAAACAAAAAAAAGATCTTTGTATTTTTCTCCCTTCTTACGCCAATAAAAGTAGCACACACCATAATATACCTCTGCCACCACCAACCAAGTAAGTAAAAATTCATCTTTTCATAAAGCATCAGCTGGAAGATGTGTTTCAGTGGCCAACTTTGCTTTCAAGGAACAGATGAATGATGGTGATCACCATCATCATGATCACATTTTAAGGGGCAAGCTGTACATAAGTAAGTAAATATGAGCACAAGCCACGTTATATTATAAGACAAGAAGGGACTTTGAGCCAATAATGATTTAAGGATTGCTACTTTCTTTCAATGATTTATAAACTTTATCTACGGAGAAAATCTAAAGGACAACTGCTGTTTGTATAAAACCCTACAACTGATCGGGTTAGGCCATGCCATGGCAGGCCATTGACCACCAATGAATATTTTTTAGATTTTGATACGGCATACTGGCTTCTCGTTCACTGGCCATTGGCACTAGTTAATGTCCCTCTCCATCTTCATTCTTTGCGTTTCATTCCTTCGATTACCATCTGACTGTTATTTGCAGTAAATATTGAAACTGATGATGATGTGAGCGTTAGCATATAGTAAACAATTATATTTTCAGTTATATTGGCATATCAGTGCAAAAAAATAGTTTAATGGATACTCATTCCCATACCTTTAGAAAAAAACTCATCAAGCTGTCACGCTAATTAGCATCTTTGGACAGATTTTTCGAGGAATGGTAAAAACTCAAAAGGGATTAAATGCCAATGAGCCGGCAATAGTACTTTACAAAGGCGAAAAAAAGTCAATCAAAAGAGGTGGCTATCGACATCAAAATTCCTTCGTAATTTCATGTTCTCATTGACGTTTATTATTGTATAATTTTCAGGAATGAGAGAGAATCACATCACAAAGTAGCGTTTTACTTTGTGGCAATTGCGACTTTTACATGAAATGTAATTAAAACATGCATGCTATATAATGTAAGCCCTGGGACACAAAACATATATTATGAGAAGAGTTAAATAGACCTACAAGTAAACATGTATCAAAAGTGTAGTTTAGAAGTGGAGGAGACATGCAAAAGGAATTTGGATTGCACTAATTGTCCTACCACTTGTACTTGTACCAACCGAAATGTACATTATACACTTTGCCTGTCATCTTGTCCTGTTGGCGGATGAAGAATAGATAAAATATTGCATAGAGACATGAAACGATCATAATCATAATAATAATCATCAACATCTCATACACACACTCAAGTAGTCTTGTGCTCCAATCTCGTAGCAGGGTTGGGCAAGTCAAGTTAAATACACCTTAAATATGTGGAATAATTGAATGAAATGCGTATATTTTTTTATATACTCAGATTCTCAGAGCTCCTTATACTTTATTCCTTCAGTGGTGATCAGTATTATAATAATTACAAACATGAATGAGTCTTCTTCTTCCCTTGACTTGAAACAATAAAACCATTTTTTTTCAGCAAGTCAAGTTTTTTCCTGACATTCATTTGTATGTAAAAACCCGCATTTCATGTTGTTCATTTGAGGTGGAAGGAATTGGTCCTAAACCCAAACCACATTCACCATTTGCCATATGTCTTATCAAAAAAATCACTGTCAGCAGAATAGCAGTTTTAGTTAAAATCAGATGGCTAATATGGTTAATGGCCTTCTCGTTGTAGTAATTTTTACTAACTTAATTGTCCATCTATTCATCCGCATCATGCCATGCCACGCCATACCTTTTGTGAACTTATATGGTATAATATTGAGTAATTGAAGTAGCATTAGAAAAATAAGCCTTGTGGTTTTCTCCGTTTCCTTGAAAAAAATGTTGCCTTTAAATAATAGTATTCTTGTTCACCCTTATGTATTACCTCATCAAGTTAAGGGAATGAGGAAATAATTAAGGGAAAACTTTTGATGGATGCAAGATTGTATTAACGTTAATTCAAAATCTATTATCTTATCTTGATCGTCGTGCTTTTGTGTGTACATTAAACATCCTATATGGTTTGCAGCAATCCCTTACCTGTGGTTCGTGTGGTTTGTTTGGACAACAGGTTTGTGATTCATCATAAATTAAATACCTTGTTAAAATGGATGGCTAAAGGTGAATGGAAACATTACATTTGTTTATGATGTACATGATGGAAAATTATTATCTTTTATGTGTTCTACTCATGTTGTATCCATCATTCATCATGAGGAATTGCCTCAGAGGTCAAAAAGAGTTCAGAAGGCTTCCTGGAACAGTTTATGAAATGGAGATTTTAGGACATCATCTTAAAACAACTATGTAATATCATAGCTTCTTACATTTTTTGTTCTATTACATAATCAAGAGAAGGGTGATATGATGTGATAAGCGGAAATGAAAAATTCTTGAAGAGTTTTATGAATTTCATAATATTATAATATGTGTTTTATTATTTCATGTCATACTTCTTCATAATCTAATCTCTGCAAAAGTACTTTTGACATTAGGACCACCACCAGAGTTATTTTCATGTATTACTCCCTGCTGCTTTATGTCAGGATGAACTCACGCCATGAAAGCGAAGCTAGGAGCAGTGCAATTGCACTAATGCTTATTGCTACCCAAAAGGATTAATTTCTGTTTGATTTCCTCATTTACATTGAATGCTTTCACTTGTCTTCGTAAGATGAAGGGGAAGAAGAAACAAAACGGTTATAAATTAATTTAGTTTGATTACACCTAGCATTACATTGCTCACTTTTGTCATTTCTTCGGGCAGAACATGATTTCATCAGCTTTCTTGATGTCTTCTCTCCACATTGTTTTAGGGAAGTGCAAAAAAGGCATAAATTCCTTTGCTAAAATCCAAATATTTTGAATTTGTGTTGTCGCGTTGAAAAGAAGTTCACGTGAATTTCAAATAATTCATTGATTAATGAACAATTCAGCTCAGTTTCCTGTAGATTCATACAACGTTTCATGGAAAGGAAAGATCCCCTGATAAATTTGTTTGTTAAACCCATCAAGACCAATAAATCTAGCGGAAACAGCGCTCAAAGGAAGACCACTGACACTTGACAAAGAGAACAACCGTTTGTTTGCTCAGTCAAGAGGGATCGGTCAAGTTCTAACTAATACATACATTTTGTTGGTTAGTTGACACCTCTGCTGAGTTACGGGTTGAAACTAATTGATCTGTTATTCTTGATTACAGATAGTTTTGTTAGGTAACCTTATACCCTGCAGGAAAAAAAGTTCTGGTTTGTAATCCAAAATCTACAAACACATTCATATCGGCTTCCCTAGTTCGACTAGAAGTCCTAATTTTTTGTTTGCAATGTCGTTCGTGATTGTCAAAACCCAGAAGAACTGAAGGGGTACTTTGATGTTCACTCAGTAATAACCATTCACACTTGTCTTTTAGCTTATAGCATTGACTCGAATAAGGGAGTGCCAATTCTGTATGAGAAAGATAAATTTTGAAGCAGTGGCATTTGCATGTCGGCATCCATTTAATAATTTTCTTTCCTTTTTTCATACCAGAGTTCAGCAGGGTGACAGAATACAATGCGCAAAAGAAGAAAAATAATATATATGCTTAATTATGTGTACATAAGTATTTCACGTAAAGAAATGTATAAAAAATTTACAGATCCGCACATGTCGTTGATATGAGTATGCCCAAAAAATATAATTATAATTATTGACTCGTACTAAGATTTATATTTATGATGACAAAATGAGCATTTTTACACTGTTCCCAAGTTCAACAAAATATGCATCAACATCAGTCAAAACTTATGCTGTCCCCCATCCCAGCATCTGTTCCTATAATGTTGTCATCAACTTGAGCACACATATATAAAAACTGAGAGATGAGATGGTCTGATGATGTGATGAACAAAAAATTATTTAGAATGCTAAAAAAATTGAAACAATATCTTGCACGAAATCTCGCAAGGAGTTGAATGGTGTAACTGAAGATACATCTTGAGTATTAAGCTATTTTTTAACCTTGAAATATAAAAATACAAAATGAGATGAACTCTGCATTAGCATAGCGGAGGTTGTCCGTCTGTCTAATGATTCGTCAATCTTTTTCTTCGTCCTTTTTTACAAGATCTGTAGATGAGCATGCATTTTCTCTTATGATATGATTGGCAATGAAAGTACGCTGTAATATGCTAATTTTTGCAACTTGTACCAAGAAACTTTCTTGTTGATTATGACATGCCATATGTCTTAAAATACTTTCGGAGCCTTTACCCTCAATCCTCAAAATGATTACAACCTGCAACTATGATATTAAAATGTATATAGGCACGTTCATTAACTCATTTTCTCTGAAACTATGTTGAGGAGGGACTTGCTATACAAGAAAAAGTTGTGTAGCATAACGAGTTTCGTTCTTTCAACTAATTTGCAAGTAGATTTCTGGTTAGAAAAGTTTAAAAAAACAATGAAATACTTTTATTTTAGTACCTATATATCCCTTATAACTGAGAAACCCATGTGTCACTTTGATTTCAAATGGTATCACAGCGCAAAGCACCCAATCTGCATAGATGCAAGTTTTACAGAAGCTGTACACAGGGTGACCAGCAGCAGGTAGGCGACTTTGATTTGAGAAAATATCAAAGACCTTTTGTTATACATTAAATTTTATGAGAATGCCTACACAACGAATATACATTGTGTCATTAGTTAAAAGTGTAACGTATGGCCGTAATGGCAGTTCAAGATTTTGCGAAAAATGTGATTTTTTTTTTCAAAACATATTTTTTATAATGATGATTGTGCGGACCCCATCAAAGACCATTAACACTATAAAAATTTCTCAACAACTGCTGCGACCAATCTCTTTATATTCTATACCTGTTTCAGTTATCTATACCCAGTCCTCGTTATTAACGAGCAGTATCACCATCTCCTTCACCAATTTTACAAAACATGGAATGTGCATGTGCCCAAGTCAGCTCAATATATATATTGCCACCTTGTAGATTAATGACTGATAGCTGGTCTGATGGGTAGCACTATCTCTCAGAAGTAAAAAAATTAGGGGTGCATTTTTTTTTATTTTGACTGATCATATAATAAAATCTCTGCAGAAAACACCACATGGAACAGCGAAAAACTGAAGCCCATGTCCACATGTTACTCAATTTCAACTTTTTAGAATTTTTATGAACACTTTTGATGATAAAGAAATATTACAGTGTTAGTGAGGGACCAGACCGAGAAAGTAAATGAACTTGGTTGTGAACTTGTCCGAAGATTTTTTAAGAAAAATCAGCTAGTTATTGCCTACAAGGATGCTTTATGTATGGTAGCAGATGGTCACTCAGCTCAGATTCATCTTTGTATTCTGCTGTTTCTGCCCCATACCACAATGAAATGTGCGCAGAAACAATTGAATATAATCGTTCGTCTCAAATGAAAAAAAAGTCTCTGCAACATTGACCACCGCATATTTTGCTGTTGTATGTACAAATATTAATGTATGCAAGCCATATCATCATCTGCCAGCAGCAGCAGTCAAGTCGTGGTCAACCAGTCAAACTATTATAAAAAAAATATGGAAGGATGGATCACTATATACAAAAGCATTCAAATCTGTTCTACGCATAAACATTATATGCCTAATCAAGTAGAAAAAAAAGTGCAGCATATAGTTATCATATAATAATAATCATGCAGTTATGTATGCTGCTGTGCTGATTCACAGGTAACAGCTTGCAGATGATTTAACACTTGATGAGCGTTTTGAAACACGAAAACATCGAGCTCAACATAGTATTATATATATATACTGGCTAGCATGGGGGTAGTTTCTTGTCCTATACTGGGAAGTATATATTATATATAGTGCTACGGGGTGACTAGGATTTTAGCAAGTAGCCAAAAAGCCAAACATGATTTGAACTTGTGCTCGTGCCATGCATGAACTCTCCTTTCGCCGCAAGTTCACTTCCAATTCAAGAAACAAAAAAAAAACGGAGCAATAACAACAGACTGAGGAAAGCAGTCTAAGACGAAGAATAAACGAGATCATCGTCATCTGCAAAAGACCTTGCTGGGTTTTTTAACAAGAACAGGAACAACAGATGCCTGCAATGACTGGTCATTATATCTCTTATATGAACGTAATATACCTGTAGGGAGCTCTTAGGAAGGAAAGTGTGTATGATGAAGTGAAGTAAGTAAAAGTAGTTGAACTACTGGATTGTCGGGTTGGACAGACGGGAATTTTTTACTTTTAATAGATCTTCTTTATATAATAATCCCCTTCTCGTATGCTGGCTTACGTACATTTTAACACAAAAGGCACCATTTGGTCACAAGACAAAAAATGAAGAGAGGAGACGTAGATGATGAAGAATAGAAGGAGGAGGAGACGAGGCATGATGATGATGAAGTAGAAGAAAACGAAAGAACCAGAAAAAATCGCACGTATTACACACCTGTCGATCAGTCGTTACGAAGGGCACGTTCTTGCCACATCAGATCATATCCACACACACATACTGATAGTACCAGATTACAAATACAAAACAATATTTTAAGAGATTTCAACTCTAATACTTTTATATACACTATATTAATCCCCATAGAAGAACAGAGTGTCTTTACGATGTGCTATTTATCATCTTCCCGTCTAAACCAAAGCAAAGTTATTATAATCTCTCTTTACTTTCTTAAAAGAAAGCATATACCTGACTTTGACTGTTCCGTCCGACATGTACTCAAGGAACAATTACGCAAAACACATAATGAAAAATCTTCAAGTGCAATTTTTTAACAATTGACTTTTATGGGGGTTTCTGTAAAACAGTAAATCTGCTGTGCAATAAACATCAAAATCAAAGATACACAGCTTTCTGTCTAGTATAATCATATAGCCCGTAAAAGTTGAACTTCTTCTGCACACAGTTTATCATGTAAGAGTGTAAGAGCTTGTGGGTTCTCTGTACAGCCTACAGACTTTGGAATTTTACATACGTCCAACACACGTGAACACTTAATATTTTAACTGCATGCCATTTTTTTCCCAGGGTCAATTCCTAAGGTAGCTAACAAGACTCAGGTATTTTTCAAGTTGACTTATGCATCTTCTTCGTCTTGTGATCATCATCCTCATCCTGAGTTTACAACTTCTGTTTTGCCTAACAAGAGGAGGAAACAGTCGTATATTCATTTATTCACAGCAGGAAGCTTTATAACAGCTCATCAAAAACTTGAGTGTTCAAAAAGATTTTGCTTTCTTCCGACAACATATCATATTCAACAATATCCTTTTCCTTCACACAGAGTTGAGGTGAGATGGTGTAAAAGTATGCTATCAATGTTGTTATATGGTAATTTTGTTTAATACACATAAATATTTTGCAAATTATGAAATAAAAACCGAAGGAAGATCATTTCAAGTGACATCCCATCATCATTTTTACGGTTTGAGGCAATCAAAGCTTTTGCACACATGTTGTAGTTTTGTACAGTGACTGGATATGAGACAAACTGCATGGTTTAGTTTGATAATGTGTATCACATGCTTAATAAAAAAATCACCATGAGGCATCTCACAGGTCGTTTCAAAGCCCAACTTCAAAAAACCAAAGATGTAAATGAGCAGAACATAAACAACAGACAAGAGATCTATCTAGGAGTCGCCAGCTCCAAGAGAGAGCCACCAACCAAACCAACCTCTCTAATTAAGCAAGTCGCAACTTAATTCCGATTCTATCAATATTATATACAGCAACTCGTCCTGCCAAAAAGGAATTAAAAATTACAGCAAAAAGGGTCTCTATATATGCCCAAGTCGATCCAACTCTTCTGACACTTGAGATGAGGCATCAAATCAAACGCTACTGTAAAAGACGTATAGTATTTAGTTGCCCAATAAAATAAGCAAAAGATTATGCTTACGCTCAATCCAATTTTATATATAATATTGCGTTTGGAATACGAAGAAGTGATCATAGGAATGATAGTGGACGTGGTAAAAAATGAAGAGTTGAAATCAGCAGCAGCTCTCTTTTAATTAACTACTTTATCCATGTATTAAAATACCTGCCTGCGCCCATACATTGCAAATAATGTATGCAGACATTAGGACGAGATTTTTAAGTGAAATGTATAAACTTGCATTTCATCTAGGGGCATCATCATAAGGTTTCTGGCTCTGAAAAATTCTAGATCGGTGGTCCTGGTCCTAACAATAAAAAATTGGTAGCAAAAGGGGTGCACAGAATCTGATGTTTGGAGTTAAGCATTTGCTCTGTTTAAGCTTTGAATCTTTATCAACATCAAAAGTGGTTTGTGGCTACTGGTATAATAACAGAGGACTCGAGTCACCCAGATGACGAGGAGACAAAAAAATCGAGAGCGATTATATAGAACACTTTCACAGTATATTTAGCTTATCTCGTTGCAAGTTGGCAAAAATCTTATCATGTACATATAATATAGTTAAGGATGGCTGGCTGGTGAGTGATGATGCCAAATGAACAACAACATTCCGCACCTAGCTACCGCATCATGTGCACGAACCAAAGAATTTTGAAAGTCAAAGCAGATGAATGACTTTGTGTTAGACTTAGACTGGACTGGTGATTAGATATCCCATTAATGAATACCTACTTAAGAGTGATCTACAACGCCCCATAGTAGCTGGGCAATGGGGAACCCCTTGTGTGTGTGTTGTCGAGAGTCGCGGATTATAAATGTTTATGTTTAGTTTAGCTGGATGATCCGACAGATTTTGGATGACTTGGACCAGCCATTTTTGCAAAAACAGCAGACCGTAGACCAACCAAACAAGATGTTTTTGTTACCCTTATTAAATTAGTAATCGTTACAGTCCAATTAAATATGAATTAATGCATAAATGCCAGAGTTCACTCAACCTACATTATATGATGCAGTGACCGACAGGGATTAGAGGGCTCGCAGAAGGAAAGGACGTTCGCATTTGTGGTTCTTGAATTTGCATAACAAATTATGGATATATTGCCCATTTGCCCATACTATGTAAACTTTCTCAGACCTCAGGGCTGATGCATCTGAACAAACATATGGATTCAAAAGTAAGTATTTTGACACATCATGATAAAATACCGGAACGGATATTTCCCAATTGTGTGTTTTTCTGCGCTGACAACAATACAGCAAAGAATATACAAATGTGAACTAGATTCAGAAGCACGACCAACAATACATGTAGCCCCGTTTATATAGTTTTTTGATGCTAGTAAGAATAAAAATAATGTTTTGAACGACGCAATTTTATAAAGTAGACCTATGTATACATTTGAGGCACATATTTATCTTGTGCCTTTGGTGGCGCATTTACTTCCATTTCATCTATTAACTCACTCAATCACGATTATGAAACGAGAATTATGGAACAAAGGCTGCTTCTTGGAGTATGGTATCACATACTGACGATAAGGAGTTTTTGGTTGGTGTTAGTTCAAGCAAGAAAATGAGTCAAGTCTTTTTTCCTGTGATAAACTGATATGCATGCAATGTATAGCGCGTTTCGCACGTCAAACTTTATCCATTACCCCCGTAACTCATATGAAGATTGTTGGATCATACAACACAACACGTTAGCCCCTCTTTCTTTTCTCGACCAACTTCATTGTAAAAAAAAGTATTAAAGTAAGCGTCGAGAGTTTTTCTTTACTCAATCACATAATGGAGCACGACGGTGGGCACAAATATAATGGTGCGTTTATGTCATCATGTGTTAAAAATGGTAGTGTGCTGGCGATGATGCTGCAGGTAAAAAGAGTCCTCCTCCGAGTTACCAACCGTGACGCTATATGCAATATATATATATTTTTTTAAACAAAAAATATTCTTAAGAATGCGTAACAACATGAGAAAGTAAAAAGTAAATGATGATGACCGAACATGCATGGTTGAATCAGGGTTCTATTTGTATTTGTATTTTTAAAAAAAATGTGTGTGTGTACCTTTTTAAATGCATTTTTTGCTTGCTTGACGGCATCAATTCATTTATAATAATAATATTAGCATTCCCCAACAGCCAAGTCAGTCAGTCAGTCATTCACTCAAAACTATTTGCTTTCTCATGAACCACTCATTTTCGTCAACCACACACAATCATCTCTATACAGCACTTTTATAATGTATGCATCTAAGAAAGGGTAGGTAAGGCAAGGCATATCGGAGAAAAAAACTTGGGTTATTGGAAGACCAAATTCCAATGCAGTCATTAATTTTATGAAGGTGGCTTTGACTGCCACATTTTCAGTATCAGCTGTATTTTGTAAACTGTAAGTTGATACGAAGGGAAAACATCAAGGGTGAAGGGTACCTAGATTTGTCATCATGAGAGCTTGTGTCCTTTTCCCCACCGTCACATATGGCTATATGTTTTTATGCATCGGCACTTACAAGGTATTTTCTCGCTTCGCACCAATCTATCTGATTCTTCTGATTGTGAGACAATGGCAAATATATAAATGACAACTTCTGTGCATTTCAGCTACTTGGAACATACATACACAAAAAGGTGTATGTATTATGTTCACAAACGCCTGTAATATACAATCAACCAGTTTGCTCACTACTATGAAAAAAGTATTTATAGAATCTTTCTTTGTCCAGCAACCGCACCGGGTCGACGGTAGACTCGTTTTTTTATGAAAATGTTTGTACAAGAGTCCAGTCACATGTCAAGTCATTATTTATGAAGAAAAGGCGAGTACACGCACCTCATTTTCGTTATGCATAACACTATTATTGTAATCATTCACATGAGATGATAGTTTGACTGAGGAATATAAAAATGTTACAAGTTCCCATGTATCCAGCATGTGTATAAATCCATACGTACGTCCAGTGCAAAGTAAAATAGGGGTGATAAGCATTTGACAGAATTCCATGATTCCCCCACACAAACAACGCAAGCATTCAGCATTCCTTGACACGCAAACCGATGCAACTCTTAGCACTTACTTTTTACACAAAAGTGCCAACATTTCATGACACAACGTCAACATCGTCTCCGAGCAGCGTAATGAAGCTGAGTAACGAAGCGAGCCATGTAATCACAAGTCCTAAGCCAAAAGAAAATTCACACTAAAAACCTAAAAACTAAAAACCATTCCATGCATGCAAAATCCAATTTTTTAAGTAATTTTACGTGGATTTTGCGTGATGAAATTGCGCTTTTGACCCAAAGAAAATAATTATGTATTTTGAATAGAGAAATACGAACAAAATTAAGTTCAAGAAAAACGTTCAAGTATTCTAAATTTTCCAGTAACATGCAACTGCAGAGTTGATGAGGGATATATCTTCTCTTTCGTAACTCAGTTGAATCGAAAAAGTTTTTAAAACAAGCAAGTCCATCCTGAAACCCATTCATGTTTTCATAAAGTCTTTTGGGAATACGTGTATTTCTTAAAAATTGTTTCTCACTCTGGGAATGTTTTGACTTTGTTGGCTACCGGGTCACCGCTTTTACCAAGTTCATTGCAAGGATCACACTTCCCACTAACGTGTAGGTCAAATGAGTGGAAGTTATCAAGTTCCATTAGAGTATAAAGCTGGTTAGGTAATACATGGGAATACTCTGCATAATGAAAGTTACAATCAACACTAAGCCAGCTAGCTCATGAGAAGTCCAAATATCGCTTCTTTTATGAAGCAAATGTTCTGTCGCAATGCGATGTAGGTACAATCAGTATATATATGAAGCAATGTTGAATGTTAAACGATAACCCTAGAATTAGAAGGAAACGAGACTGGATCTGCCAAGGGGTGAGAAACTGAAGGGTCGCTGCCCTGACTTGATCCTTGCATGTTTGTATTTTGTATTCTGCCTTTACCCAACAACCACTACCGGCGATTCCAGTGGTGTGTATTTCATTACACAACAAAAAGGAAATAAAAATTCAGTCCTCCTAATAATAATCAAACAAGTACCCCTGTCACTGCTTCCCCTACTACACTCTCATTCACTATAATTATTGCCGAAAAGGAAAGCTGCCTTGTTGCTTTGCTTCTATGTAGTATACTGTGGAGCACTTACTTTCATTCCAGTTTTTCAGTTATGCAATCCACCCATGCGGGAATAATAAATTCAAGTGAAGTTATGAAGGACTCTTTTGCTCTTTGCTCTCTTGAATTGCGTTACATCATTTTCCACACGGATATCGAATGCCGATGCATACACTATTAGATTATAAATGCAGTTGTTGAAGAAATTTTTTTCTGATGTATTGAATACAATCGTAGGACTGACTGAGTTCCATCCATGAGAACCTCAACTTTCCCATAGTCATCATCACCACCACCACCATTTTCATCATCATCATATTATCATCTCCTTTATCCATTCTTGATCCCTCCCAAAATCTAATGATGTTTGGAGCTCTCACTACCATTCTATAAAAAATGCACAGCGTCAACATCATCAGGAGCAAAACTTTGCCAGTCACTCGTCGTAAATTTTCTCTCAATAAATGAGTATTTATGAAGTTGTCTTTATCCAAAACATGATAAACCGTCACCGAACCGACCACACCACACACAAGTCAGCAGCTTTCCTATTTAAGAATTGAAGGACATGGCACATGAGAAAAAGTCACTAAAGGAATTTCTTGCAGGGTGATGAGATGATATGCTTTACTTAAATGGGCTTAATGAGTAGGCCTCTCTTTGTATTTGTTCCTTGTCTCATGATGATAATTTTCTTGTTGCTAGTTGTACTTTGTTTTGTGTAAAAGTTCTTAATGAGATCCTTCACCCTTTTAAAAAAAATGCTAGGGACTGATTCCTTCTGACAGAGCTTACACTTGGTGCTGATACAGCTCCAGTAGTCATCTGTCACAAGCACGATTACAAACATTCATGTTTAAAACTGAACCTTTGTGTTTTACTCACATACAGACGTTGAGAAGCAAAAGAAGCTTCTTACATAGAAACTTTTCAAGCAAATCATATGGAGTGGAGACTGGCCCTTCAAAACGAAATTTTCCACGCACATTTGAACCATAAAACATGCAATCAGCATGTTAGTGATCCTTTTCAAAAAGTCAAAACATGCACAAATTCTTTCATGCAGTATATACATTTTTATGAGACTTTTTTTACGCATCAGGTGTTTCTTACATTGATGTCTTGGTAGTCTTCCTTTCTCTTTTTAATGCTAATTAAATTTTCCCTGTTTGCAATGACCCCTTGATTACTTTACTCTTATCATGACATGATAATATTATTATCTACCATATCACACAACATTTACTACAACTTTACAACAATTCGTGTTGTGTTTCTTCAGTGATACTATTCTACAACTTCGTGAGAAGGACATACTGCCCAAAAGAGCCA
Source organism: Orchesella flavescens (assembly GCA_964034955.1). NCBI lineage: Eukaryota > Metazoa > Arthropoda > Collembola > Entomobryomorpha > Orchesellidae > Orchesella > Orchesella flavescens. The sequence continues at coordinate 19,132,436 of OZ035954.1, forward strand.
CGAAAACAGTTAATGGCTTTGTGGAAATCATGCATAGCCATAGCACACTAAATACTCAGTGAAATCCATTGTGTGCTGATTGCTGAAGTAGCCCTTTAGGGTAGCATACACCTGGGCTGTTGTTGTTGTGGTAGTTTACCAATGCATGCACACTCACTCTCAGATAATGAAATAAAGAAGACGACCCCTGACTAAAAAACAGCTTCATGGCATTTCTTTGTTCACTCACCTGCAACGGTATGTGTATGGCAAGACAGCAGGGGAAAAATAATAATAGAGACAATATAAAACTGGTCCATGCAATATTTCTTTGTCCCTTCAAACCTTTACTTCACGCACTCTTTCAAGTTAAATTTCACCTTTTACCAGGATTCCATTATCTTCACATACACAACATACATACTATAGTACCTACTTTGCTCCTGGGAAATGTGATTGCAAATTTTTAGCCAAAGTATATGACCACCCCGACACTAATTTGGATTTTAAGTAGTGTCTAGCTAAGTCTACTACACACCATAATAACTGTTTGTTATATACACTCATAAATTCTTTGTTTATATACTAATCTCTCACTCATCTTCAGAAATTCGCTTACAAGAACGAATGGAAAGGTTAACAGCAAGAGATCACTTTTTAGTTTGCTTGAAGCGAATTTCACATTTTCTTCGCTTGATATGTCTGATTACAGTGAACTACATACAACATACATATATACGAGTGGTTTGTGCCTTATGAACGTAAACAAAGGAACACGGAATACAAAGAAGCATTGGCCTGCACTCATATCACTATATCATTATACTGGTTTATGACTGATTGACTCTTCATGAAGATAATTTACTTTTTCGACTCTTGCGGTCGAAAAATAACTAATGGTCAAATTCTTGGGGAATAAGGATCTCAATTCCATAAACATTATTCATTCATCGCAATCACAACAAATGCCTTCCTGATCCTGGACACAAACAAGTTACATTTGGCAGATAACAGAAAAGGTTTTAGGAAAAATTATACACAAGAGTCAGTAGTGAAGTTGATACCTTTTCTGACATTGCAATTCTTGCGCAGGTGGTCCTAATCGCAGAAGGTGCTTGAATTCTTTGTCTGAATAACCTCTAAATAATAAAAACACTCCAAAAAGCACAAAGCATTAGTGTAGCTTTTTGGTTGTTGTTATTGAGAATAACACTTGAGATTACAAGGTGTTTGGATTGCATTTGTTCATTTTCTTGACAGATTGACGGATTTTACATGCGACGATTTGTCGGATTTGTTAAAATCTCTTTTAACATAGTGAAAGCGTCACGTCACGTGCGTTGTAGCATAATATCTATCATATTGTCATGAACTCATCAAAAAAGTGCAACGACATACGGTTAGCGAGAAAGAGGGATCATGATGTATGTTACTCACCTTGAGATTTATGTTAGTTAACCTAAAAAGTGCTAAAATCCACATAAATTGAAAATAATCAACAAAAAGGGAGAAATAATTTGCTGTTTTACGTTGTTACTGCTTATTCTACACCACAGAAAAAATGTTGATTAACCACTTTTCTCCCCAGCCCCACCATTCTCAATAAAAAATGCCTACACTTTTAAATTTGCAATTTGAATCTCATGAAATATGAATGAATGTGCATGTTAATATTATTTATCCGATTTTTACCCTCAGCAGCGGTGTTTACTTTTAAGATAATTCCGCATGCACTCACGTCTTATCTCGTACTTGTAAAGAACAAACACATTTTATGAAATGAAATGAGCATTAATATTTCACTCAAAATTCCGCCTCTCTCAGACCTACAACAATGTAAAGAAAACCAAATTTATGGTGAACAAAATCTGTTGAAAAAATTTAGATCTTTACAATGTGTCTATCATTTCATCAAGTGGAGAGAAGGTTGGATGGATGGCGATAAGACAACGAGTTTACCACGGATGAATGAAATATCTGAGGATGATGTAGAAGAAGAAGAGAAAGAGAGGCTTGGCTTTTCCTTACAAACTTGCTTTTAGTCTGATTTTTTTTCGTAACGTTACATAGTGGTATTATATTTATACGAATGATATGCCACTTGATTGACTTGGAGCTACAGAAGATTTTACATGACATGAAAACATTAGTAGTGAGTTGTATTTGCACATAAACAAAAGACATGGTATGTATATTCCACACCTCAGAGTATTTTTTATTCTTCCATCATCCTATCATGACAATGATCAAGTTGAAGAATGGCGCATGGAATGAAATCAACATATGAATGCATTTTTTCATACTTACAATCAAATCCAATGCTTACACGGAACATGTACGACAGAAGCTAGTTTTAATTTGAAACAATAAAAATAAGATTTAATACATCACAAACCATAACGTTAACTACAGATCAGAAGACAGATCAAAATCACAAATCAAAAAGGTGTGTGTGTGTGGGAATGAGCCCATTATGGACGGTGGGTCAAAGTAGAATTCCAATGCAAAACTGGCTATTTCATTCATTTAATCTTTGTAGAGCTCCTGTATGATCTGTCTCCTCTACTTTCTTTCATATTTTTTCTGCTACTTTTGAGATGTGAGAAAGGCTGATTGAGGATGCAGAAATCAAACTGGCATGATGTTTATATTATAAGAATCTAGACAAGATGATAGTGAGAGAAAAATAAAGATTCTTGTCTGTGCAATTTACTGCGCTGGCAGCCAAAAGTTGTATGCCCACCTTGCGTAATATCATGATGCAAGGAAAGGACCTTGATAAAACTAGTGAATGCTGCTATCAGACTACTGATTTTTATTACTGCTGGTAACTATTTAGGATGGAATGCGTAGGTATCACACGACAAAAAGTAGGGAGCTAAGAAAAACAACAGTCGCAACTATCTATGTTACAATTAATAGAACCCAATGTAGTAAAACAAGTTGAACTACTGAGGATGAGACTCACCAAACCTTTTTTCAACAAAATATTTAGGTAGACTATAGTTGAAATTCCGCATTATATGCTAATCCTATAACCTCGTTTTGTTCCGACTCTTAAGATGAATTGCATTTCATGACAATTATTATTATCCTCGAAGAGAAAAAATACAAAATTCATCCCGTTTTCCCTTTCATTCGATCCGATTTGAATGGCAAACCAGTCAAGTATCCCAAATGAAGAGGAGATCAGTAGGACAGTACATCAAACAGTCTGGAGAAAACGGTCTGGAATGCCAAACTCAGGCAAGGAAATTTTACCCTAGGAAAATTTTTAGAAACTCCATACAAAAACTGTCTGATGAAGGATGCTTTCCCACGCAGATTTTTGCCCATTAATGAGCAGGTTAGCTCATCATTCCAAGTCACGATAAGTACTAAGACCATAACAACCTATTAAAAGTTACACCACTCACTGTCCATTTTTACATTGAAACGTGGACGGAATTGTCGTTCAAGAGCATGAAAAGACTATACATAAAAGGTTTTGGTTCTGTTTTCGCGTGCGTGTCTTCCTTTATGCCGAATAACAATAATAAGGATAATTAGTGACTGCTCCCATAAGCTATAGCTATAACCACAGTGGTTTGTATTTTGGCAAATCTTTCCTTACTTTATACATGTATTTCTTGTTTTGTTCACACACAGATAAACTACACGTCTTGCTTAATCAGACAACCACAGAGTTGTAAAATTACTACCTGGAAAAACCATCCAGTTTATCATGACATTTATTAATATAATGCTAATTAATAAGAACATCTCGCCGAAACATGTAGTGAAAATAGGATTGAGACAGCAATTTTCCTCCAAACCCTTTATTGATTTCGTGAGAAAAAAACTCACATTATAGTATGTAATACGCCTAATAGAGAAAGAAAGCCTGTAATATAATAATTGCAAAAAAAAATATGATACCATAAAAATGTTGCTCAGACGTAAAAAAAAATTAAGACTACTGCATTGCATGTAACATAGCTTAACACAAAGACAGTTGAGTCAAGCCCTGCAATAAATAATATCTATACTGAACTTTATGAATGAGCTGAACAAGTACATATGTAAGAGAGTATAGAAAGGGATTTCTTCATCATTCAGCATATGGGCAAATGACGACATTTCCTGTGTAGTGACTTATTTCTGTCCTCAAGTTCATTCATAAAGTTCAAAATGCTATATGCCTGTAGCCCAACCAAAATGAATATCAGAAGCTCTCATTACAACTCAAACAAAGTTTGTACGCACACTCATTTCATTTATCTCTGAAACACAATGTAAATGTTGGCAGAGAAGACAATGCTTGTGTTGTCGAGTGTTGGGTCTTAGCACATAAGAACAAAAGAACCCATCATAACGCGTTGTACCAGTGGAATTACTCTTCACCAGAGAAATGATCATATAAGCCGTTTGTCAAGAAGACGAGATTGGTGTGGCAGCCGGCATCAGTAATATATTCTCTAGACTTAGACGATCCTTCAATACACAAAAGTACCCAAAAACTAATTCCCATGCTATTTCTACATATAATATATTTGTAGCTCAAGCTTTGGTAGTCACCAAGTCACATGGACCACTGCAGTAACACATGTGGCCATTTGCTATGATCATACCAGATTTTATGCAAATGTCTTGAAATGCAATATAGTGGTCTCAAATACATGTAAGTATTTGCTCAACCCACTATGAGTGGATTTGATTTCTCTGCAATCTAGTCCTAGCCCTAATCATATTACATAAGTTTGTTTTGGGCATTTCTATAAACAACAGCTTTCATTCATGAAATAAAACTAATAAGTCATTCATAATAAAATGAATCCTTACCTTAACCATTCATCTGGCTTTATCCTCCATGAATTTTTTAACAATCACATAATCATTTTCATCTTCCAACTGCATGTTTCCCCCCACAATACATGCGTCTTGAAGATGAGTGCAGTGAGCTATGATAATAATAATATGATCCTCTGAAATTGTTGCTGGCATTGATCCCAAAAAGTTACATCTATGTTACACAATGACATCCAAACACTTCCGTCTTTTGTAATAAACTTTATCCAGTTTTTATCACTTTTTATATGTATTTCTGGAAACTGCGTTTTTCTCTCGAAAAATATTTAATGTATCTACATAAATCTTTAATTGCTTAAAAAACATACGTGCTGTATTAAATAAGTCATAAATCGCTATATTTCAAAAATTTCCACACTAATGAAGTTGTATGCAATCTACAACTAAAACACTTGTGACTTGAGCTCAGTGAAATGCATACCTATACACAGGTTTTTGAATAAGTTAAACAGAAAGAAAACTGCCAGACATGTAGATAAACACAAGGTACAAAAAAAGTTGCGTATTTCAATAACAAACTGATGTTCATTTCCACAAGAGCAAACATACAATGTTTCCTTTTCACATAAAAGGCTATTTATATATGTGCACATTTTATACATCATATTCTCCTGTCTGTTTTACATACACGAAGACCAGCCAGACGTTTGTTTCCATTTCATTCAAAAAATAGATGAGACACTGATTAGGTATTCCAGTATCTGGTACTGGTTCACACAGGCTAATGGTATGGATGGTACAACTGGAAAAAAAGTTGTATGTACTCGGCAACTCTTTTCGTGTCATCGTCATCATCATCATCATCATTGACATAATGTTGCCAACAAATGAATTGCATACATTGTATTTAGTAGCCCATGAAGAGTGTCTACTTCGTATACAAAGGGTCATCGTAATATCATCACTTTATGCAGCAAAAATTGACTCAAAATGTCAATCCTGTGACAAAAATTTGATTGGTATAAATCACATTTAGTGTTATTCTGTTCGCTTGCTTCATATTTTTATCATGTTTTTCACTGCTTTTCAGCAAAAAATGCTCCTCCTCCCATCGCAGCCAAAGCCAGGTCAAAGAGAAGTGAAAGGAAGACTGTCTCGATTTTGCGTATTACTCCAAGTACTCCATTACATGACGGGTTAAATGTCGGAACAAGAAACGAACATGAAAAAGGCATTGGTTATAGTCTATCATTTACCGATGCAGAAAACATCTTGTAAAATAGATTGAACATTACCTAATCAAACAAGCATCATCAACATCATTCTACCATAAAGTTTGCATGCATTTTACCACATGCATTAGTACATGAATTTATTCGTCAGAGAGAGAACATTAAACATAAAAAACTGGCGAGTTTTCCTATTCATCAAAATGCAACTTTGTTTCTTTGTGTAACATTCAACATTGTATGTATGTATCAACTATCACCATATTATTTGCTACAGTCGATAAATGATCATGATAGGTTTTTTGTATGGTGTCTGCTGCTGAGAGGCAGATTGCAGGAAAAAAATCGATCATCAGAGAAAGCCGGCAAAGGGCTTAATGAGTGCATATTCCAAAAGCTTGAAGCATCATAATCATCATCAACTTCGTGGCTAAGCCGCATAAAAATATTCAAGTTAATATATATGTCACGGCAAAATAGACATTTTTGTAGCTCCAAGCATGTTTTTTTACTCGACTTGATCACGGCACCGCAAAGACGCAGAAAAAAGTTTATGCAGAAAATGAAAAATGATATTCATAAATTTAAGATGCTAGCCAGTAAGTGCCAGTTATCCGGTTGGGTTATGTTGTAAAACAAAAAAAAAAGTGTGGACATTGGTTCATAAATATAACACCGAATTGGAATCTCAAAATTGGCAAGTTCATTTTAATTTTAGGGAGAGAGGTCGATCAAAGGAGCAAGTCAACTAACTATCTGTCAAACTTAATCTTAGCAATAGGGGTAATTCTCGATTGGTTTAAGAGCGTATTCTCTCTATCAGTTCAATGTCATTTGGAATGGAAATGCCTTTATCTGTTAATGTATGGAGATTTCAACCTTAAGGAAATGTTAAAAATAGTACAGAAGATTGAAACGCGAATCTTTTAAGGTGAAAACCTATTTAAACATGAAGAATTTTTGGATATTATGCTGTATAAAAAATGTAAGGAACACTTGTTGCTTTCCTGCCTTGTGCTCACTATCGCTATATCATCCTTGCGTGTTGTGCAACCTATCACCACGCACACATTTGCAATAAAGAACGATGATAATATGGAGAAAAAAATGATTGAGTTCAAATTATCCATGGACTTTTTACTAAACTGCTTACTTCATACCACACATTATCTGCACTTAAAAAATCCCTGTAGCAAGCCAGCATGAATTCGTAAAATGATTAGAACTCACTGTGATGTGAGTGAGCTGAGCTCTCAAACAAATATTTTCTTTCGTATTTGTGTGCACAGTGCAGTACCAGTACATAATAAGGTGCTGGTTGGCCGCTGCTGACGAGGCAAACATTCTTTCTTTCTTATTATGGGAGCAAAATCTCATCGTCTCATCATCACTCAACCATCATACAGCATGCTTTCATACAATATGATGTTACAGGATGCGGCCTTTCTACTTCAAGAGATTCACAAGCACATATATGGGACTGAAAGCTGGTGCATTACATTACATTATATTAAATCTAATGATAACAGCGAATTTCCAACTTTTCCTGAAGATATCGCATGAATCAAGACCATAAAAATAATATCTGTACGGAAAATCCAAGTTATATAGGTCTGCTTTATTATGGAGTGTGCACTACCATATCATACCATACCACTACTACCTCACTTATCCAATTTCTTCTTTTGAGAATTACACGACTGTTTCACAAGTTTTATTTCCTTTGATGTCAAATAAAAAATACTTGGCATATTTTACCTGAAGAATATTGTATACTTTATTTGCTCATTATCATTTTTTATTTCTTCTCAGTCAGTGGCAGCAGTCATATTCGACGTCCGTCCATCCGTCCTCAAGGAAAAATTGCCAAGAGTGAAGCAAATATAACAACGTGCTCTCACAAGCTATTTTCTCGCAAGGATGGGAGCAGTACTGAACTAATCTCATGAAAAAAGATAAATTTTGATCTTGTCAATCAGGATCTCTTTTGTAGTCACAGACTAAAATAAGGTGTACGAAGCATAAATATGCATACATAACTATATATAAGCAGCAAATGTACATTTGCAACTCTACTCCAAACCCTTACGTAAGTAAAGCAAGATTTTCTTCAGTTTCATTCATTCTTTTCTCACGGATGGATAAATACCGAATCTTTATGCCTTCATGCATGCTCAAGCTGAAGATTGGATAAGGATTACTTATTTTTCTGGGTGTAAGCCAGATTTATCAGCACTCACACAAAACTAAACTAACCTTGTTATATTGTGTGATACATACTCTGTTTCTCTAACTCTAACTCTCTCTCTCTCTCTTCACCACTTCACACAATGCATGTGATACAGGTTTTCACAAAGACATGCACATAAATCTTCTCACAACACTCCAGTCCAGTATTTCATTTTCATTAATAAGTTGCAGGCACATGCACAAGCAACATGGGATGCGAATGAGAGTGAGAGAGTTCATAAAAAAGAGTTGTAGGAGGATAATTTATATACTTGTGTGTGGTACATGGTCGTAATCACAATTGCATATCAAATCATCATAATAATAATTTTTTAATATGCATTATTTTTTCTACTCCAACTTCGGCTAACTCATTCATTTTTACTAGCAGTATAATAAATAAAACCATGCAGAAATGGTAATGAAACGTAACATGTGTCTATGTCTAATGTCTATGCTTTTGTAAGGAGCAAGAGTGAGAGTATAAAAATACCTTCCCAAATATAACGTAGTATGGCATATAATACCATTTCTAGAATCTATGTTCAAGTAGCAGAAAGATCATTCTCATGATGAACAGTGGTGTGATGTTCTGGGAGAAGAAAGAAGGAGACGAAGAAATGAAGACTCAGCAACAAATTCTGCTATTTTCCGTAACATTGCCAGATTTTGTACTTTATACATGTGTGCAACAATATATATCGTCCCTGAAGTTACAATTGTCGACTTTTGAAAAGTTTGAGCTTACCAACAGTCGACATATGAAAAGTATGAGCTTACCAATAGTCGACATATGAAAAGTACGAGCTTACCAACAGTCGACATATGAAAAGTATGAGCTTACCAACTATCGACAAATGCAAAAACACAGTTTCGAGAAAACAAGGATTGAATATTTTTGATGAAATTTATTTAATTTAAGCATAATCAAAACATAAAACTTAATAAGTTACAGCATTAACCACAAAACAAACTGAATTAGTCCTTTTTGTATGGTAGGCTATCGTAAAAGAAATGAAACTCCTTTGGAATCACTTTTTTGATATCCTGCAGGTCCTTGTACTTCCGCTCCGAAATCTTCAAACGGTTTTGAAATAGCTGAGGTGTTAGAGGACACAGAACAGCTTTTGGACGTTGAGGAAGGGGTTTCCATTCTTCATCTACGTAATTGAGCTTGTAGTTAATACAACCTTTAGGATCATATTTTATAAGTCTCAAATCGGTCACGCATGGATCTCCTTTCTTATCTCCTGGGCGAATAGACATATACCGTTGGGACTTCTTCATCGTATAATCCTTGAAGAAAGCGTGAGTCAAATGAATTACTTCATACGGTTGAGGCTGGCGAGCATTCTGCGAAATCTTGACATAATCCGAAGGAATATATATACACTTGTTCTTCAGCTCCGACTCAATAGTGCTGTGCATTGAGTCACATTCCATCTGCGTGTGTCCTTTTTCAAGGAATTTTTGAAAAATCGTACGATTTTGAGAGATCGCAATTTCAAGAAGACAGTTGGCCATCTGTGTATTACGGTTTTGTGCAGTACAACCATCGCTATAGATGATTAATGGCAGATCATCTTTCAAATGCTTCACAATGTAGTCACAGATACATGATGCAAACACGGAAGAACTTAGGTCACCTTCAGTTTCATCCCACCAGTAACATATTCCTTCTTTGGTATTCAAATTATAAATTGTGAAGTTGTGAACAATGAGCTTAGTCTTGTAATATAATGAGCTTGCTTTTAGCATCGGGGATATCTTGACAGCTTGCAAGTCCATCGTTAGTACATGACATTGTCCATCATGTGCATCCCTTTTGTCTTTGGTCTTTTCATCTCTTGCCAAATCTTTGTTCTTCCGATGTTTTATCCAGTCTTCTTCCTTAACGTTTCCACTTTTGTAGCTGACACATAAATCACATTGGTCCTTCCGAGGAGAAAATATCCCAATATTTGTTTCCTCAATTAATTTTGATAGAAGAAATCTTGAAGACACAGGATAACCACGATCAACACAATATTTTTTGTACAGTTCGTAAAGTTCGCTTTTCGAATTAATACCAGGTTCTAAGTATAGTTTGGTTGATTTAGCCCTACAGTAATGCGATGGCAATTTTGGGAGTTCGTCCAAGAACATTTGGGCATATTTGGAAGATTCCTTGTGTTTTCGTTTTTCCTTTACATTCGTAGGTGAACTATCACTGCTGCTGATTCCAGCCTTTAGCCATTTGAGTACGTTATCCTTTTTTAATCCAAGAGTGGCAAGAAACATTTTTCTACAAACTTGTACCTTCCGTTCATTAAGCTTGAGGTAGTAAACCTGAGAGTACTTGAGACTGGCTTCTTTTCCAGGTGTTCTTCTTTTTACGGGTACACTGTCTACTAAAGAAATCACATACGATCTCTTCTGTTTCCAATCCATGGACTTCCAAAAGACCTCAAAAATTTCTTTTCGGTCCTTTTCTAAGAACTCCATACAATTTAATTTCTGTCTCTTGGAACAATAGGACGACCGACAACGGGCACCAAGCTCTTTAGCAGGTCGAAGTGCTCCAAACACGTTTTTCTTTTGGCCAGTTACGGATGATACTTCGGCTCGGTGCCCCACATACTCTTCTCCCTTCATTCTTAATGCTTCATTACTGATTCGCGTCCAACCGGATCTGTTTGCCCTTCGACAACGTTTTCTTTTTAATTCTGAGTTCCTCTGAAAAATCCCGTTTTCGAGACCAGGATTCTGCGATGTTTCTAATCATTAAAAAAAAAATTTTCAAATTCTCAAACACATTATTCCAATTTGGACTATATTTTGATTAAGAATGATACGGCCTTGCCATTTTCCTTTTCACTATCAGATGTTTCAGGTTCGTCTTTAATTGTGCAAATTTCCTTGAACCTAGACTGATGATGCCCCACTTCAACAAAATTGCTTTGCCTTTTCAGCGACATGCCACCTGAAAATGAAATAATTCCGCAATTAAGTGGTCGTATTAAGGAACCCATTTACTTGAATGCCATAAATCTTTGAATTAAATGTAAAAATGACCTTACCTATGTCATCACTGGCGACAGCATCTAATAACTCCTCCAACGAGAATGTGTTGTCATCCAAACCTTGAACTTCCATTTTCTCAAAACTATTTGCTAATTATTTTAAAACTACGTAAGTAAACTAACGACTCTGTTAATGATAACCTTTACTTACAACGTACCATTGCTCAGGTCCAGTGCACATTTCTCAACAACAAAAATCTCGAGTTCGGGTGGTATCTTCTTTGTTTCATAAATCAATGGGGTGTTGACAAATTGGAAATTGGTTTTCACTGTCCGAAAGCAAATTTTGTGGGCTTTCTGATAGCGCTAATATCTCAGTCTGCCCCAAAATGCATTTGGCGACAGTTGGCAAGCTCATACTTTTCATATGTCGACTGTTGGTAAGCTCATACTTTTCATATGTCGACTGTTGGCAAGCTCGTACTTTTCATAAGTCGACTATTGGTAAGCTCAGACTTTTCAAAAGTCGATAATTGTAACTTCAGGGACGATATGTAGTATGTGATATGTTTTGCTTTGATGTGAATGTATGTATGTGCACAAAAAATCTCCACTCAACATTTCATACATTCTCCTCATGTTTCTCCCTTGATGTCGACAGCACAACTGCTCCTGGATGGAGTAACAGCTGTATATATGTACTTACATTTTGAACATAATGGGTTGAATCCTATGTATGCATCTCCTTCTCTATTTGTACTTAACGAAAGTCTGCATCGTGTCTTTGTTGAATATTTTAAAGCAGAAATCTTTCTTTCTCGTATGCAATCACTACATTTATTCTGCTAATCTTTCATGTATTTTATGTAAATCATGCAATGATATTACTTATTGTGAGATGAGATGAATGTTGTATGTACTTACTTGTACATAATGAATAACGCATGCATCTCCCTAACATTTTTTGTACATCAGGTGGTATCACGGTGATGGAGGTGGTGTAATAATAATATCTACCGGCTTTTTAATGCTCATCTCATCTCAGCTCTCCTTCTTTGCTTCGCTTTTTAATGCACTGCATGCGGATATACGGCTTTCGCTAATCCATTTTTATGACCCTGTTCATTAACGAAAAGAGCTTTATATACAGAGTCTACTTATGAATACATGCATAAATAATAAAACAATGGGAATGAGAGGGATCTCAAATGCAATGCAATACAAATCAGAGATATACACAAACTTTTTGAGAATCCGTCATCATATGTATGGACCAATATCATATTATTCATCATCATCGTATTTGTTACCTTACATTTTCTTCCTCTTCTCTAACATAAAAATATGCATCTAATATCGCGTGTTAATTATGGAAAGCCTGAAAGAAATACCCAATAATATGCAGATGTACCAATACATTGAAGTGAAGGAACTCATTAGCTGCAGACTGCAGAACTTATTAGACAAAAGTTTGTATGACAGACAAGCAAAGGCTGTAACTGCCTGCCTGAATGTCTGAAATGAATGAATGAAAGAAACAATGTATGACAGTCGACTAGTCAATTGGTCAATTTAATTTTTTTCCCTTCTGTTTTGCTACGAATCAATCTAGGTGAGACATATATGGTGGCAAAATGACATAGATCTATCATGTTGCATATTGCTGTTTTGATTTTAATTTAATTTGCTTGTGCATGTGCACACTCCGTTCCCAAAATCTCAATTTCGATTATTTATTGATCCCAAAAAATTCACTTTGTTGATTGTTTATCCAATTGAGCAGACAATGGCTAAAAGATGATGAGCGAACTACCCAAGTTGGCACGAACATCAATAAGTGTATTATGTCGTGCCCTTTTAATCGCCAATTAGTAAATCTTAGTTCAAAGAGTTTTTATACCAATTTGCCAAGAGAGACGTGGGTATATTCATTGCACAAACAGTCATTAAAATGGTGGCCATACGCGGTGTAATTATCACTTATGCAGGATCTTCAGTTCATTTGCATGTTGGCATACGGTCTGGTGGTGTGCAGATTTGTAATCATAAATATGTTGCAGTGTGCATGATTACCAATCTTTTGTGTTGTCTACCTAGGAGTTTTTTTACTAAAAATTTCTCTGTGAACTATCCCTTATGAGCACCTCTACTCTATGCAGCTGGCAAGAGATACAAGATACAAGTTTCTCACATTCAGGAAAAAAATATTCCTCTTAGCGTGTTTTAAATGAGTGACTGACAGGTTATGAGTTTACAAGTCAAAACATGTAAGAAGTCCAACCGATGCTTATAACCTGCTGCTGAGTTCCTCTGAAAATCCGTGTGTTCACATGATGATAAAGCATGAATGAAAATTGCATTTATTTTTATTTAAGTGGTGTACAAAGATAGGAATGAAGTAGCAAAAAATATGAAACATTCTTGTCAATGACGTTTCCGTGCAAAAAAATGAATTGGATGTAGATTATTATAGTAATTACGAAGTACTTTCACGTAGCCGTCATTTGCCTGTATAGAAATATGCGATTGACTAGAAATGAATGAGTTCAAAGAAATTGAAGTCGTCATTTTGTCTAGCCATTGCATAGCATTGCATTGCATATATACAACATCAACCATTCATTGTGAAATTTCAAATCAGCAATCACCCTTAAAACGTGTTACTTTTAACAGCAAGAAGACGATCTAAATTCCAATTTAATACTTAAAGGCATTTTTCTTTATATATTATGCGCACCAACAGCTGAACTTGTTGAACTGTACTATGTATAGGAGACTTGTGTGAGTAAATACTGAAAGATAATCATGCTCATAGCATCAATCACCTCGTTCTGATTCCGGTAATACCAGAATAACAGCAAAAAGACCAAAAAGAGGAGTACAGGAGTAGCATAACAAAATAGTAAACCCGGCCGGCCGGCCGTTAGCTCACTAACAAAATGTTTTATTTACGGCTAATGTACCCGGTAACAGGAGGTGGCTAAAACAAAAGAGATCTCTCTTTTGGGTTGAAGTTACTGAAAATATGTGTTTGCCAGAATGATCCTCTTCAACATTCCTTTGCATTCCTTAGAGCTAAAATATCAGGTGTTAATGATTGAAGCCAGAACTTTCCTCACCTCTGGTTACTCACGTTCGGGAAGACAACCTGGGTGTAAATACTTTAAAACTACTAGACAATATTAATGTTTAGTTTGAATCGGGACTGACTGTACCATTATAATTTTGCTTTATATCATCCATGAAAAATTATGTAAGAAACTAGCCAAAGCCAAAAGCCATACATCCTCGTCATAACGTTGCTCTTTTAGATTATTGTCCTTTATGAAATTTTGTAACATACTACATATAGGTATAGTTACCCTTCGGCAACTATCCTCTTATGTATGACCATTTCATCCCTAACTCAAATCCAGTTTCATATACGCAGCTGAAGCTCATGGATGTATAAAAGAGTGGTTTTGGATGAATGAAAATTTTTCTGTAAAAGTCAATGGTGCCATTGTGACGGACAGTCTCAAATAAAACACTGATCTATAAATAGGTACATATATAGTGATACAAGCCTCATAAAAAGGTTTGATAAGCTGGGAAGATAACATCCACTCTATAGTCAAGTGCAGCTAAAAGGTTAAAGGCTTATCTCCTAGTTTTTACTTTATAAATATATATTGACATTCGCCACAAATAGGTATAAGCATTTTTGGATGTGTTATCCTCTTATTCTCCACTTGTTAACAATGAGTCACTGTGTAAAAATGACAATGGAATACTTCTCAGCATCTAATTTGATTACAATCAACAATGCCACCTGGATAAATTTGTGTTTTGATGAGATGGGACAACGTCATTATTATTACTAAACTAAGCATCGTCAGTGGTCGAATGGAAAGTTGAATTTAATGATATTATATTTCATTTTACAATTTAACCCTTTTCTTTATCCATAAATGGCTACTACAAGCAAGTCAAGTCAAACTTCTAATCGTAATTTCAGTGCTAAATAGTTTTCAAATAAATATTCATTTGCACAAACTTTCTTAATTAAATAAAATGGCAGTTAATGATAATAATATGAAGTTTACATTCTCAATACATAATTTCATCATTTACCAAATCATTTACTTTGTTTGGTTTGGTTGATCTAAGGTGAAGCAACAGACTGTTGACAAGTCATCTTTTCAAGCATTAACCGCATATTTGATTCACTTTACAAGTGTTAGGCTGACATTGCTTTTCGACAAGAATGAGTATGAGAGATTTTTTGAAAAGACAAGCGAGCATGATGACACGGCTGATGATATAGTACAAAAAACAGAGAGTTACTTTGCAGAACAAGAGGAAATGTTTGTAAGCGATTATGAAAAAAGGGATGCCGAAACACTGCCAAAAAAGCCGAAGCCACCTATACAAATTCCACGTCCATAATATAAGGGAGTAGCTGTATTAGGTACATAATATTTATTTAGGCATGGCTTATACATTTTTTTTTTTATAGAAAAGGCTTCCGTCTAAACAAACCTTAGCCTATCCAAAAGGTTCACCTGCAACGTTAGGAACAAATGATTTACCTTAACAATGCCACAGATTTTCTCATAAAAGTACGTGGTTTACAACGGGAACCTGCAACAGCATCCTATCGCATCGTCATCATCAAACATCAAAGTCAGAAAGCAAACTCTGTTTTTTATTTCGATGTAAAACATTCTGAATGAAAAATAACTTGGCAAATGATATATTATAATATGATGAACTCAGCATGGTAGTATAAGGTGAATCTCTTTTTTCTTGTACACCACACTTTTTTCTATACATCATCACAAGATCAGCCGGCAAACCAACAAAAGTCTAGACGTTACCACCAACATACTTTATTTCCATTATCAGAAAACCAAAGATATTTGCCAGGCCGCCACAAAACACTGTTTTAAGATACTTTTCGCTAACAAAAGGACATACAGAATGTAAATGAAATAGTTGAACAATAGTTGACAGAAGAATCATCTAAAGAGATTTGTCAGAGAAGAAAAATGCCGCTGCTTTGAAAGCTAATCAAATGCAATTTGTGACGAGAGAGAGAGAGAGAGACAACGGAACGGTACAACTGTTCCAAAATTCCCATTGTTTGCTCGTACGCTAGTTAATGTTACCTGGTGAAGCCCTCAGTCAGTAAGGATGACTTTTCAATTAAAGAGTAAAATGAAATTTTCCCATTTTTGTTAGCTCTAAGCCCAAAATCTCGTTTATTAAGAGACAAAAGAATTCCACATCTATTTTACATCTTGTAATCAAATTACCCTAAAGAAAGGCACTCAATTATTTTTCTACATTTTTATGCATAAAACTAACTTATTTATTTACGTATGTATGTTACATCACAAGCATAAATGGAAAGCTACTGGGGGTTTCAGCAGACAATGAATAACCTTTTTTTTAAAGTTTTTGGTCGGCTTTAATTTCACAGGAATGTTACCACACTTTTAACACTTTGAACCGATATTCCGGAATCTCACGATCTTTTCAACCAATGTTGTAGAGAACCCGAGAAAATACACGTAAGCACAATAATGTCATGCAATTTTTGACGTATATTGATCAATGAGGAACTAATGGTGAGGATAAAAGGCTAGGGGGAATATGGTGGTGATGATGATGATCATGACCTATTATGAATCAACTTAATGTCTAACACGCACACATATTATGTCATAAAAGAGAGGGCCAAAGTGTGGGATCCCAATCATCTTCTCTCCAAAAAATATTCAAGTGTGGGATCGTGGGAATGGACCGAAGGCACACGGAGTTAAAACAAGAGAAATAATAATGAATAAAGATGCATATATCCAGACCCGAAAAGGGGCGCAATATATTCCAACACCATTACTTTACACCAAGTCTAAAATAGCTCTACCCTCTTCCCTACATAGAACAACATCCTCCTCCGAATTACCATAAACATTTATTGGTATTATTGACTACTGTATAAAACCTGTAGACATCGTAAAAACATTAGTTGCACTTGATGAATGTTTGTTCGTGTCCCCGTCACAAGTTTGTTACGTGCTACTTTAAGCTACGTCTGCTCTTCTGCAATGCAGTACAATTCAAACTCTAACCAATGTTATCCTTTAGGGTAGGCCAGTTTTCAACTTATGATTTTTTCCTATTGAAATGTCAGGAGATATTAAAATTGCCAATTCTAATTTAACCAAAACATCTAATACTCAACTTTTCATTAAAAGTTACTCTAATCTAATGAAATAAATTGGTTGAAGAGTTGATAGTATAATTCCATCTTTATGTTTTTTGGACACAAGGGAGAAAAACAGGATTATTTTTCACACAAGTACAAATTATGTTATTACATCTTGTTCCTTGTATTTATTACAGAAAATAGCAATTTCCAACTTTATCATCATATCAACATCATCATGCACACGAAGGATATCTACTGAAAGCAAAATTCACATTTACAATATATATACTTAATATATTCCTGCTGCTGCTGTCGGCCAAGATGATAGATTTGAAGACTAAAATGTTGAATGTGGTTTCTCCTGTCCTAATGTTTTTGACTGGTTAAACAATACTGGTAGTATGGATGTATAATAATATTGTATTGTATGATAATATATTGACTTTAACTGGATCCCAAAATTCCATTTATTACCCATATTAGCTCATCACCTTTTTTTGCCTAAAAAGTCTTGTTCAAACACAAACGAAACACTTGCCCGGTTAGAGTTACATTACATTGACCATGTAAACACACTTGATGTTCAGCTATCATTACTTTACACAGGTAAAGTAGCTCCAACTTATCGTTAGTATCTCTCGAGAAACTGGCAATGATGAGACTACTGAATGAAATGCAAATGAACTCTTGTCTGGTTATGCAGAAATAATACCTTATGGGCAAATCAAAATATTACAATTTTCTCTTCTGTTTGACATGAAACACGTCACGTACTTAATGTATTCATGAAAATATACAAATTTTTTCTATGAAAAGGGTTAAGGTATGCATCTTAATTTCTATATTACCGGATTCCTGTAACGTAAATTTGAAACTAAATAGCCGATTACGAAGATAGGAAAAAAATTGGTTAATAAGCAAGAGCGGAGAAATAAATTGCTTTCTGATTCGGGGAAAGCAACATAACATATATTTTGACGATTGTATAGGTGATATATGGATTTATCAAACCAATGATGCTAAGCTGAAGCGCATCATCAAATAAATTTTGGCGGAAATCGTCATTATATCCCATTGGTTCAATCATCAATCAACATGTATAGTAGTAGTCAATTCCTCAAATGAGAAAAAAAAATCTTGCAAACAATCGCATTCCTCAGCCTGTGTGAATTTCAAGAGCAAAAGATATAGTATATATGTATATACACGTATTAATGTTTTATGCGCCAATGACCCGTAACTTGAAGATATTAATCTTCAAACAAGCGGTGAGCTGCTAGAATTTATATTACAAAACGAAAAATTCTGCTGGCGATTTTGCAAACAGGTAATGAGAGTATGTAGTTGGGCACTGTGTGTATATACACATATTATGCACTTAGTATTTATATCAGATTGTCAGATTACCATCAAATACGATCGTGATTTACAGCTGTATCCCATTACTAATTACAAAGTCAAAGTCCCGGTTGGATTCGTGTAAAACCTTTTATCCATCCTGTTCATCCTTTTTTCAAGTGGGTAATACTATTATTTCATTACAAAAACCCAATTAACACCTCGAATAAAGTGGAATGGAATTTTTATTACCCTCTTCTACATTCAAACTAAGCATAATAATATTTTCAAAACTTGTAATCAATGCTACGTTATAATGAGAGGGCAAAAATTTCCAAATAAGCTGGACTTTGAAACTTGACAAAATACCGCATCAATCTCTTTGTATGTGTAGGTTATCAGTCACGTTGCCAGTAGAGTTGTTGGATTGACATGTCTTGCGTTTTTGTGTCGGACATTGTCGGAATGTCTTACTTGTCCTATATGTCTTGACAATGTCCTGCCTCATGACCAAATTCTCAAGGCATGACATATAGGACATTTACATAGACATCGTCCGCCATTGTCGGACATTCATGAAATATTGGAAGTACATGCAGTAGGATAGTGTGTAACGTGTAATGGCGTCAAGTAGACACATTTTGAAGTTTCAACTAGTAGATTAGTGGTTTGCAGTAATATAATGTTGGAATATTTATTAGATGTGGGAATTAATTAATAAGAGAGAAATACAACAATGAGGATACTGCCAAAGACAAACCATAATGTTTGAGAATTGTATACATAAAAGTTAAAGTAAGTGTAAATGGTTATCATTCTCATCCTAAATTCATCCAGACTTCTAGTGACATCTCAAAATACACCAGCTAGTAACTTGCATTGTCTAATTTACTTCAACAATTAAAGTTTAACTATGATAGGTGCAGGATGAATCTTAAAAATAATGTTTTTCGTGTTGTTTACTTGCAACACAACTCGCAACACCGATTGCAGAGCAGAAGTATTGTTTTGAACAAGGGTAACAGATGCTGGAATGTTTATCTTTTGCGAAACCAGCATTCTGCTGCATGTACTCAACCAACTTTCAACCACAAAACATTTTTTGAAGTACGAGAAATAGGTTTACGGCGCATACTTTAACCAATTGACAATGTCCTGTAAATGTCCTCAAAATAAATGTCTGACATATTGGAAATGTCCGACACGGACATATAGGACATTTCTGTACAAGACATTTAATCAACAACTCTAGTTGCCAATGAAAGAATTTATGCCTTTTCTAACTGCATTGCATTACGTACGTGAGATCTGGATATTATTTGGGTTGAGCTGAGATATTGTCGTAATATGGGTTGAATATACTATTAGAAAACATTGTAACAACTATTCTTTATTACAGTTTAATCTACAGTAGATCATCTACTTTTAACACAATGGTACCAACCAAGTCTCATAAATTCTACAACATTCCAACGTGATGCGACAAGCCAACCCATTTCAAAGCAGATTTTTGTTTCCCACATCGAACAAATATCCCGTAAAATACCGCAATAATTTCGTGTTTGATGTTCTTTCCTACTCACTAAGAGCAGGATATACCACATAAAGATGAATGGTATATTTATGCTCAGCCATACATCCCAATTTTTTCAGCCCTTGAACGTTACTGCTCAAGTCATATTTAGGCATTTTGATTTTTATACTCTTGCTGGCGACACTTGAATTGCATCTTGTCGCGTCTTATTGCTATACAAATCTTACTACGCAAAATCTTATGTTGCCTCTTTCTTTGTCATTCGTCAACGCAATTTTTACCCTTAATCTTGTTAAATGCTTTAAAATAATACCCATATAGCATAGCAATATAGAAAAGCCCACCGATGAACTTTGGATTTAAGAAGAAATGTCAAGCGCCTAGTTATAGTTACTCTTGTGTATCTCATCATCGTAAAGTTAAAAGTAGAACTTATAAACAAACACGCATTCTCACGTTTTGTCATTTCTATTTGCATCCTGATGATGAAGACATTATTTGCGTGCTGAGCACAGATGCATAGAAAGCTTAAAAACTTTTCAATTGCCAATAGTAAGAGTTTTTTTTACCACAAGTTGAGTTCACAAGATAGTAAAAATGATAATCACTTGCATTTTTCGTGTTTCTCTCTTTTGATGGCTGTAACTATATTCATTGTATGTATACATAGGTATTCCCATTTCCTGTGCATAATATTTGTTTCATGATAATTTCTAAACCACAAAATTCTTGTGTAGACTATCACCATCTTTGACTATATGCTAAGCTGAAAGAAGCGAGAGTCTGACATTAGTTAAACAAATAATCATTTCAAAGTGGCTCCAGCAGTTATCAAAGTTTGAATGATTAGTATGTATGTAGACTCTATGCACATTTTAACACGTTGATGTTGATGCATATTATTATTATCCTTCTTACGAATTTATTATTGGTACTTATGCCCACATTCCTCATTTGGCAATATAACAAAAAATCCAATATAGATTATGCAGAAACAATGACGGTAAAATTCCCGTGTGGAGGCTGAAAAAAGCACTCGACAAAGGAATTTGTTTACATCTCCATTTGATGACCTCCGTGTAAAAATCCTTATCAGGCTCGGCTTGTGACCGGTTACACGTCCTCAATAAAGTGCAGGTGACTGCTTTGTATAATATGATGCTCGCCATTTTATCACTTCACCCTATCCACTTAAAAACAAGCATGTGTAGATTGAATGCATTCAAGTGTCCGTTTTTAGATATGCATTCAATTAAGCATATCGCTTTTTCTGCAATCCCCGGCAATTGATATTGTTTTGTCATTTGATGCAATTTACAATGTCAAATTCAAAACATTAAGCGCATGTATTAAGCCTCTTGAACAAGTGTCTCCAATAGTTTATTTTTGCCGTATGTCATCAATTTATCATGAAATGACCACGTCTGATGCATACTTGAATGTAGTTGGTAGTTTAAGTTAACAAACAAAATACGTAATGATGCAGGAGCCTCGAAGTCGGCTGTCGGGATCACGATTTTTTACGATGGCACTTGATTTCTGATTATGGCCAAGCCGTACCCAGTCGAAACGAAGGAAACATTGTCGAGTTCATCATGAGTAAATTTGTGTAAAAATATCCCTTCTCTCTGCTCTCTCATTCTCTTATATTCCTACCTCTCCGTGCATATACATATTTGTAAATTGTAATATTCCAAGATACCAACTACTTTCTCAAGTTTTTAATCAAATCACGCTAATGAAACGAGAGCACCCAACCGATGCACAACTTGCATATTTGCAGTTTGCTATAATCAAAATGCAAATTGCAATTCTCCCCAATTACAGAATAAAGAAAGGGTGACTGGGTGAGAGAAAAGAGACGGGGTGTAGAGAATGTGAATGTGTACTGGGCAAATGATAAAGGATAATTATATTGTATCACGAATATCAAGATTAGACTTCAAGATTCCCATTTCCTGTTTACAATATTCTAGTACAGATAGTCTACAAATGCCATTTTTGAAGCGAGGATCTCTTTGAAATTACATTCTTTGATGTACTGCACAATATAAAATAAAAATTCCCATTCCAAGGAATAATGTGTGTATACTGCATATTACAAAGATATACTGTGGCAGATAAAGTAGAAAAATTGCATACGATTGTAAAGTAAGTTTATTTATTGTAGCAAGGGACAGTAAACATGATGCCGTACCGGCGTTTGTGATGGTGGCTGGTTATACGTTATACACTCTTCATCGAATTTCTAGAAAAATGCAATTTCAAAGCTTTACTGTACCAAATGCCACAAATTCAGCATATTATTTTGCTCTAAAATATATATGTATTATATGGATGAAAATAGTCATTCTGAAACAAACGCTTACACTATGCTCATACATGGCGTGATTGTGGCTGAGCTTTACTGTTAAAGAAACATTGCCTGCATGCTCAGCCTAACATAATATCAAGCCGAGTTTACGTAAGTATAAAAGTAGACAACAAAATCAGTGATTTTTAGTAACTTTCTATTCATCTTGTGGAATAAAAAAGCAACATCCCTGCGATTCGCAACGCTTCTCAGTGACTGGCTCAACGTCTAGTTGCTTCACTGAGATTGCGATGCATCTTCCCATGAAAAAGAAGAATATATATAAGCCTATAAGTATATGAGAGATATTTGCATTTTTTAATTGAACATCCGTTTTCCATTAGAAGTACACGACGCCAGGTAAAAATGGAGGTGAGGATTCACATATATTTGAGCATTAGAAAGCTTTATCAGTATCAGGAAAATCATATCTTTCATCTTGTGTAAACCAAGAAATGGCATATAGTAAATCCTCCTATCTTTATTGGTATGTGATGCAGCCATTCATGACGTGTTTCATCTAGAAACTAAAATACTTAATAATACAGTTTAGAATGGAAGAATTGAGTCGTATTTTTTCTATAGACTTGTGATGCTTATGATAAACATTCTAATCATGAACCTTCTCTTTTTACATTCTACATCTCTCCTAAGAATCGTCTAGAATCATAATGTTATCTGTCTCGTATAGAATCTCTCAACTGTATCCATTTCCCATCTCGTAGCCACATCTCTTTTCAAAATGTTGGACATACAAAACTTCTCTTCCGGTATATTGCAGAGAGATAAAATAGCTTATTTTTGAATTCCCTTATCAAGACACTTTCTTTAAAAGTTAAATGCCTGGATGATGATGACAAGAAGCATAATATACTAAATGTGTAGTAAGTATGTCCAGGATAGTTCCATGATATGCTCGTTCGTACACATTCTTGCGCTGCATCTTTTCATTCTCTAACTAAACCCAATAGTTTTATATTCTACGCCTACCAGTTAATTACACAATCGTTCCACCATTTTCTTTCTGTACAAAAACCAAAAAAATGACTGTTTTAAGCCAGGAATGCATTGCAGGTAATACAATTACTGCCATAAAACAGTGGGACGTACACTACATGTCTGTCAAAAAGACTTTTAGCAAAGCTCATTACAGATTGCGTAAGCCTCATTGTGACTGCGAGTACATGTGAACAAAGACACTATATATTTTCCACAACTCCAGCAGATCTGTACTAGCTTGCAAAAGTCGTGCATATAATTTTCATCTTTAAATTTGTGTGAAAAAAAGTGTCATATGAAGCGCACATTAAATACCTATAGATACATTTTTTACCTACGGTAAATGTTAGTGAAACATCATCATGTCCAAAATCATGGGGCCATATATTTTCAAGGATTTTCTTGATTTTACACAAATGAAAGGGCGATGTGATGTCATTTTCCCTAAATTATTTAAACCACCAGCTTCTGCAGCAAAATCGTTTACGACTTTTATTGCTTCGTGCTCACTGAGCATGTAGGTAGGACACGAGATATACGACGTAACTGGAATATGGTTATCAAGTTAAGTAAATTTTTCTTTTTGTGATGAATTACATACATATATGCAACCATACCACCTACGCATTATCCAGAAGCTAACATAATGCTCAAGCACATTTGATTATTCATGGCATGCATGCATGCCTGCTTCAAAAAATACCTATGTAAGCATCCCCTTTAACAGATTTTACTACTTTTTTCACATCTGATTACGACTTAACTTGGGATTTTCCTTGCCAATAAATGTATAACCACTTAACATTGCCTTTAAACACCAGTCAGGCTGTTCTCTGTCCACATCCACCCTTCATTATATACGAGACTTTATAGCCTTTTCCAACCAAAATCCACAAAGATAATGGAGCAATAATAATAATAGTAAATGCAGGGGAACAACAGGTAAATTCGTAATACTGCAACAACAATGGAAGGAAAGGAATTTATTTATTTTTAATCTGCTTAAGCTTTTTTATTTGCTCCTATATATCATAATGATAATATATTGGTTCATGAGCGAATCAAATTGATACGAAAACGATAAATGGGTATAAGAGAAACAAAGTGTTTCTCATGTTCACGCTCCACATTTGCCCAACACATATATATTATCATGTGCAGTATATGTAAAGAGAGCTCTGTTTTGTACATCTGCCAATGTTTTCTTCATCCATTGAATTCATTCCGTTCCATGTATTCTGAAGCCAAAGTAAGCAAGTAGTAATAAAGCAGCAAATAAAGGTTAAGCCCAAATGATATAGCGGACCAGAGACGAGACTACATGATAATCATATGCATGCATGCATCATACACAATAATAAAAGAACTACTTTGTGGTGCAAGAGCATATATTTTTATGATAAACTTATTTTCTGCAGATGCTTTCTGCCTACTCTCACTAGTAGTTCGCCTCCTGCATCTTCTAATCTCAGCTCGCTGTCGTGTATCCTTGTAGGATGCAGCGGTGAGCGCAGCAGCCTTCACATTCGCATTCACACTCGCAACTGAGCGGCTGCCTTGACTGTGAACTCCTTTTTGTCTGTGTGTGTACCTATACGCTCAACAGTGGGATACTGAACTGAGATTTGAGGAGAACAGAGAAGAGCAGAGCAGAGCAAATCTCTCTTTCTCAACTTGGTCACACTATTCCCAAACTATATATATGTTCCTTATTTCAATGCATGCTCACATTCGCACTAGGTACACACACATTAGAGAGAGTAAGTGCTGTAGCTCGTCTCGTCAGTTTTTTTAAAACCTTGACAAAAATCATTGCATTTTTGATCAGCGCCCCGTAACAAAACGTTATGCATCCATGCATTTCTACCATACATTTTGTCTTCTGGCTTCCTTCATGGTTTAGAACATTTTTAAAAATGTTACTGAAACTTGATTCATTTTATAACATAGTGTAACATAGTAAAAGTTCAAAATGAAATGCGTATATGCATGCATACGTAATGTAATGCTTGTTCATGTACATTACATGTACTTTTGTTAGTTGCAGGGCAGGTAATATAATGATGCATCTTGACTTGACTCGTTTTCTTTTTTTTATGACTGTGGGCTTATGACTGACTGAACTATTTTGGCATGCATTTTTTAAGCAGTTTTGCATCTTGTCCTTTTTTGACTTTGACTTTCATTATTCCCATATACATCTTCTGCGTTGCTGGGCTTGGTGATATAATGCAGGCGTTTGCCCGTCACATAAATTTTAAAAAGTAATTTAAGAAAAAAACATTTTCAGTAACATTTTCCTTGTAAGATGTCTCAAGGGGAGCGCATATGGATTTGTACAAGTTCATGTACCTTTGTTAGCTCTTTAAAACTTACTTTTCGGGTCTTCTTTGTACTTCATTGTTTTAAGCCAGATTATTGCTCACAAATAGATGGTATGAGCTGGATGCATAGTATGTAGTGCTAATATTGGACGAATCCTGCCGACTTCTTGTTTTTTTTTTTAAAATCTTGCCTCAGTTTCATGGAATAATTAGGCACATGCATATTATTCAGAGGCGCAGATGTGTACACGTACTTAAGCAAGTGTTGAAAAGATTGACAAAACGTTGTCAGCTTTAGCAGAAGTCGATGAAATGAAATGGGAGTAGTATTAAAGAGAGGAAGACGTGAGTCAGTGAGGAAATGTGAAGGGGAAACAAGCCCACAAATATCTGAGGAGCTTTTATTGCAAGACTTTTTAACATGAAGCTTTTACATGACAGGGTCAAATAACATGTACGCTGTACATGAGCTGATGTCACATTTACATAATAATATTCCACCTTTCAATTTCATGGAAGTAAACTCTTCAACAACTTTTTGACTTCTCGTTTGGTAACATAAATTGTCACGAAATATTTGTTGACTGACAAACTTCCAAAGTGATAATGATTTCAGTTCAGACGCATGTAATTTTCTAATTGAATGATCAGTGCAAACACTTTTAAGAGGTCAGGCAACCGCTTCATATTACTAACGATGTGCCGCAGTATCATATTCAATAATATAAAGGAAGCCAAATGTGTTGAAATTTTGCTGTATAGATGTGTTAAAAATGTTACAGGAAATTTCTACGAGTAATAAAGAGGGATTAGGCCACTAATTTCTGCTTCATGACTTCATTTAAATGTTTGTAGTTGACATTAAAAAATGTGTGGCCAGTCATATAAGTACAACATTAAGGTTTTTATCATCAAATACTGTCGCAGAAACCTTTTTCTTATCAAGGCTTGGCTTTGCACTTTGCAAACAAAAATAAAAATTGTAACATTAATGCGAAGAAGGTTTGATGATGTGGAAGTCTATGTATGACGTGTGATTCTTTGCAGACTTCTCAACCCTGTTTGATACAAGGTACACAAATATATACCATTCCTAAAACTTACAAATAAAAGTTAAAGAATACAATTTGGCGACTACATACTTTGCTTAAGCATTTCTAATGTAAATTACAACAAATAAGTATCAAATGACAACATAAGAGGAAATGTAAAGCCTGATATGAAGTGGACTCATAAAAACCCGACTTCAAATTGAAACCTGTTGATTTCTATAATCTCATGTAAGGAATCAGCAAACAACGGAAATGTTACTGTTAACGGCCAAAATGAGACAAACCATTTTTAGTGCATTTACTTTTATTAAAGAGTTTTGGACCCTTTATTCTTTGTGTTTATTGAAAAAAAGCCTAATATCCAATTCATGACTGCTCCAATGGTAAACAAGATTGTAAAATGCAAAAATGGCGATTATGAGCAAGCAATATCGAAGCGGAGCTACTAACGTATTTATAGCAGCACTACTATGGACGGTCACACATCAAACTGATTAGTAATCCAAGCAAGAAAAATATTGTTCTTGTTGTATGCAGTTGAACTATTAGTATGAAAACAAAAAAAATAACTTTAAAACATATGTCAGCTCTTACCTTTGTTGATTTGCAAAAATGGGAAAGGCGAGACGACCAATAGTTTCTAAATATTTTTCCACCCAATCACGGAATTCGTTGACTGGACAAACTTTCCCCGTTTGTTGAATTGTCAGATAACTATATTTGTCACAAAAGAGTTCAGCCCTCTTTACATATGAAAAAAATGTCTCAGGCTTATGCTCTCAGATCAAATGCAGTGGGGCTTTTAGTGTATGTAGGAACTTTATTGGGATCACCAGAAGAGAAGAGGCAGGAATGAAGACACGTTAATTCAATGCCGGCTCAACTTGCAATCAGACAAGACTCACAATCAGTCTTAAACCCCTTTACTTTTTTAAAGTGTCTGTTGTATTCAGATTGAGAACGGAGCCAAATATGCTCGACTAATATTTCTTGCAACTCTCCTGCAAGTTTAAATGGCAAATGACAGTTTTGCTTATGGTGGAATAACAACAGCTTTAAAAAAATCGCTTCAGTCTCTGTAATAATATTGAATATATAATGCTAGACTAAACGAATACACTACTTACTACAGAGATTTAAAAAACTACCCAACACAAATCTGCAACACATTCTTTTCCATCCACTCCTTTACAAATCCTCTTCTCTCTCTCTCTCTCTCTCTCTTATACACACGAAATCCAGCATGCTGAATAATGATGCACTCTCACATCATATACATATGTACGTGTGCATTCACACTAACAAGCATTTCATGTAATAGGATGATGAAAGTTCTTTAAAAGACAGTTACCAAAGTACACTACTTCTTCTTCTTTTTCTACTACTACTACTTACTAATACTACGATCTCAACAACTCAACTCAACGTATGTAACTGCTGTACCAACACTGCCATTATTTCGCTTCAAGCTACAAAATAACTCTTCCTTTTGATTCTCCACATTTTTAAAAGTTTTTTTAGTGCCTCACATAATAACATCAACATAACATTCATGATCTGATCATCATCGTCATCATCATCATCATCATCTTGGTCTGTCCGTCTCTTTAAATCCTCTTTCTTCTATGCAAAATACATATGTTTTGGACCTAGTCTAGTACGAAAATGTAAGTTGGATGATTGCAAAAAACCTTATTTTCTGTGTGGTTTTCAGTAGGTATGAGGCTTTTTCTGAGACTGACTGACTGAGAGTTGTGCTGAGTGAGATGAGTGTGGGTGAAGAATATGGCGGATTATGAGTCTCCTCCAAGTACAAAGGTGCATATGCTATATCATTATCATACCTTTACCACAGAGCATTCAAACTCACCTTGCCACATTAGTTAACATTATCAAAATACACTACATCTCACATCACTTACACTTTCATTTCTTTCAAGTTAGCTAGCATATACATTCAGAGGCAAAATGGAAGGTTGAACAATAAAGTACTTTGCTTTTTTTGCACGTTGCCTTGCTTGTGATGTGACGGTCTTCGCATCGCATGTATGTGCATGGAACAACGTGGTAAAGAAGTGCAAGTTGCCATTTCTATTTCGTTCGTTTAGGTATTTTTTTGCAAAAAAAACTCATACAATCATAATTTTTCCGTCTTCGTTTCAAGCCCCCATATCACTCATGCAGAGAGAGCTCAAATGGGGGAAAAATTACTTTAGCGATGGAGATAATAAAAGACAACTCTCTTCCTTTTTTAATACTCATGTTATCATTACAAAAGGTAGACATTGAAGAAGAATAAGCAATGCATAATGCATCATCATGAGCTCAATATGCATGATGAGCCAAAGCCGGCTCCTTTTCTAGCTTGATGATGAGAAGACACATGAGGCGAATCTTGTAATGTAATCTCTCGATGAAGTAAAGTGAAGTGGTGTTGGTTAGTGTATATAGTTGGTGGTGATGATGGTGAAGTAGCAAAGACCTCTAATACCTACATTCGCCCTTGACAAGAGCACAATTTGGCCATTTAAAGAGCTTTCTTTCTTTTCTTTTTCCTTCTTTTTCCCTCGCCCTCCAATTTTCCTACTTGTGTGCCAACAACCTGGTAAATACAGACATTGCAGACGAGGACGTGTCACATCAAAATCCAATTATTAAATGCATTGCATGGAATGTAATACAAAAACCTAGACCATTTACTTAGGGATGTCTTGAACTACTATTACTCTATTTATATTAATAACAGCATTAGAAACATGAACAAGAAAAATGCAAAGGATTTTCTGTAACACGTCCTGGAATTAAAAGGGAAAAACTACCGAAAACGATGGTTAACATGTTTCTCATCCAAATTAGTTGAATTGACATGTCTCTGTTAACCGTTTCATCACTAACGTGTATCCGTTAAATGTCTAGCAATGCCATAATTTGTATTCTACAAGTTCAACAAAGTATTACAAATCCGGTTTAATCCAAAGGAAACATTTAAATTCACAATTTGTATAATTTTCACGCAATACCTCGGCATGTATTACCCATGTTTTTAGCCCAATGATATTCAGGGCTAACGGTTCTCTCACTTGTTGATGATAACTTGAGCAAACGGTTAAATCTGATACCGAAAAATGATAAAATTCTACTGATACACGGCACATGATTCTACAGCAGCCTGTTTCCGGATCCGGAAGCAAATGGGAGACCTGAAAAACATGCAATGCAACAGGCACCCTTTCGTACCAACCGAAGTAAAGTACTTTATTCAGCACCCATCCCTTTATAAAGTACTCACCTCGTGAGCATTTTAATTCATCATGTGTCTTACCTCACGGTCATCCGGTTTTTGGGGAACATGAGCCATTTCTAACCGGCCGGCTCCGACGGTAAATAATTGTTTTAAGTATGGTTGTATGCATTTTAAAAGCTGGAGCTAAATCCGATTAACGAATACTTTAGGCATCTAAACCTACCCATAAACACATGCCAAGAACAAGAAAGCCAGCTCTTTAAACCTTTAACGGAGCCCAATCTAGCAGCTGACCTACCAGCAATTTTGGCAATACATTTTGTACGTAGATAAGGTAGATTGATAATGAATGAAACTGATAAAACTGACACGAAGACTTGAAACGTCAACGTAGTTTGATACAATGTTATGCAAAGACAAGGTTAGGGTAACTGCATATCAACATCACATCATCTGATAAACTACACCAACCAAGCTAGGAAATTGAAAAGCCAAAAACCAGAAAGGGAGAGTCGATAGTTTACTTTTTACCTGGCAAAGGAACCTGGAAAAGTTTGACAGGGAACATATTACTGTGCTTATGACCTGCTGACTTTTCCGCAAGAAATTTAGGTTACCTGCCTGCCTACCTCCCTGTTTATGAAAGTATATCCTACAAAAAAAGCAGGTATCTATAATTACGGGAAGAGATGACCACCTGGCACTCCCTTTAAAATCCACATGTTTTTAGAGAGAGCTTGGAAAGGAAATCCACTACAGGAACTCTGTCTACTTTCCGTTGTTCTACAGCTCTGCTAATACAAATTTCATTTTAGAGCTCATTTCAATAGTAAAGTCAAGCCATCACCAGATAATTATGACGACAGAAGGAATGTCATGCCATAACAGGCCATAAAAATAAACAACATCGCTTGTCGCTCTTAAGGAGTGTAGAGTATAAAAATTCAAAACAAGCGGAACATAATGGAACGAAGCACATCTGTATTCATAGGATTTGCCATTACAATTACAATTATAATACAATCAGCTATTTAAAACCTGAAGGAACAGCATATATATACCCTCTCTGCAGCTCAACCCAAATTCTCCCCTTCCCCACTTATTTCACCTGATAGTCATCGTCGCATTGTTATCATCATGTACAATTATTATTATGCAATATTTTATGTGAAAAGATTAATGCTTTGGCTTAAACAAACTGAAATTCTGATGGAAATTCATAAATATACATTGCGATACTCCCCAGAAAAACAGATGCAGCTAGCTATAATTTTACTATTCTTCAAAAAACACATACTTTGCGACTTGTTACCATTTTACCCTCCACTTATTTATGTAAGTTGCAAGCTGATCGTTAACCAAGCTTGTTGACTAAAGTGCACAATGTAAATTGCATGAATCATTAGGGTAGAAAACTAAGCTCAAGCTGTAAGTAATGATGAGGACGTTTTGGGGTTTGTCATCTAATAAACCTGTGTAAATTAACGAACTGTCAAGTGGTCTACCGTACAAGCTAATTCTTGGGTACATTGAATAGAAAGTAGAAGATGAATATTTTTATGCTCTTTGTGAGGATTCACGTGCTCCTGACTGCTGAAATACAAGCAATTAAAAAACAGAACAAGAAGGAACACACATGAAGCTGTGATGGAACTGCGTTAAAGTCACAGTGACAATGCAATGAGGATGGGCAATGTGAAACAAAATCGAACGGATACATAAATCCGAGAAGCCAAAGGTTAAAACACTAACAAAATAAAAGTTGCAAATTTCTGCTCCGATTTCATAAGTTTTGTAATGTTATAAGACCAAAATAATACGAAATAACTTTGATCAAGTTAAAATCAAGGTATCTTAAAGTCACTCCATAGTTTAAAAAACTGGAGGGCTGTGGAAGCTTCTTAAACATGCGTTTTATATTTTCCCTTTCGTTTTTCTTCGTACCTGAGTTCCCGTTTCATTGAAGAAATATAACATCTACCTTACGCCTTATCCGGTGTGCATGTACCCCACTTGCATTAATCCCCTATATATCCTTTACTTACGCAACAATCAGGTGGATATTATTCTTTAACCCATTTATCTAAAGTCCTATATCTCTAATGGTGCATGCACGAACGGGGAACGCAGCATCAGCTTGTTCAAGCTGTCTTACTTTCTACTGTTACACTTCTAATATAAAATGTTACATCATGCTGCAAGTGATACGATTGCTTGCTGAGGAAACAGTGTGAGAACGAAATGAAACGTAAAGTGAAAATATAATGCAACCTATACAATATTCGGAAACGCAGCAGGATGACAGATGTTCTTCCTATTTTTTACCGTCTTCCTGTCTATTTGTTCTCAGCAAAGCAATACATTAATGTATACGAACACGCATAGAATCAAACTATATGTGTAGAAATCATTGGCAATCTTCAAGAACAATAATTTTTATTAAGTTTCATTCAATGTTATTGATACTTGATGCCTGAACAATACCTTTCCAAAATTGACTCCATTGTTTTCGTGATTTTGTAGTACATTTTAAACAAAATGTAGTTGCGAAAATAGTATTGGATAATAATTACCATATTCTGCCTGAATATCCAAAATGCTGCAAACTAAGCTCATTTGTTTGAAAGCAGAGATATATTTCTCCTCCCTTTCGATTTGCTTTTTTGAAGATGCCAAGTGACAGGAAAACGATCAGCATATAGCACACGCATCAGTATAGAAAATTCCTAGTAAATATGCCGCATTTCCGGAGCCACCTTTTTGTGAATGAGAGTATCATAAACACATACATACATAATAGTCAATAACAAAGTTGGGAGATCTGAAACCTCACACAAAATTACAAAGAACGACTTAAAATGTCTGAATGAATGTGTCTCCGGACGGAATGAATGGAGCATAGTACAAATGTTTTAAAAGTAAATGTCCATGCACCCGTTTTACCACATATTTCCTTGTGCTTACATAGCTGGTCTGTATATTATCCATGAATGAATGAACCCGACAACAGTGCAAAAACAGTCCTAAGCATATCAAAATTAAACTTTTACAAGCAAACACCAAATGTATGACTAGTCTTTGTACTTAAAACTCACAAAGATGACAATATAACATTATGTTCACTTATTTGTCGTAAACTGACTTATTTTGTGGGGTAAAGAAGATCTCTTGATAAATACGCACACCCAGAATTCGTCTCTCTTGATATATAATATTGTTTCACCTAAAAACTATACGAAATTCTCTTGGGGATATAATGCAACATATACATACATACAAGTATATTCTTTCGTTGACTACTAAACACACACGTTGTGGCCATTATGGCCATAATAACGACATCAACGAGACCAATATATCATAAGAACTGAAAGTGAACTACATAAGAATATTACGAATTAGGTACCTACTTAACAATGTTAAAACAACTTTTTCAAAATGTGTGGGAAATACTCAAAACCTTCACATTGTTTATTGTTACTGTCCTTTTTCTTGGGAAGTAAGCAACATACGACAACATCATCATCGTCATCAAAAAATATATCCCAGATTACATGTAAATACGTACATGTAAAAAAATATTTATATGAATGACTTTACCTTAACCTTCTCCTGGGACATACATAGTCACCGACTGTTACATATATATAACGTAGCCGATTTCCGGTCAAAATTTTTTCAAGAACAATCATGCATGTACACGAAGCCTTCTTATTATGAACGACAAGCGCTAAAGATATGGTTCAACTAAACGTGTTATGTATGTTACATTATATAGTTACTTTTTCATTCCAGTCTGAAGTCAAAGGTCTTTCTTCTTCAATGAAGATGGAATTTCATTCTCATATACAAAGTATATTTACCTTCCTTGCACACGTTATAAACTTGTTTACACACTACAATCCCGAAACTTGGGCATGGCCCGTCGGTGAATGGAGACCACAAGTGGAACCCTCATGGAATTACAAGTGCACGAGCAAGGCAGAAAGGAGTTCTACATGAAAATGTTCTTTTGAGATATTTTTTCTTGGGAAGACCTTGTTTTATGCTTGAAATCTTGATGTCCCTACAACTTTCTCACCCTTCACTAGTTCCTCTCTTTGTTCGGCATGACGTGTATGCTCATGTACGCCCTTTATAGCAATAAAAGAAGCTAAAACAACAACAGATTGGCTCCAATCAAGCGACTTCCTCTGTTTCATGAATGATCATATAAAAGCCAGGTTTTATAAATCTTACATAACACAGACAACCTCCATCCAACAAGATTTACTTTAAGTGCATGAAACACGCTTCTTCCGGTAGGATCCTTAATTATAGTGCATTGTAAATGCTATGATATATTCATTTGAGATGATGGAATGATTTGATGTTTTTTGTGTCCAAAATTAAGGTAGTTATATATACTTCCGATATTTTTTTTTGCGATGGCCTAAATTGACGTTTCACATCTGTTGTTTTTGCAAAATCTTAAAAATAGTTGGAACTTTGCATTTTGGTTTTCAAGTTGAGTCAAATCTGACCTTCAACTGATGAACAAAGGAAAAAAATATGAGCGTTTTCATGAATATTAATGCAAAAATTATTGTTAGAATCACCTCAAGCAACCCATCTGTAACAAAGGAAAGGAATACTGGGAGTTTGCTAGATTTACGTTTCTCACATCATTGGTCCCTGTACTTTCTCAAGTGAATACAAAAGACGAAAAACATGTAAGTCCTTCATCAAGACATTAATTTTTTATACCCTTTCCTTTTCAAAATTGTATATGTGTTGTTCAGTTGGGGCTCTACGTCTCCCATATGCTACTTCCTGTGTATTTCTTGGTAGAGGTACAAAAAGCTAAAGGCGTATATTATTCAATGCATAAAATTGAAAGTTCTTTGAATGACGTTATATTTTTGAAAAGTTTGACCTTAACACTAAAATTTGTCCTATAATTTTTTACATGCAGCATATTTTTGTAGGGACGTATCCAAGCCCAAATATAGCAATGGATGGGGTAACTGCGACTCCCAGACATCATAAAAATCTTTTGAATAATAAATGACATCAACCCATCCATCCGATTCGTCGTAGTTTATGCCTTTCTCCTTCTCCCTCAAGAAATTGCTATCTATCAGCAATAGTCTTCCTTGCCAAGTTTTTTTCCTTTGTTGCAGTTCAGTGCAGAACAAGCGCGTAAAGCTATTTTGGCACAATCCAGCGAATCCACAGAGCGAAGCCGGCAGAGAAGCTTGTTACAGGTCACAGGTAGTAAAACATCTGTAAACCTTGAAGAAGAATCAATCCCACGAAAAAATGACCCTCTAAAGCATCTTGAAGGTGAAACTTGGACAAAACAAGAGTTTAGGTGACGAAGTTATGGGTGGAAGGCGTTTTGCATTAACTCTCTCTATGTAGTCGTAAAAATCCGCCATATTAATTTTTTCGGAATTCTTGTTCTCATCTCATCTCGTCTGCGATAAGTTTCATCATCATACTACCTTTCAGTCGTATGACCACATCATCACACTTGATGAAGTTTATTACTGGAGAATATTGAAAGGCATGCAAACCTCTGCTATTTTAATAGACACCGTCGTCAGCTCTCTCTGTTTGTATTTCATTACCTTCTTCTGTGAAGGCAGCATGGGGCTCAGCTCTTTTCTATACCTCACCGACACTATTAAGATTAAAATAGAATGAAGTATTGTACTTTACAAAAACCATAAAAGCTGGAGCAGTATACTGGATATTATTAAGTAATATATCCCATCATATACCCTAGAAATGCAATTTCTGAGCGCCAATGCCTCCACTAAAGAACAAAAAAGATTTTTTTGGGGTCGAATAGGATGGAATGAGCTAGAACTAGAAATGTCTTATTCTGTTACTATGCTGGCTTTGTACAGGTACGCACTAATACTTAAGATGATGCACATTGACATCCACATTTTTACATATATGCCATCATCATCATCATCATGATCAGTTCATCACCAACCATAACCAACAAAATGCCGCTCAATAGACAAAGAATTTTTCTCCTCCACTCCGTTCCGGCAGAAAAAAAGTGTGCACAGTACAAACAGAGAGAAAATGTGAGGAAGGTGAATCCATTGAATAAACAGGTGAGAGTACATTTGGATATAGTAAAGTAGGAGTCTCGTAGTAAAAGCATCTAATATCATGATGATGATGAAGGTACACTCTACTCTGCTTGTTGCATTAATGCATCAAGAAGAAATGAGAATCCCAGTGAATTGATAAATGTAAAGACTATATGGAAGGGTTGACTCAAAAATGTGCATCATATTATTTACTAACCAAACCAGATCTCTTTCCTCCCATGCATGTCTTACAAAAGTAAATACAATCTGTGAGGTAAAGACACGACAGGACATGGCTTGCTGCTAGCAGCACGTAGGTTTTGCCGAAACTGTAAGAATGTTGTATGCAATGCATGGACGTGGCCACCCCTTAACTATTATCGTACAGAATGGATGGCAAACTTTTTCTCAACTACATCAAAAGCATACCACATTTTAAGCAAAGCAAAGAAAACAGCTTTACAGTCAAGTCAACACAGGCACACACACTGCATGCATCCACATCTACAAGCAGATATATACAGCCATTTCATCTCATGTACGTAGAGAGACGATATCACACCATTCTTTCTACTTGACGAGATCTTGTGTGAAGTACAATCGCGAGCACAGCGATACATGCTTAACTGCTTGTATCTTGCTAATGCTGGTGCTGCTAGGTTGGTGAATGTGGTAATGTAATGATGATGTGGAACAGATTGAGTGAATGAATGCATAGTTGTACTCATCTGCTGCTGAATGTATGAACTTTACCTACACCAACAACTTGCTATACGAGAAAAGCGATCTCTCTTCATATTCGCGAATTTCAGTATTCCTTCGTTTTTTAGTAAATAACGTTTCCGAAATTGGAGTTAAGTTTAAATTTCATGGATGTTCTTGATATCATTGTGTTCGTCATGAAATGGGCTACATTTTGATGCTGCGAATCAGTACTTTTTTGCACTCAAAGTGTTGCAAATTTGTGCAAATTTCAAAAACTCAAAATTTCCGAATTTCGAAATGAAATTTCTGAAAATTTAAAATCTCACATAAAACTGCATCATTTAATGCTAAAAACACAGTTTTGAAATCTAATTATTCCGTTTTGCATTTGTACTTATATGACGTAATGAATGCAAAAAACTGATGAAAATTTCTGAATCAATTATTTCCGAATTTAGATTTCAAAAATGAAAATTTGTTACTTCAAAGTGGATTAAGGGCTAATTTTAATGGGTAGCATGTTTAAAGTCACACTTTAAATTATTCATTTTTGCGAAATTTCCTAAACAATATTTCTGCGTCCGCCATATTAGCAATTTTTTAAATTGGTCAATTACAGATAACCCAGGGCTAAATAGTTCGTATTTGAAATTTCATTGGGTAGGAGACCATGTGTGAAATACTACCTAACAATTTTTTTTCAGTGTTTAAAAAAGTGATTTGCTTTTCCGGGATTTTATATAAGGTCAAGAATGAGTCCGCCATGTTAGATATGCTTGGATAAAGCATAATCCCAAATCTTGCTAAAAGAGGTAGAGAAACAACGAATATATTAGTTGAAAGTCATCCACTGACGCTTGCTTTTATATCAATAATGTTTCAAATAATAAGGTTGAAGGTGCTTGTATTGTATTCACTATGTAACTTTTACTCCTAATGAGTTGATAGTACTACAGCTCAGGCATGGTTGATATACAAAATTTTCGTTTTTAAGTATTAATTAAAGGAATTATTTATAATATCTATTGTACGGTACACCAGGTAAAGAATGAATCTTCGTTAGTTAGCAGTGTATGTAGGTATACTTTAGTTATGTGCACTGTTAAAACAGAAATCAAAATTAGCATAAACTATTAATGTAGGAATACAAATTTAAGATACGGATTGTGGATTCAACTTGCTGATGAAATTTTACCTCTCACTTTAAGTTGCCTTGCAGAGAATTGCTGTTCTTTTTCAACAGATTCAAAGTATTTTTAAACTTTTAGTTAAATTTACATACACAAGACGTTTGTAGTTAAAACGAGCGTAAACAGTTATATAGTCCTATACAAAGCTTCTTGAAGTTTCTCAAGTTGAACAAATGTCCTATGCCAGAACAAAATATTCCACTAGCTACCCTCCTAATATACATACTCAAAAATTATTCCTTGTTTCATTCAGGCCCACGATCCATCAACCCTTGAGATATTTGCCTTGGAGGTATATGAATATCCCCAAGAAAACATCTTCTTTCAAAGGGGAAAATAACCAAAAAAAAGCCGAGAGCAACAAAATTCCAATCTTACATATCCTTAAAAATATATATATATGTCGTAATTTTCTTATCAAGCTAACTATACTCTACGTATATACTTGAACTGGAGAATTTCTCAATCTATACATCCACGTCCCCTTTCCCTTGTTATGCTTCCCTTCTTTCTTTTATCGCCCTATCATCATAATGACTGAGCAAGCAAAATCATGGCAATATGTAACAAGCCATGCTCCATGCTGTATCCAGGGTTTGTTCACATTCTCATGATCTACCACAGTAGAGTATAGCTATGTAGAGTGGGTATTTTTTTCATCAGCAATAGGTATCGGACGAAAGAATAAAAGATGTATATTTAGTAACGTAATACTACATACATTTGAGAGTAAAATAATGCATATTAAAAAGATCACTTTGTGAGAGTATAAAATGTACTAAAGCAAAGTAGACTTTTACAGGTCAAATTACACAAACATCAACTCATCTCCAAGAATTTCCCAAGAAAACCGGACAAAGCCTGTGGATAAGCAGAGAGAGGAGGTTTTCCACATCCTTAACAACAACAACAACATTTACGCTGCAGTACAGATACACCAGCTTTTATACAGTCATTCCATTCATAATTCCCATTTTTTGTTTTCTGGTTCGTTTAGAGAATCTCGTATTCGCCTTTCATTATTGGTGGGTACAAAGTACTTGACAGCTCTGTCACAACTGAAAATTATATTGAGATAGATTATGAATCAACATATTTCATTGTAATTGCGATAATTCTAATTGTCATGTTACATATGTGGTTACAGAGAAATGGCACGACATCAATAAAGAATTTTAGGATTCAGGATGTATGTGGTTTTTAAAGTTATTGATTGATCGTGTTACAAGTTGGACCTTCCAACATAAGCCAGCCACTTGACCACATTTACTCTGTTGGTATTATTGAATCTATGTATAAACTGTTCACCACAATTAAACAACTAAAAGCCACAAGAGTTTTACACTGGAACACAGAAGCTCTAATTAAACAGCACATGATCATTCACATCCTACTGTTTTCACAGAATTTTCACAAAGCTACAAATAAATAATCTACAAAGCGATGTAGTTTGAAGTTTCAATGAGGTTTTATACTTTTTGCTTCGCCATAAAACACAAGTACCCATAGGTAAAAGCATAAGCTAGGACACCCCTTGAGTGTCGCATATTTTTTTGCCTCCTCAGATTTCAACTATAAAAGAAAAGCCATATACAAAGCGTAAGCAAGCAAAAATTGTATTAGTAGCGATTTCTAGTTTACAGTAGATCCTGAACTACTATAAAATTTGCATCCAAAACTTCCAAAAAGTACAAGAAATACAGAGAAAGTAGCAGCAAATACAGTCATGTCATATTATCATCAAAGTTGTCAGTTATCAAGCAAATTGACTCGATCGTTTATTGATGGCTCCATGTCTCATCCCATGTCACAAACTTTGTTGTAAAAATGTCGATAATAATTATTAGCTTTCATTCACATTAAGATATTATCCTTCATCCATGCTGGATCAACAACTATCACACTCATTTGCACTAAAGCAAAACTGGATTCCATCAATAGAGGCAGGCCAATCTGAGAGAAACATCCTTCACATTCAACATTATTTGGAAAAGGGGAAAACTGCAAGAAAATTGCATGGACACATGTAAATTTTCCTTGCATTCAGCACCCAACATGCTTGTAGAACAGCTCTGGCTCTGATGAACGAGCTTGGTTGGATTGGATTAACCAATAGCTATGTATATTCTAATACCAAGTCCAACACATGTGGTCAGTAATAATAAAAATGATACATTTGGACACGAAGATTAATTCACATCCATTACATTATGAATGACACAAGGGAAATAACCATTATCTTGCTCCCTGACCTTTACTTCTTATCCGCAGGCTTTTAACAGCCGACATGACTTTTTTATTCATTTGTCATAGCATATACCCAGCGTTAGAATCACAAACTCAGGATGCTCATACATCAGAAATGCTGTAAAACATCAAATAATACTTATACTTCATTCATCACAATCCCATCACAGTCCAATTCACTTAAAGTGTGTCCAATTGGTGTACGTTTTAATGAAATATAGTGCATTATTTCATATAAATTCTCAGCACAATAAATTCCATGAATGAAAAGATGGACCTTAAAACCAAAATGAATGAAAAAATGAATGAATGCATCATTCCATACAAGTTTTTGCATTTGCTTCATTCCCCAAGAAATAACAAATAATAATCATCCTTTTTGCATCATTAGTTTCAACATCTTGCTCACGAGGAATCATCATAAATAAGGATAAGATATCCTCTTTGAAAGCTAATATCACCTTTCATGTCACTATGTAGCTTTCTTTCCCATTTCGTGCATGTTATATGACACGTCATGCTCAAAAATAAAACATGGATGCATAAAAATAACTGAACAATCTGAACTGAAAATGATTTTTTTTATTTGAAAAGAGTATTACTCCGTCTTTCGGATTTCCAGATGCGCCCATTGCAACGCTCACATTGTATTGGTGTAGTACAGTTTATTGCAGGATGTTCGCGAAATGGGATTTTGGAAGTATGCATCATGTGGGATGAAAAATGAATATGCCCAATGCTCACATATAGTCATATATAGAGATGCGTTAAAAAACTGAAATGAGTTTGAAACTGATGTTTGCTTACCTTTCAGTTACGTTTCAGTTCACCGGTGCCAGTTCAAAAACAAAGATAGGCTATAGAAGACGGTCGATCGTCAGCTAAGAATATAAAGACAAAGATATTCCCACTCTTCTACTTCAGTCTCAGTCTGGCACAATGATTGCCTTTAGCTTCCGAGCGAAGAGTCCCAGCAAAAAAACTAAAGTACTCCCGGGCGCCAGTGATTCAGAATGGGATGTTGATGTTGCAGATCCATAAAAATCTTCCAAAAAGGGATGACTAACAAAATGCTGCTGCTGCTGCTTTCTTTGGAACTTCCTACGGGTGACGGGGAACAAAATGAATAAGCAACAGTTTAAAGGTTGCAATTCCGTAGGATAAATCTATATACATAGATTCCGTCGTGGCGAAAAACCATTGAAACCAGTTACGTTGCCGAAATGTAGTCTGTCGGTCCTTGTCAGTCACGTCAAATTCACAAATTAAAGTACGGATGATTGCTGTCAATTTACATACGTACGTCAGTAAACGGTCACGATGAGATGAGGAAAGCTATATTCAGGAAATAACCGAAATAAAAAAAACACATCTCCGCTCCGACTTTGCTAAAGCTTGGGCGTGTGCAAAAGTAAGCAATATATGCGTCTGACTACTACAAACTGAGAAGTAATATCCGGTAACATACCAGAATTTAAACTGTTTCTAAATTTTCAAGTTTTTCCCAGATATTCTAGCCAGCATATACATACATACTACTGCTTACAACTTGTACTGCTTTTCATTTGTTGTGTGAACAATTTTCTCTAGAAACTTGACCTTGCTCTGGGTTAATGATAGGTTAGAAACAGATGCAACACCAAATGAAAATTACATCTAGTAGTCTGACTACTGCATTTACAATCAACGCACACACCACTGCAAATTGTGAACAGTAGTGGAAAGTCATTCATTTCATTCATCACAGGTATCTATTATAACTAAAAACCAGGCTTGTATCATCACTTGCAATCTTGCGATTCAAAGTGTATGATTTTATGTCAGGTCACGTAACAAAATGCAAGCTACTATCATTCATTATTTTTTAGTTTTTTATTCATTTAAACAACCTGTGATAATGTAATGAATGTAATTCCTAATATCAGGTTAGCTAATGAACACGAATAATATGTTTTCCCTGTGGATGAGCAAAACGCAAACCTGAATTGCTCAGAAATAATCATAATCATCATCATCATCATTGCTATAGACTGAAATGAAACTAATTGAAGGCCACAAAGAAGTTATCCTAACCTAACCTTATGTTAATACTCATATTCATCTTATCTTGGTTTTATGCCAAAGTGTGAAATATTATAGTGATCAAACGTTTATGAGTAACATGACTAACATGCCCTTGTTTAGTCAAGGGAATTAAATTTCCAAGAAACAGATTAGCAAAGTTCAGAATATTATGTCAAAAGCTGGGCATTAGTCAAGTCATGGTCACATTTGCGAATTAAATATTATGTAAACAAATGTTCAGTGACATATGATGCATTTATAAGCCTTTGTTCCGCAGCGCAGCATGAAGATTCTTAGTCTTTCACAGAGGTCATGCTCATACCACGACGACGTAACTTAAGATGATGTCAACAAAACTTTACCTTTTTTTAATGATGCTCTTATTCAGTCCAGCCAGATGCGATGATATGATATTTAGTAGTGTTTCACCCCTTTCGTCTGTCGTCCTCACGTTGACATGTCACCGCATAAAGTAGTAACTGCACGATGAAACCTCAAAGCTGCAAAACCATGCGTGCGGTCAGCCTTAACCGAGTAGTACACCACACGAGTCTCTCTAAAGTACACAGCACAAAAAAAAGTACAATGTCAAAACAAGGATTTCAGGTACTCTCTCTCTCACTTTTGGATGGATGGATGGAAGGGAGTAATGAGAAAAGAATGATCAACAAAAACAGATTTAGACCCACAACACAAAAAAATTTAACAAGCTTTTCTTGTTCCTCTTGCTTCTGCTGGAAAAGAAAGAGTTGACGGAGGTGGATGGATGGATGATGGTACAATGTGACGAGATGAAGGAGAGAGAGGATGTAGCAAAAACAGTGTATAGCATAGGAAGCAAAGCTATATATATATTAGCCAAGCAACCTGTGGAAAACTGCACATTTTTACATTTACATGAGTACTGTATACTCTACAGCTAAAGGATAATACACGATAATGTTAAAAAAAGTATATCAAGTTAAGTTGGCGATGAGCACTGTAGGAAGCATACCAATATGCATCATCCTCTGACTGAAGTGATGTTACTACAAAAAAAATGAAAAGTTTCGTTTCTTTCTAATATTACTGAGGTAAATTTTTTAAGAAGAAGAGGAAGAAGGTGGTAGAAAAGACTGAGGTGATGGTGATGGCGTGATGGGGTTGTAAAAAATCAAAATCAAATTTGGTTTTGATATGATTTGATTTGGTGCGAATCATAATTTTTTTTTCATTTTCTTTGGCTGCAAATCTACACATGAAAAAATAATTTTAATTTTTACTACTCCGGAGATGAATTTTTACACTCTCCCTCCGACTGAAATACACAAAGGAAAAAGAATTCTCAAGCGTTGAACGATGACAAAACTTTGTGCGGAGAGACTGAAGGATGATATCGCATATTAGCAAGTACAAAAGCAATGGCAATAGCGTGGCATGGCTGATCCATCTTTTTATTTTTTACTACTACTGTTGATCCTCAATACATTCGTACCATGCAGAATTCCTTATGAAGATTATAAAGTGTGTGTATGAAATGGAAAATGAGAGAAAACTGCATTCTTACTGCTAAATTTTCATGTACACACAATATTTATGGGATAACCACATATTTCTGCTCTTGGTTTGGTATTTGTAATATGGTAAAGGTATTTATTACAGGATAAAGGAGAAGAGGAAAAATGCATATACACTACTACTTTGACTCTACATTCTACATATGATAAGTATTATTGAAAATCTATGTTACGTAGGTTAGGTACATTGGTAATCTTTCTTTTTGCATTGGCAAAATGTAGGCATGCATGCATGCTGGCATTACTGGCTCAGATGGTGATGGTCATGGTATGGTACATATAAAAAAGAGAGAGAGAGATGTAACTAAGAGTTGTGAACTGAATGGTACAAAGAGTTGAAGGAAAACAAAACGGGAATGCAGTATCTTATGTACAAGTCGCGGAGAAGGATG
Source organism: Orchesella flavescens (assembly GCA_964034955.1). Classification (NCBI taxonomy): domain Eukaryota; kingdom Metazoa; phylum Arthropoda; class Collembola; order Entomobryomorpha; family Orchesellidae; genus Orchesella; species Orchesella flavescens. The sequence goes on from OZ035954.1 coordinate 19,176,949, forward strand.
TAGCACTAGCACTACTCAACTCTTCAGAACTGACTTGACTGACTGATGCTGATTACGCTAGTGAAGTGGAGAGTCACAGACGTTCATTCTCATCATCATCATCATCATCAACAACATCATCCATACATATGATCAGTGATGATGATGACGACTCACAATTTTCATGCATGCTCCCACGTTTACCAGTGCTTCTGTTAGTTTCCTTGCGTATATGGCGTTTTCAAAAAAAAATGCACTCTAAAAGCATATACATACGTCAATTCAAACCCTGTGTCTAGTTTTCGAAACACTACTGACTAAAAGGCGAAGCATTTAGCAGGATTTTTTTTTGAAAAACATTTTGTTTTAGTGTGTGAGGTAAAAAAGGAAAGAATGGATTTTCTGTTTTGTGTGAACATGATTAGCCTTTGGTATGAAAAACGTCGTTACTTTTTGTTTAAAATGAGAGGAGAGCTATATATTCCGCATTTTTAATCTGTTGAGCTAAAAATGTGAATACGTGGCTAGGCTATATGTCTGTTCTCTTTTAAAGAAGAGCTGCATTCAGTTTTACAGCACATCCAATATCATTTCCATCCAGATTTAGCAAGTAATAATATACACAACAAATGGTTGCAAGACATCTAAAAAAAGTTATTCTTTTTGCACACTCACTTACATTCCACACGACCAAGTTTCAAATCAAAATCTGCTCGCTTTTCTTGGTAACAGCAGGGCAGAAGAGCGGAGCCGACATAAGAGTTAAAAAGATTTTGTAGATTTGATCAAAATCAAGTACATATGGAATCACATATTATATATTTGTAGTGGGGGACGAATGGATACCCAGCAAGGCAAGCACAATGACAATGGTGAATTGTAGATGGAGGATCAGTCTATATAAGAACAAACTTTTTACAAAAACTTCTCTGCCAATCCATACGGACGGATGGATAATGGTTACTTGTCTTTTTAAGAAAGGTCTAGATTTTGTTGGGGCAATACTTTCGTTATACTTTCCGTTTATCTTATTACACAAATTAACCTTGCTTGTCGAGTGTGCAAAAACTTCTTCACATTGATGAGCAGTAGTGTGCCTCCATGCAAAAATCAGTCCTTGCTATCCTGCTGTTGGCTGATTGATATGCACACAATCTAAGGAGATGTGAAGAACTTTAAAACAGCTGGAATAAATGCGAGTCCCCAATGCAAGGAAAACATTTGCAATAATCCATGCAAATTTATTCTCTGTCAGAAACCGGGTGAAAGGTTAGGTTAAATACACACTCACTCACACATGTTGCTGCTGCACAACACACAATACATAAAAATTAACAAGACACGAAGGAATATGCACTTGACTTGACTATTATATGAGTGTGACGACGAGATAGAGGAGTTAGTTTTGTGTGTGATTTGCAAAAAAGTTGCGTTTGCTTTACCGTGTGTATTGTATATAACCGTAGAGAACTGGGAATGCAACAAGTAGTATCGTCTGGTCTCTGCTCCCGTAGACTTGATCGTCTTCTTCCTTCACAAAAAAAAGTTTCATTCGTCCTCTCTTCTCTCTGATTCCATTCAGTACACACAGCATAAGCATAAGCCATCACAACAAAGTATTCGGCACGGCGTGATTATATTATATTCATATGACTGATCATCACTGCATCGGTTTGTACACAAGTACACATACAATATGCAATGCGAAAACGTATTCAATCTCTTGCAATCCCGTAGGTGTGTGTGCTAGCATTTACTTGGCAAAAATATACTTTGTAATACTTATTATTTTTGTACATTAAAGGGGAAAATATATTTTTCATTCACTGAATTCTTACCCAGTCCACCACATTTTTGCCTTTAGTACTAGGTTTATTATTAGCAAAATGGAAGGAGAAACAACATTAGAGGAGTGAATTCAATTGAATGAAATGCATTCATTACATGGGATTCTCGCCTTATTACGCTTGTAATGGAAAAGATGGTATTATTGGTATGGTAGTTTTTACCGTGCTATATATATGTAGCCGTGTGTGGCACTGTGCTGACAACATGGGCAAAAATTGTTCTCAAGGTAGTCAAGGCTGGATGATTTCGATGTTGTCGACGATCACCATCATCATCATCATCATTGAGGATGGTTGTAATATGGCAAAGTTGTACGTAAGTAAGAGTAATGGAGTGAAGTGTGTTTTTGTAGATTGTAGTACGTAGAGAGAGAGGAGAGTGTTGGCAAGTAAATTTGCTACAATAATGTCTGAACGTTTTTTCCAAGGTATGCCTGCTTTTGTAAAAGTGGACGTCGACGACGACGACGGCGAGTAAAATTGTATTTTTTTGAAGCATGTACAAGTTTGCTCTTTTGCTAATGAATGATGTGGACTGCTTATATATGATCTGATGATGAGGACGTTTCGTTTGGTTTGTATGTTGCCGATGAATGAAACAGAATGAATGGAAAAAAGGCTCATGTATTATTTGCGGACTGCAGACGCAGTTGCAGAGAACAAAGAATCTTGGCTGACTGGTGGCTGCGAACTACAGACAAGATGAAGAAGTATGTGAAAATGGCAGAAAAAAAATTTCTGCATCGGTCTTGTCTTGGATTTAAAAGCGTGAATCTGGTTTCACACTGCATAGCAGTGGTACTGTATAGGTACATTGCACTTGAGTAATTTTTGTTGCAAAATGGCATACCTTATTGTACCATGTAGCAAAGCTATGATATAGAGAGTATGGATTGGTACTTGAGGAGGCTACCCTACAACTGACTTCATGTTGTCTGGCATGACTTACTACAGGTGAATTTTTTATGTTGTTGTGTAGTATAATAGACTACCACAAGTTTTGAGCTATTTAAAGGAAATGTACGAAAATATGTTGTCTGAGGTAAAAAGGAGCACACACAGAGCTCTTCTCAACTAACAAAAGCATATTATAAATTTTGAAGCTAATAACAAGACATTTGGGATCGGTACATCACGAAGAACGGCCTTTTATGTCGGCCGGCAAAGCTTAAGTCCGAGTTTTTTTTTTTACAGTTTACTGGTTTATCACCACGTCTCATCTTTCCGATCAGTCTGGGTTTTAAAATTCATATTTTTGTATATATATTTCGTAGTTTTAATCAAAAATGACTTGTTTACGGATTTTTGCCAATGTTCAATTTATTACGGCTACAAAATTCCAACTTTACTGCTTTTTAAAGAGTTGAGAAGAATACAATGAACTCTTGGGATTTTAACAAAGGACATTATATAATATATATATAGTTAACAAAGACTCCGTTTTACTCCTCTTCTTTCCTTCATATCGATTGACAAAAGCGTTTGAAGCCACTGTATTAAATTACGTAAGGAGTGAGTAATATGTAATCTAATCTGCTAAACAGCATACCGTAGTAGTGAACGAGCACCTGGATTTGATTGGGATTGGACTATGTATATATTTCTCTCACAAGTCAGTCAGTCTCAAAAGTTTCATTCATGTCTTTTTTATTATTTTACAGCAACACATAACATAACCTAACATACTTATCAGTTTTTACATTCATTGGATGTAGTGCAGTCAGGTAAACTTCATTATTATATTAGAGACGAGAATAATACCTATGCATTATGTGTAAGTACATGAAGTCGTCACAAAGCAGCGTGCTGCTGTTGATGATGATATGATGAGATGGAGAATTGAGAGCTGTGTTACAAATACATCTAAATAGTTAGCTTGAATAAGCATGACTTGCTTTAGGTTCTTATGGTATTTCATAAACATATTCCCATCTTGAATCGTCTCTCTTTGCCTACCTGCTTCATTTTGTCTTTTTTTTCAGTCTGCCATCCATCCATTCTTCTTTCCTCTGACTGACTGACATTTACACTGCGACTGACAACCTGAAAAGCACCAATATCATATTTATCCGCACTAAAACAGACAAAGGCATCTCTTCTAGTGTACTCCTTTGTGTAGATAGATCGTGAGATCACACTTTTTTAAAGAGGAAAATATGTACACCACACACACACACACACACATGCAAACAACGAGATCTACACTACTACATCCAAACCAAAGCAAAGGGGAAAATATTTTTCAAAAGTTTTAGTAGATCTTTAAAGTTGAATATTGTAAGATGGTTGATGGCTTTTGTCTGGTTATGGTTTAAGTTATGGCTTTAGAGTCATATTTTACGTTTTTTCAAACTTGTTATGTATGCTCCGTGTATATACTAACATCTCTAGAAGGAGGATAATAAATATATATAAAATAAGCTGTGATGTACCAGTCACCAACTTGGAGCACAACATACCTTATGCCTTATACTTACCTTACAACTAGTTCAATAAAATATTAAAGCTGCAATCTAAATCATGCTTGAATCGTTACCAATATATATCGGCAAAATGTCAGAAGAAAATTGTAAAGTAAAGAAGATAGAGATCACCTCTATTCGTTTTCATTAGACATTCTTTATAACAAAAATTACTGTTATGATGCACTATACTACAACCCTATGATTTGCACCTCTCAATTATTATCTCTTGCCAAAAGAATCACTCGCTATTTCAACATTAGGTGCAAACATAACATTCCGATTGCGTTAAGGTCTATAAATCCTAAAGCCGCACTATATTAAAGGCAATGTATAGAAATAAAAACTTTGACATTTTTGTTTTCAAGACTTGACGATAGAACGGAAGATTAAGCATTGGTTTTTCAATTCAAGCCACAAGTTTAGAATGGAAAATGCCAGAATATCAAATATTAATGATGTATGTAAAGTCAAAACATTTATACCGAAAAAATTTAGGTAGTTCATTGAAGGACAGCTTTAATCAAGCCTAGTTTCAATGTCTTTGTGATGCCCTTGTGGTCTTTCTTCCTACCATCCATTTTCTCATACGTTAAGCATGGAGAAATCATAACCTGCTGTCTGCTTCTATTTACCGAAATTTACGCTTTGTGTTCCATTTCCTCCGCCCAGAAACCATTTCAATATCCAACAACACCACCTTCAAAGGCAGTAAATTTTCCATTACCCACATATCCCCCTGTTTCCTCTTTGAAAGATGCCGATTTCTTTGGTCTTTCGCAAACGTCATGCGAAATGCTAATTTTATGATTTCGCTAGGAGTTTGAAGTGTTCACAGTTCACATAAAACCAAAAATGAAAGAGTCATAATCACAATATACACGGATGCTTAATAATCTTTAAAATGTCATCGGATGCCAATGCATACATTATGCATAAGAATTCAAGAAATCGCTATACTTGGAAAAAAGGTGTACTAATGGTCTTTGATTTCTAATCCGTATAATACTTATATGTTAAAAAATAATGACAACGACCATCCGTAATGTTTTATACATTTCAGGAACTCGTCAGTTGATCAAGATATGTCTCGCCTGTCAAGGACACTAGATATTTTCATACGATATGCACAATTGTTACTGGTAAGCTTCACAATAATTTGACACAATTTTACTTTTTTTTGCGACAAATGGCTTCACATACAAATCTCAAGTAAGCTCAATTGGGTTAGCAGGTCATAACGAAATACATTTTGATCTCATGATCCGTATATCTTCTGTTGTCTTCCTCATCCTCATCATCTTTCATTACAACTTTCCACCTTTCTATTTCTAATCATTCCAAGAAAAGCAATAAATAACAGATTTTTTCACCCAGAAAGCAATATATGTAGAGAAGGAGTTTGACACTGTCTCCAACTCATATTGTAATGTGTTTCTAGTTAGTCGAATCTCATCCAATAAATGGTCGTGTATATTTATGCCCCTCAGGTTTCACAAGTGCGGAGCTATTAAAGGTAGGAAACTGTCTTCTTATTACTATTATTGAAGAGAGAGAGAGAGACTCACCGCATTTTATGCTGCTGGCAGTAACTAATTTTCAGGTCGGATTACTGAAAAGTGCCATGCTAGCTTTAAAGGAAAGGAAGCAAGGATCTCCTTTTGGTTTTTAAATGAAAAAGCTAGAGAGAGCAAATGAATACAAAAGGAGAATTCCAGGAAGGTTTTTCTGTTGCAGTATTACCTTTTTACACGTACATACATATTTAGTGTACATGTACACTTGACTTCACAGCAATAATCATAATAATAATAACAACAGTTCATTTCTTCAAACATGCGCATAACATCAACATGAAAGGCATACCATTGCATTAAGTCGACGGTGGTGCAAGCCTAAAAGAATTCATAGGATCATTGTCGATGGAAATGTGAAAAATAACAAGGCAAAATACAAGGGCCTAGGCAGGCCAGACCCGGAGAGTTGAACCATGCTGATATTTAGGTTTTTGTGATGTTCACTCTTTGAACAGAACAAGTACCATCAAATGCACAATCCAACGAAAATAAAAAGACTGTGAGTGTAGGTCGGTTTTCTCGTCTTCTTGTTAAGTGCCATTTTTATGTTATGTTGTTGGAGAGGGAGATTGCTCAACATATTCAAGAGAAAAAGAAGGCCGACAAGGAGCCCTCACGGGCTCAACAAGTAGAAAAGTTCTCTTCAGAGAGATCCTCATCTCATGTGTATCTTCCAGCAAGAAGGAAGAAACAAACTAAATGATAAAAACTCGGCAAGGTCTGCATCAAATGTGTATACATTGGGGTAGTTCTATTTCTCCATCTCTCTTCCTTTCAGAAAAATTCTTCACTTTTTTGGACAATGAAAATCCAGTCTTGAGCGGACAGTCCGGCGCCAGGCCAGGAGAAAAGGTGGATGTGAATGCAAAGATGTACTACTTTTGGATGGAAATAATATTAAATGAAAGGTTTTTATATGTGTGTGTTATTCCTATATTATGCATACCAAAAAAAACGGAATAACTCTTAAAAGAAACTGAGCCATGTCCTTCTGTAATACAGATTTTTTCACAAGTAATATAGGCCGATAGGAACATGAGCTACGATGAATCTCCTTCACCATCGTCACATCTCAAAAAGAAGAAAGCTGTACTCTGGAAGGGAAAAGAGATTGCTGATGGATGATGATAATAGTAATAACGTTGTGTTGTACATGGTTGAACAGTAAAAGCCTCCCCAATATATATTTTTATGCTAGTTTGATTACTCCTGTGGCAATATATAGTGTTTGCTAGTAGCTCAAAGGTATATTATGCGGACAGACACTGAGCTGGTGGAAGATATATTAAGATTGAGACTCATCTCAAAACAATGCAATTGAAATACACTGCGTGCTGCTGGCATCCTTGAATGGGGAGCCCCTTGGGATCATTTTTTGCCAAGATTTTTTTCCTTGAGCATGAAAACCCTTAGAAAACACGTACCTGTGTAATTATAATTCTTGCATGATGAAGGTCGGTACGCAGCGGGAAGAAATTATTGAGATGCATGAAATTACTGGAGAATTCCTGAGTCAAATGAAATATCCCAAGTTTTTATTGCTGCCTATGTATTTTTCTTAAATGAGATAGAAATTAGAGATGGAAATAAGGCCCATTATATATTATGGGTGACGACTCAGAAGCGTACCCTACACTTTTCAAAGTTGGCTTGACGTGTTGCTGAATGTATATAGCAGCATACCAAGCATCCAGCCAGTCATAATAATTAATGATCTTGATCTGAGGATGCTGATTTTAGAATTTTGATGACTGTTTTCGCGTCAGCGTCTTTGAGACTTGTGCATGGAAAAGGATTCATTTAGTTTGGAATGCTTGATCAAACATATTATTATTATTATACAAATGGAAAAAGGGTTTTATAAATGGTAATTCTTCAGAGCTCAATCAAAGATCAAAACATCATAATATATCTGTTAACATTTCCTAAACAAAAGTAACCTCATTGTACATACAATATCTATCTATAGAACATTAATGCACCTGACATGTTTTTTAGGCTTATCTATCACAAATCAAAGCAAATATATGTATTTCATGATTAATTTGTCAATTTCCGTTAACGCCTGCAAATATTTCCCGGAACATATGTACATACGCTAGAAATACCGCATGTACATACATAGTAATACATTCAATATACAGTGTAGTACATATAAGATATGGTGCTGTGAAAATCAAGACGCTTCATTTTTGAAGAGTTTTTTTTACAACTTACAGGGAATTAATGCCTTCTTACTAATTGGAATATGAGTGAGTTTTATTATACATGTGAATTTAATTTTTGACAAATGCATTGGAATGTTTCAACCAAGAAGCTTCTGCAAACTTACACTAACGATATTGTTTAATGTTCAGCACAAAAACTTCTTTATGTATACAAAGGCGCCGCATGAAACCAAAGCTTGTGTTTATGACACTGCTACAGTAGCCAATATCAATAAAATCCTTTCAGTGACAAAGTACGTAATAATAAATATATTAATCATCTACAATTTCAGAAACGAAATTTATTCAACATATTAAAAAACCTTTGAGGTTGTGGCGTGATGCTATAATATCATCATGTCTCACATTCTCCCTCTGTCAGGATGACCTATTTACATTTTACATGCATGTGTAAGTCTTATCTTACAACTTCCCATGACTTCCTGACTATATATGTCCTCGCACTCATGTTATCACAATATTGGGCAATGATAAGCGCATATTATGAGATTGTAATAAAATCAAAATTAAGCTTCTAATAACGGAAACATGAACATTAGCGAATGTGATTACGTGATGTTCCTTCAACATTCTACTTTGCTGTTTGACAAAAGATGATAACTGACACCGAAATAAATAAAAAAACGTTATTAGTTTCACTGTCGCCACTTTCATGATTCACAAGTTCCTAATGTGTCTGTCTATGTTTTATGTACGAATACAATAATATATAATATGCAGATTATCATCACAAATGTTATTGTTCCGAGATGAAATTTGATATCAGTTTGGACTTGGACGTACCCAAAACTTACTGGTGGTGTGGTGAGTAACCTTTTGTCACTTTGTTTAACAGGACGGGAACATGCCCATTAGTCTTTTCCCAAAGTAAATTTTCCTGTAACAGAATTCTATTTGTCATCATAAACGTGTGACCTCTCGTACTCCGTATTAGGTGCATAGAAAATGAAGCCCTATTAATAATTATTGACTTTGTCAGCTTCATGAGAACCATTTAAATTTGTGTTCTCAAGTGTGGCGGTGGTGAAATTGCCTTTGACTAATAATTTATGAATTAATGTGAAAAATGGACATGGCAAGAGCGCGTGACGCATAGTACTCCTTCTGGCAGACTCATGATGCGCTTCTCTTCAGAAGTTATTACCACTGACTGAATCAAGAACTATCCACCATCCTATATACCATCTACTGGGTTACCTGATAGTTGTAGAACACAAGACGATCCTGCTTCTTTCACCACGTTTCGTACGTACTACCCTGAATCGTTGACTAACTTGAGCAGAACAAAGGATTGAGTTGATAGAATGAAAGACTATGAATGAGCTGGCATGGATGGCATACGAATTTTGTAAAATTTAATCAGAATTGATTACTTTCTTTTTGAGATTGATGCTGTGTATCGTTTAACCATCAAAATATCTATAAATTTATCCACAGTACGTTCTTCACTCACGAAATAGCGTGAGCATCGCTATGAAATAATATCTCGCATGTTTTTAGTTCACCATACATTTACATATTATGATTTATGCCTTTGGGAATTTTAACCAAATGCTTTACACGTTAGGTTGCACATGTATTTGTAGATAATCTAGTAGTTAGTGGCGCATATACAATTTTTTGTGGTTTGGAACGAGTCTTTCAGTGTTCGTAAATCCTTATAATTTTGTCCAGTTTAAGCATTTATGAAGAGGCTTTTATTTAACACTTGAAAAGGTAAAATATTTTAACAGTAGAAATTAGAGTATTATTTATAAGAGAAGTAAGAAAATTTCATCCATTTATGCATGACTATTCATATGTGGCTAAGCAAATCACTAATTTAGCCTTAATACAGGTGAAAGCATCTACACTTATACTCGTTACGTCACAAATTATTAAAATCCACTGCCAGTGAAAGCCATCAGTACAAGAGTTTTTCAGCAGTTAGCAAGTTAGCTTTTATGCTTTCACTGGCAATAATACAGTTTCATTTTAAAAATACTTCACACCTAAGACTTTTTAGAGGGAAACGACGGTGCTCCCATTCCAGTCCAGTTGATTATAAAAATAAATGTTTCAAATTATTTTATGCATAAATTACACCCTGACTCAATGTGCCTGACGTCAACATCATCATTCATCAGCTAGTATTAAAGGAAATCGGAAATTCCAAATAGGAACATATACATCTTCATTTAGGTATATATATATACCTAACTACTTTCTCCAGCTTGCTACTAGCTCTGAGCTTGGTTTCAAGAAGATGCATTCATTTATTCACTAGTATGTATAGAGAAAGCTGTACATACCATTTAACTTTATTAAAGTTAACACCTGCATACCAATGCGTAACAATATATCGAACTTACCGTGAGTAAATTGCAAAACTTTCTAAAGCTTTCTCCATAGCATAGCATGCAATACATTAAATTCATCTTGTGACTATCATCTACTTCTCCTTTCCAAATGATGAGCTAGCAACAACCGTTTAATTTAAAGAATATTTTCATGAGCAACAAAAGCGGAACGAAAGAAATCAATACAACTCAAATAAATAGCATGCAAAATCAATAGAATTCTTTTCCGTCTCGTGAAATTGCACAAAACAAAATATGATTGGATTTTATAATGCATTAAAATATAAATGCATGCGTGCACCAACACCAACCAACCACCATTCATTTACGACGCGCATGTTAAGTAAATATTGTGAATGTCAAATGTAACTTATGTAACTTTACTATTTACTTCTGCATGCCATCGTTATCCCAAAAATGCATTTGAACTTTACTTTGCACAAAGTGCATGTACCCCGTCAACTATCACCTTTTATTCCAATTCTACGCTTAAGATACTGCTGTGCCGATACGATGCATATGGCTTGCTTTTGTGCTATGCTTATGTACATTTTATCTGTATAAAATGACTTTTAGGTACATGCTTTGCCACACATGGACCACACCACATGTTTTCTGTTTACAAGCTCTTCGCGGCTGCTCTGTACAATATTTTGAATGCATCAAATCGTGGGAATCTCCCTAAAAACATTTTCTTCGGCTCAAATGTTATTTCTGTATCTATACCGTAAGTACCTAAGTTAACTTTACGTTGGATGGTGGTGTACCGCCTGACTTGTGACTTGGTGAAATGAAATTAAGGATGTCATTATGTTGGTTGTTTTCCTCTGATTGCTTTCATTAACATCTTTGACAATTAAAGTGGATCATTGTAGAAGATCAATCAAGGGTGAAGGTTGTATTTGTTTAAAAGGTTGAATAGCTTTCTTGTTGGGAAGTGCTTAAAAGCAAGAGTGTCATTTAACATTTAAAAAGTTGAAAGGTTTAGTCAATGTCAGCCGGCAGTCGTGAAGATTATTTTGGAGGGGGTGGTGGTGGGACTTCTGATGGAGGTGGAAGATTTGGAGGAGCTGGAGGAGCTGGAGATGCGGGACAACAGCAGCAGCAAGGCCAGGTATGATGTGGTGTAGCGGTGAATCTGTAATGATACCACCAGTTATAATTGATAATATATTTTAACTAAAACTGCACACTACACAGGCTTAATGATTAATAATAAAATGTTTGTTGTCAATTGTAGCAAAGATATCGTTTCAACCAAGAGGAAATGCGAGCTATTCGAGAATGGTATGCTGGCAGATTATGGAATATCTATTAGAAATAAGGATTTAAATAATTATATTAAGACGGTATTTTAAGGATTTTTTTAATTTCCAGTAACCGAGAGAGTTTCTACTATCGTTGTCTCCCTGTTGGAACGGGCTTAGGACTTGCGGCTTATTATGGTGTCAGATATGGTGTGTATGAACTTAAACCAACCTTTTGTCTTTGTCAAGAAATATTCAGTAATATACGACATGCAATTTACTAAGTTAAATTTTTTTATTGCAGGATACCTTAAACCAAGTGCACGTTTCGGACCAGGTCCAAAAATGTTTGCAGCTGGCATTATTGGTTACTTTTTAGGAAAATTTTCTTATCAGGGTGTATGTGCAGAAAAACTTATGGCTCTGCCAAATAGCCATCTTGGTGAAGTTTTACGAAAGCAAAAGGGCCGAATGGGATTGCAAGAAACGTATGTGTTTTTTAAGTTTGAGTTTTGTACCATCGCATCGCACTTGTAAAATTTTACTTTGCATTAATTCATGTACTTATTTTTAAATACTCTCATGTATATTTCAGGTTGTCTTTGGAGCCAGGCTTTGCTACTCCAGCTCCAGTAGGTGCTCCAGCATTCTCGAATTCTGATTTGACCTCAAGTAACCAATCTTATTCATATTCTGATGTTGGTGATACGCAACCCATGAGTGGCTTTGATTACGCATCCAGCGGCTATTCAGGCTATGATGCAAACGTTCAGAAGCAGGAACAGCAGCCCGCATCATCTTATGATACAACTCAACAAATGCTAGATGATGAAAATTTACCCCCAAAGCGTCCCCAATTTGTCACCACTTACGATGACATGCGTCGCCAAAATAGAATAGATTATGAAACTAAACAGCATAGTCCAGCTAGTTCACAGCAAAATAATCCAAGTGCAGGTGGTGGTTATGACGGGTAAGAACAGTGGACATTTAAGTGTTGCAATTAATACATGTAATGTGAACTAACCTTGGGATTTTACTTGTATGTATGCAGATTACAAAGCAGACGCAGTCAACCCACATACCCGCCATCAAACGAGCAAGGAAAACCAAAAAATAAGTATGGAGACGTTTGGGATGACAAGCCAGCATATTAAAGCTACATTAAATGCTATTGGTATATAATAATTTATGAAAGGTTAGTAACTGTACTTGCATGATTTAAGACAATGTGTTGCATTACACGTCCTATAATGTATTAAACTGTTTTGAAATTATGCGAATAATATATAGATATTACGGTGGACACGAAAAACTGTTATATACATTCTACTTAGAAACTTAAATTCAAATCCTTTAATTTTTCATAAAAAATATTAAAAGTGAAAGCGAAGGACAGGGCCAGGCTTTTGTTCCAACAGATGCATTTCATCAATATTTTGCTCAATCAACTGCTGTTTGTACTCAACTTGAGCTTTCTTCTCCTCTTCCCGTCGAGGATCTTGTGGTTTGTATGAGTTATACATGGCCGTTTCAGTTTTAACGGTTTCTGCGTACGACATGCTTGCGGCTAATAATGCCCTTTGCATGCCTTCATCAATTTGTGGGATTTCAACGAAAGCTCTAACGACAACTGCTTTCTTCATGTTGCATTGAGTTTCGTGTGGTTTCAGTGAAATTCGAGGGTTCTGAGATGATGTACCCCTACTTACCACGTTATAAATTCCTAAAGAACAATAATACCGTTATAATTTTTGATGTTACCATTTGAATGAAAGGGTCGTTTGATAATGGCTATTACCATGATGAAAATTGCATTACCTTTTATGTCTTCAATATTGGCAGGGTATTCTGGTATTTCTGGTTCTTGCATTTGGTCTGCTTTCATTGACATTTTTCTGTTTGTCTTTGAATTACGTGCATCAGTTTTCTCAGGACCATCCACTGCTTGTTCTTCATTTTGTTCCTCCTCGTCTGTGGTGTAGGCCACCGCAATTGATTCTCGTCGCTTTCCTTTTTTCTATAAGAAGTGAAAGAGGTCAAGGAAACGAAATTCTTGTTCCAAAAAATCTTTATGCTCACAAAATGTAAAGTATACCTTAGGATGCTTTTTTGCTTCATCTTCTTTCTTTTTTTCCTTGTCCTTTTTTTCTGAAATTAAATTGGTATAATATTTGTATTTAGTAATATGTAAGATATATAACCAAACAATTTGCTCAATATTATATCATATATGTATTGAAAAATGTATACTTTTTCGTTTCTTGTCTTCTTCTACAATGCTTGGTGGTGGTTTTCGAAAACTTGTTAATCCAGAATGGGCAGAGTCAGTGCGTTCTCCCATGTATTCCGCTTCGTCGTACTCTTCTTCAAATCCGGATTCAGACGGAAGATTAGTTGGCAGAACGTCATCCATTGATTTAGAGGCCATCATTTTTTGTAACTTATACAAATTCTTAGCGTCAGGCATGAAGTTTGGTCTTTTGGCTAGCATGGCATTAATGGTTCGTTAGAGCACGCGTTTAGTTAATACTCAAACATTATTTGGAAATAATAAATATTATTAGTTTTGTCAGTTTACCATGCGCAGCTGAAAGTACATAACCAAACCATCTCAAATCATTTGGATTGGCAATTTTCAAATTTTTGTTTGTTACACTCTTTGGTCTAAACATTGGCTCAATGTACGGTCTCGTCCACATTCCATGTGGATGCTGATCTTCATCCACAGGTCTCATTACTGTAATAAATTTTCTAGGCTGCCTTTTTGGCAAAGGATCGAAAATCACCATTGACTCTTGACTTCCATAAGCCTTTGTGACTATATCATCCACCACAGCCTTTTGCATGAACTGAAAACCAGTCAAGTCCCGTTTTACAACAAAGATTTTAGTTCTTGGTAAGCTTCCCGAACAACACTCCAGGTATGAGTGTTTTATCGAACGAAATCTTTTGGCTGCCGTTACAAGGTGCTCACTTGAGGTATTTTTTAGTATTCCAGAAAAATAATCTTTTGGCAAAGCCGAATATTCAGCCAATGAATCAATTAACTGTTGTGTTGTTTGCTGCTGAGTTTCCTCCTGTTTCATTTTATCAACTATGATGCCCCCATACAAGTCCATTGTGAATCGGTTATCCCACGAGTCTACTGATTTACAAAGTGTTGATTCATTATCAAACTTGAGGAATTCGCTAACATCTTCCCCGTTTCGTAAACTAGTTCTTTCCGTTTCTTGATCATTTGGACGTTCTGTCTCAGGGTCACCACCTTCCTTAGGGCCACCAGTATCTGCTTGTGTCCCACTTACTTCTCCTTCATTCACATTAGCCTCATCTTGGACTGGAATGGATGAAGATTCCACTTGAGCTGGTGATGGACTTCGGCTTTTTCTTTCTAGCTGCGCTGCAATTCGAGTACCCCGTTTCCTTGCCTTTTCGTTTGCAGCATCCTTTTGCCTAATTTTTGACTTGTTCTTGTCTACAACGTTACGGCGACTCTTTCTCCCAACGGGAGAAGATACACTTTTTTGCTGGAGTGACTCTGTAGGTGTAAGTTTTACGGAGGAGACTTCAACCATAGTTAAGTTTTCTATTATTTTTGCCGGAGAAAGTACTGTTATATTCTCTTGTTCTTTCACTTGTTCTTGTGGCTTTTGTAATGAACCAGCTCCAGCATGCCATAAGCGAACACTCGTCATATTTGGCATTGCTTGCTTTCCCATTTCACACGGCGGATATGATAGTATTGCCCTGTTTTTATCGACATCAAATGTGTAATCGTCCGTGGCTGTAACTCGAATGTTTCCATCCGCAAATATTCTAATCCATTCACCATGAGGCAGCTTTAAATGAGTATTTCCAGAGAGCGTGTTAAATAATACGGTGCAGTAGTTTGGATGCTCAATCATGTACTTTAAGCCGACAAAAACCCAGTCATCAAATTCCTCACTAGGATTTTCTTGTACAATCATCCTTGTTGTGAATCTTGTACCATCTGGATAATGTGTGATCACTGTACCATCATAACGGTGCAGGTACACAACGCCATCCTGTTAACAGAGGGAAATGTGTATACAGGTTATGTAAGTAAACAGAAATGTGTACAGGTCAGTTAAGTTACCTGTCTTCGTCGAAATACTTCTCCACCCGACATTGGTCCAGTTGTAAAAACATAAATGGGGTTACTTGAGACTTTCTTTCCATTTTCAACTTTCCACAGTTGACCATTAGGAAGGATTACCTCTCCATTAAATATTTTAACAAGGGAAGCTGAACCAAAAGTAGAGGACAGATTTTCAGTGTCTCGTCTGGCGCTAATACAATAACACAACAAGAACAGTTGTTAAAAAAAATAGGGAATCAAAAGAGAATTTTTTGTAGCATTTTGATTATCAAAGTACATACTTGGCTGCTAGCTCATCCACAGTCGTTGTGACACCTCTAGCTGTAAGAATTTGAATCGAGCCATTAAACAAGAATTTAATAACTGAGCCATCCATCGTGTAGTAACGACTAGATTCAATTTTTGATCTAGCGGATCCAGCACCAAGATAGGCTTGTTTCACAACACGAAGTAAGGGAGGACCTGGCAAGTCTTCCACCGAACAGCAACACCCGGAAGGAAGCGTTACTTTAAATACATGAGCTAGGGGTTTAATCAATCGAACTGCATCGTCCCAAGGTGGAGCAAAGAACATTCTTCGTTTTCTTTGAACCTCTTCTTCATCGTCAGAGTCACTGGATGGGTACATCCAGTCACCAATTTCTTCCTCTGCTGCTGCAGGAGGTGCAGCCATGAGTCCATCCGCTTCTGATGTTGCCGGAGGTGTATCACCTATTCCAATCACAGTTTCACCCTCAAAAACATCTTTCTTAACTGATCCAGTATTTTCAGTTTCATCTTCTGCAACCTCAGGGTCATCTATTTGTTCATCATCTGCTTTTTTGGACTGTAGCTTCTTTTTGCTCTTTTTCTCAAGTTTCTTCTTCTGGTCAAGATCTGGAGCTTTCTCTGGAACTTTCTTTACCTTCTTTTCTTTCTGAAGCTTTTGTTTCTTTTTTACATCTAGGTAATTATTGACCATGTCTCCTTTACAAACTAAAATTTCAAGAATATTATATATGCACCTTGTGAAATCTTACCCTCGCTAACTAATCGTTCGATACTAGGTTCTGTTAATCGAATTCCTGCACTCTTATTACTTCGATCACTTCGTCTTCCAGTTGATTCTCCACTGGTTCTTTTCTTTCCTGTAGCAGCTGGTACCTCAACACCTACCTCTTTGTCTGGTACACCTAAAACTTCGTTAAGCTTCTGCTCAACCTCTTTACCAAATAATATCTTTTCATATGAAAATAACGCTTGATCTTTATGACTCCCGTCCTTCAACTCAACTTTCATGTAGGGCGCTGCTTCCTCCGCTCTTAAATCTTGGAAAGCGCATATTGTTCCATTGGAAAGAACCATGTGAAAGTAGGGACAGACGACGTAATCTTCGGAGCTCAAATCAAAATCGTGTGGAATATAGTAAGGATAGAAAAATGATTGGTGTCCATTTTTCGAAACGCTCAGTTGCATCATTCTGAATTCAGGCTCAATTGTTGAAATGTCATAACGTATGATTGTTCCATCCATGGGAAATATATAAAATGTGTCATTGCCCACAACGGCCACTCGTTTACCCAGATCGTAGCAAGTAAAGTTGAGGGATGAACGTAGTAAATTCATTTCTGCAATGGACAAATGAAATCTAGTTACAAATACTAAACAATACGAGGTTTAATAGGTTTCAATAAAAAAGGACCCACCCGAAGGCTTGGAGTCATCTGCAAAAGCAATGGCATTTGCGGCAGCTTGCATTGCAGCCATTTTTTCTTCCTCATTTTCTGACGGTCTTTTCTGTCCTTCTGTCACTAGCTTATCCACTTCTGACTTTTTTTTGCCTTGTGAATAACTTGCCCCGCTACCCCGAGCAGTCTTCTCCTCCCCATTCTCGTCAAACTTGATTCCTTTTTCCTTATTGGCATTGTTGCTAGTTCGACGGGTTTTACCCGAATCTACAAATGAGGTAGCCTGTCCTCCTTCGAGCCCTCTATCTTGTATCTCATCAATCTCCACCTCTCCAGGAACTGAACCCCTTTGAACTTTGACACTTTCCGGAGAATTTCTTGTTCTATTACTCATTTGAGCCTCCATAGATCTGGGCAGTGGTGGAAGGCTTTTTTTACCTACCGACTGACGAGCATTTTCAACCATTATCTGGTATTTGATACTAGGGACAAGAAGCCATTGTTCCTGTGTAAGAAGCGTGACCATTTTTACACAAAAATTGTATGACTCGCTCATTCTGGGTTTGTATCATATATGCTAAAGCTGAAATACCTCAGGTATGATGTTAAGCAGTGTATTAATGTTACAGGTTTCCCCCATTTCTAAACGTTTGCTAGAATCCATTGCTTCAATCCATTTCAGTACATCTTTATCATTCATTGTGTACTCTGATTCAAGTTAGACAAATTATTTAACGTGTTTATTTCACCAATATATGATAAGGTACAACATTTTGTTGCATACCAAGAAAATGCTGAAGCCCTGGCAGTGTTTTCAGTCGAAGATAAAACTGTGTTTCTGCTGTCAGTTCCTTTGGGCTTGGATTATTAAATATGAACAGCAGGGTATCATAAAAGGGACAGTACATTCTTTGCATGCCAAGATAGTCCTGGGACGCTTCATTCAACATTTG